>CM064868.1:31988839-32338554 GCA_032719365.1 Prinsepia uniflora
TTCGATTCCAAAACCCAAAATCTCGTTTACGTCCATCAAGACGTAACATAACCGAATCTATCGGTTGCCTGTCCAAAACACTCGATTGACTTCATAGGGAAGCCAATCCCAATATCCACACGTCAAAGGTTGACAAAATCCGACCACATCGGAAACCTACTCAACCAAGTCACAAACCATATGGACTCACTCCGAAAAGAAGTTCAGTCCCGTCATTTATGACTCACATATCAAGGTAAGAGTGATAAACTCTCCACCCATCTGGATCATCAAGATCACAACCCATATCCATCGCTACGTCACCCGACAAGTAACATCACGATCCTAGATCGTCACATCGACCAAAGTCGACAACATCACAAATCAGATCCACCTAGGATCCACACATGCTCACATAGCTAACAATCCATCTGGAAGCTGATCGTAGGGTCTTACACCCTCAATTGAATCCTTTGCCAAATTTCCCTTGGTGGAAAGATGACCACGCATATCACCACCAAATCCAAAATCATACAAAACTTCTTGTGTCCAATGAACCCAAGCCAAACATGGGTCCACCCACCAATGCACGCTCAACGTACAGGTAGCAACAATCATCATCTGCCACGGCAGGAAAATATGAAGTCAACCCCCAATGACTTCGGAATACCAATCACCGATGCGGAAACGAGCACTCCTCTCGTCTCCCAATCACAACTCTCCCCGAAACGGGAGTTCCAACCATGTTGGGAACAGACATGCTCCCAATGAGATGTCAAGTCCAACCACTGGACTGCCCACGTCCATACCTCACTTGGACCACCACGTGTCCAAAATCAATTCATTACTCGGACCTCACGTCCGTCAATAATCATGTATGCACACACCCCGATTCCGAACGGGATATCTACAATTTTGCCTGAATGTGCATACCATACTGCCTCCGTCTCACATCTGAACCTAAACAGGTTCAATCCTCAGGTTCCAAGTGATTCACAATCACAAAATTACACGTCAATACCACGAATGGTTTCCCGACTTTTCCAATTTCAATACTTCCTTGCACCCTCTAAGGATATTAGAGGTAAACAATCTTACCAATCTCGGAGTTGACAACAACTCCCCAAATCCACTGATTCTCATGACGTAGGGAACATCGTCCCTAGATTCCCCAAGTTTCAATCATACCATTTTATCCGTTCATCACAAGTCATCGTATATCTGTCGGAACTCATCCCAACACGACACAACCTCCACTGGATCCCATCCAGTCCAAGACTCAACCACCACTGAGTCGCAGATACCAATCATTTGTTCATCATGACAGAGTCACACCCCAACTGGTGGCTCATCGTCATCACAATCACTGATACCAGCACCAGCGTACAATCATCAACACTAGTATCAGTACACGGGCATCCATACTAGTATTGGCATAAAGGTATCACCATACCAACATCCATACATAGCACACGAACACCCATGCTAGCACACTGTGTGCTAAGTTGTTACCCTGGATCTCCGTTCATTACGAACGACGATCCCGTAACAGCACTCGTACCCCACGACTATGGGTACCTCCAATTTTCGCCATCGGCACATCAGGATAATGGACGTTCCCTGAACATCCCCTGATCCTCAAGTGTGGAAGCCACACAAAATACCCTCGATAACCAGTCATCTCGACACAACTGTCGACCAACAGTAATCGCTTGTCAAGATCCGTATCCACACATCACACTAATATTCGATCCAACACGGGATTCCATATTTCATACCCGTATCTGTAGATCGAAACCCATAAAACTCACTAGAGTCATCCACATGGTCATCCACGACCTCAGCCGCCCGTCGCAACACAAATTCTCAATTAAAGTTCACTCTTCCAGTCCATCAATTATAAATTAGGGTTCCAAAATCACACCCTAGGGTTTCACTGAACCCAACTGCCCTCTGCAGTAAAATCCACAACTTGACCGACCCCGCGGTCCCGACATCATATAGACGTCAAATCCAATCCAATCATCAACTCAACGTGGGTTCCATCGTGGATTCCACCACGAAGGTCATCGGCTAACTCCGATGCACCAACACCCCGTACACTAGCCAACACTACTAGGGTCCAAAACTTAGACCAATACTCAACTGAGTTTCGCATTTCCATAACATTATTCAAATGGGGTTCCCTGAACCCGGCTGTGCCCAATAGCACACCCATCCATCATCACATGACCGAACCGACGGTCCCGCATTACCAGTTAATCGTATACAACCCCACTTGGGTTGAATCGCGTCAATGCACGGCGTATCGGGTCAAACACACCCAATCCACCATACAAACCCAAAACTATCTATCAGGTTGACAACGGAACAGCAGCCCAAAGAGACATCACACCCTCGTCCTTTGCGCACAAAAGAGCAAAACCTGCTCTGATACCACTTGACACGACCCATCCCAATCCCCCCGGGACTACCATGGAATGTGACGTGCTCCCGCCTGAAAAGAGGCGTCAGACAAGGGATAACCGATTGCCATTGCCCAAACGGGCTTCCAGAGTGCGTAAGGATCGATGGAGGAGGTGTGCGATGCTCAAGTCTCTGCTGCAGTCGTATCCAGAATCAACCTGAAGGGCATTAAAAACAAAAGCTGTGAGTGGACGAAAATAAACAAGACTGTTAAAAACATTTATAAGACATTTATGCCCCTCAGTAAAATCATATGCATGCACCAAAAACCAATGATCACACATTTATTTAGAAATAACCATTAGGGCCTTAGTCCGGAAACCAAAGCATAGTTTCAATTTCCAAAAGTAAATCCAAAAGGCATATAATATAAACCATAACCATTATTTTAGCCACTGCACTATACACTCCAATCCGACATCCCTGATGTCTAACGTCCCTGACGTCAATAAGGTCACAATCACAAGGCTACGCGTGCCACTCGGGTCTCAATTTCCGAGTTCAATCCCCGAACCCCGTTCGGGTACAACATCCCCGATACTTAGCGTCATAGACGCTGGACGTACTAGACGTCCGTGACCTCTCCGGGGTACCTCATCCGGAGGAGACAATATAATATGGAAGGATTTATAAAGTGCAGTACTAAATACATTTTATTGATATCCACATGCAAAACATATAGGTATACATAGGTAAAATCCGAACCGATCGTTACGTTTCATCAAACGGGTCTCATGCCTAAATACCGTGAAACGTGCCATAACCGAAATATCATCAAAACCATTTATTGATTCCAGCATGTGAACATATATAAAATGTAAACCAGAAAACATTTATTCAATTCCATTTTAGGGTCCCTGACCCGCAATCGTATGTAGAAATCAACTGGGCCCTTGGCCCGATTCACATGTTAACTGGGGCCCTGGCCCGATTTCATAGTTCAACTGGGCCCCTGGCCCAATTTTTACTTTATTCAAGTTCGTAACCATTTCATGAAATCATATCCAACCACATTTATGGAAATCGGTGCAAATCCAGAAAACCTCGGTTTACGTGCAAATACGTAATTCACCTCGAAATACGTGAAATCATTTTAAATTCACCGATATCCAAAGTAAATCATTTAATCATAATTATAACAATCATAAAACAGCTATGCATGCATCGAACTTATAAAACCAATGTCCACTCACAGACCGTTCAACTGAGCGCCTTGATACGCGTGCCATAGGCCTTCCCGGGCCACACCACTATCACCGGGACTCCCAATCCTGTTCAAATCACATTAGAGGATTACTAATCTCATCATTAACATCCTATTCAAGTCCCGTAATTTTCCCAAATTTTTAAGTATTTTTAAATTGGATTTAAAACCTTCGGACATCCCGAACAATATCGAAACGGAATCCGAACGACACGAAACCAACGCCAAAATGTTCGTTACATTGTATAGGACAAAAGTCATGTTTGAAGTTTCCCAAAATTACCTCACACGCGCCCCCACGCGCCGGTTGAACTCCCTGCACATGAAATCCACGCGCCGGGTACTGTTCACCGTCGTTCAACCCGAACGACTGTAAAACGGGCCGTCGTGACCCGCGGGCCAACCCGAATGGTTCTCGGTCATTTCTCCATAATTTTGGACTGGGTTTTCACCTACAGGATCGTCTGAGTTCAATTAAAGGTTCTGTGAAAACAAAAACAAGGCATAACGTCCAGATCGTACCTCCTCGATCGAGAATCTCACGGCCAAACTCCACCGTCGACTGCTCACGGCTCCGACCACCATTTCCTTCGAAAACGATCCCTATAGACTCGTCACATCCTCTAAAGCATCATCCTGGTTACTAGATCGATTAAAACGTCGTAAAATCCAAACTGCCATTTTCACCCGAAAACAGGTTCACGGGTTCGAGGCTTACCTCGCCGCTGTGGCTACCGCCGTGGCCACCAGCACGCCTAGCTTGATCCCAGAAACTCCTTCCACCCCTCCAACACGGTCAAACACCAGTCTCCATCGACTTCCAATTTCCTGAGTTTCGGATCCCTCTGTTTTCCCCTCCGCCGTCATCTCCGCCGTCTCCCTCCGTCACCCAGCCCACCACAGTCGTCCTTCCGCCCATACCAGTAGTTGGTCTCACTCCCACGCACAAAGGAGATGGGCTGGTGTGAGTGTGTGTTCAATTTCTTCACGGGCAAAGGAAGAATGAAAAATGAGGAAGGGAGGTATCAGATGAATAAGGAAATGGACGGTGGGGATGTGCATCAGCATAATAGATGAAGGGCTGAGATTTAAAACAGAGATCAGATGGATGGCCCAGATCAAAAGGTGAAAATAAGTGGGAATTCTTTTAATTATTTAAATCCTATAATTTAATCAAATCTCACCAATCCAGATCTGATCCCAATATTTAAGTTTAGTGGTCCACGTGTCCCACTCAGAATCTCAGACCAATCAGAGAGCGCCACATGTCCTCGCCTTGTAATGCGTGCATAACGAAACCAAACTTCCGTGACCCATAACTTCGTCGTCGAATCTCCGATTTCGGCGTGCCGCCTGTCGTTGGATTCGCATCAACGAAACCTACGTAATGGTCCTTGGCCCTCGGCCATCGGACATCCCGGTCAAAAAGTCAACATTTGGCCCCTAATATGCCAAATTACGAAAATGCCCTTGCACTTCCATACATCATAACTTTCACCACGAACGTCGGAATCGAACGTGCCACCTGTCTATGAACTCGTGACGTCCCGAACTACGTCACGGTCATCGGTCAAAGTTCATTTGACCATCCGAATTAAAAGTCATCGTTTTGCCCACGCCCAGGGGCAAAACGGTCATTTTGCACAATTCGTCCGAAATCGCCCAACTAATCCCAGATTAGTAAATCACAATTAAATATTATTAAATCCCGATATTCGGGACGGGTCGTTACACCCTTTACCCCAGCTGTGGACACCTGCCTATGTTCAGAAACCAATTAGTGGCACATGGATGCTTAGTTGTTTCTTAATCTAATTAAATATCATTAACCAAATAAATTCATTTCTTAGTACTGTGCTCGACTAAGAACAAAACAGAGAACATATACATCTTCCCTTCACCTTGATCGATTTTTAGTGGAACCAAGAGAGATTGAGTGAGATATTAGTGACAATTGGGAGTGAAAAACCGAAAGCAAAACAAGGAAACCCCAATTACAGTGTAATGAAAATACCCGAAATAACCATTGAAGGACACAATTTCGATTTTGAATTCTTGAACGATTTCGATCGAAATTGAGGTGATATTTCATCTCCTGGGAGCTAAACGACTCGAACCCAATCAACTGGAACAAAAATTGGAGGTGAAATCGTGACGAACAGACTCTGCAACCGTTTCGAAAAATTGAGCTTGAGTTCGATTACTTAGAGGTAATGGTTCTTGAAATTGATTTCAATTTCGTACTTAGAATGGACCTAGGATACTTCTGGTGTGATCAATTGAAGGAAACAGGTTAGTTTTAGGTAGAACGCGAATTAGAACCCGTCGGGTGTTCATCTTAAGTCGAGGAGTTTTATGGTTTAATTGATTCAATTGAAGTTACAGAACTGTAAGTTAGATTGGATAGATATTAATGAGTGAAAGAACGGGAGGAATTGAGTTCAAATTGATCGAAACCGAGTCGGGTCTGATCGCGGGTTGCAGACCCGTTTATCAGAGAAACGGGTGAGAGAGGAGCACTGTAGCAGGCACTGTTCACGGCGCGTGGCTGTCACGCGCAGCCGCTTGCGGCGGCGCGTGAGGGCGCGTGACCGGGAATCTGAAGGAGGGTTCAACACACTTTTTGATACTCTCGATGATACGGACCTATTAGCATTGGTTTTGGGTCAATCGGATATGAACTGAGAGTAGTTTTGTGTACCCGAAGCGTATAGGTTACCTTTAAAATAATATTATTTTATTCCGACGATTAGAAAATTCGTACAGGGGATTATGTGATAAGCTAGTAATATTATATTACTTGTTTGACAGGCCCGAATACTTCCAGGACGTTAGAAGGGCACAAACAGCTTGAAATGGAACAATCTGGACGGTGTGTGAGTGGGCTTTTGTTTTCTACCCTGAATGCATGCATATATGTTTTAAATGCCTTATAATATGATTTGAAATGATTTGGTATGATTGATACTTCGATATGATGATTTCCGGATTTTTGGGAATATTATATTATTTTATATGCTTTTGGGCACGAGTTTCGAGAAAACTGTGAAACTGATATTTCGAGCTAAGGCTCGGGGTTTGAACTTGATTTTGACTCGGATTATGAGTCTGGTATTAGATTTGATGGATTTATATCATGAATGAGATTGTGATTGCGCAGGTTTGCGTGGATTGATTTATGGATTTGAGAAAAGTGTTTTTGGGCTTAAAGCCCAGTTTAAAACTGGTTTTGATATTACATGCAACTGTTTTCACTGGTTTTCATGATGATGATATATGAGGGCTTTCGGGTGGAATATGTTTCCCCCGAAATGGACCCTGGAGATAACGCTTGCCTCCGGGATGGAAGTGTTTACCCCAGAGAGGTCACGTAGCACGGTATGTTTTCGTGTAGCCAAATGGAGGCTCGACTCAGACCAGATGTGCTGGATTATATGGAGGTCAGTCAGTGATATGTTCATGACGACCTGGATTGCCGGCCGGTGATGTGTTCACAGCGGCGGATGCTCGGGATTTGAGCGGTCCTTGAGCCTATTGATTTGCACGCGTTGTAGGGATAACGTGACTCTATATTGGACCTGGTTCCTATGTTTTCATTGATGTTTGAGATTTATATTCATATCTTAATTATTTGATTTATGAGTTATGATATGCATGCATGTTTGTGAAAACTGGAGGGTAAGACTATTTTGATAAATGTATTTCTAAACTTGATTTTTGTCCACTCACACCTTTGATGTTTTATTTGCCCTCCAGGCCAGTGCACAGGTACTGAGGCTAATATCGAGGCAGAGGAATAAACAGACCGTTGCGTACTCAGACACTTTGCAGCGTAGGATTTTGATCCCTACTTGTAAATATTTCCTATGCTCTGTAAACCATGTTGACTAGGTCAACGGTCTCGGAATACTAAACTATCCTTTGTCTGACAATGTTTATTGTTTGTATGTTCTATATGTATATATATGAAACTAATTTTTTTTACTTTCGAGTTATTGTCAGACGGGAGCAGGATCTTTCACGGTTATCGAGGGATAATCGGGATGGGTCTTGTCACGATTAAATAATATATTTAGATAGAAATATATTATTTGTAAGTTTTAGTTAGCATGAGCATTCACATTTTAATTCATAGTTCTTATGTGTTTTTATGTCTCATAACTACTTGCCATAACTTTTAATGAACTTTAGAGTACTAGAACTTACTTTTATGTGATTTTCAAAGCTTTTAATTCAATAAACTTTCTGATTTTGAACATGACTAAGGCATTAGGGTTAACACCACATATCCAAACATCCATGATCCCTAATTGCGAGCATGACTTGCGACCCCCTAGTTTTAACCCCTTTAATCCTACATTAATTATAACAACTCATCCTAAATTTGTGGGATTAATTAAGGATTACTTAAGGATTATCGTGGCTAATCGGGAATTAGTCATGGAATTTCGGATGGACGATGTAAAATGACGATTTTGCTCTTGGGAATGTGCAAAAAGTTGACTATTGAACCGGGTGGTCAAATGCAAGAGGACCGAGGATCGTTAAGTAGATCGGGACGTCACGAGTCCGTAGACAGGAGACACGTCAAAATCGGACGTTCGATGGGAAAGTTATGGGTCACAGAAGGATAACGGTACTATTTGCGCAAACCGAGAAAAGTGGACAAACAACATTGTTGGATTGGGTTGAAAATCTGGGTGGACAAATCTGTGAGTGACACTAGTCTCTCATCTGATTAGCCCAAAACCCAAGCATGTGGGATTTATTATATTTCATTTCATCTCCTTTGTTTCCTTTGTAACCTGAAACCCATACAACCCACCCCAAAACCATTTCCCATTCCCCTTCAGTTGAGACTAGAGAGAGAGTAAGGGACTGAAAGTGACAGAGAGATAGAGGGGATGACGGAGATGGCAGGACCATCGTCTGGACCGCCGTCTGGAAACCCAGAATCCAGGTAAGAACCCAAAACCCGTTTTGACCCAATTTTGGAAAACCGTGTTTTGAAGTGTGTTGATCGATGAGGTTGATCCTAAAATGTTCTAGGGACTGAGATGAGCTCATGGGACTCGATTTCTAGGGAAAGAGAAGGCTGAGATGGCTGGAAACTGAGAAGGAAGTTCCTCGTTATTGTTCATCGATTCAAGGTAAGTTTTTGGTGGGGTTTTCGTGGTTTTGATTCAAGGGATCCATTTCTGGGGATTAGACGAGTCCATAGGAAGAAACAGGGATCAAAATGGTGTAGAAATGAGGAAATGGGGGTTGGGTCAAGGTCACTGGTCTGCGCGACCTGGTTCAGCTAAACGGGTCAGACTCGCGAGAGGTTGAAGACGATGATGTCAGCATGCTAACGTCATCATGTCAAGCTGTTAGGCCAGGTGGCCCAATAACAGGACGACACGTGACACTGTTAATGCCCAGTCAGCACTGACATGTTAGTGACGTAGACCAATCAGATGGTGCAACGTGTCATTGACATGTCAGTGACGTGGACCAACCAGTTGTTGACACGTGGCACCTATCAGGTCTGACACGTGTTAAACCTAATAGCTGTCAAGATGACGTCAGTGTTGACTAACCGTTAAACAGCGTTGACTTTTGCGTTGGCCCGCACATGTGGGTGAGCAAGCGTGAATTGCGAGGTGGGACCGGTACCATTTTAAAGGTTTCGACAATCCAGATCCAATAGTGGTGGTTTCGGGTCAATCGGAGATTGTTAGGTTGGTCGGGACACGTTGAATTTTTTCGGGAGTTTTGGGGGTTGAAGTTTAGGACTTGTATAGATGGTTAGTGTCCTTTGAATGTGATTTGCACGGGTCCGGATCACCCGGAGAGGTTGGATTAGCCCGTAAAGGTTTATGGCACAGTTATCGAGGGGCAGCAAGGACGGTCTGTAAGTGGACATTTGTTTTCTAAATATGATCCATGCATAACTGTTTTATATGATTTATATCTATGATTTGAAATGCCTTGAGTGCATATGATCGTGATATTTGATATTTACGTATTTTCATATATTCCGAGGTTTATGGTTTTATATTGGGTTTATACATGCTTGTGTTTTCAATAGTTTGATTAATGGAATGATTTTGGATTTGGAAATATGGAATCGGGCTTGAGACCTATTTGACATATGAACCATCGGACTTGAAGTCCATTTGATTTAATGAGGTATCGGGCTAGAGGCCCATTTGGTTTATACTATAGGGCTTAAGGCCCAGTTGGTTTATGATATCGGGCTTGAGGTCCAATTGGTTATGAAATCGGGCATGAGTCCCAATTGTGGTTTATGTATATGAATTGTGGAAATGGTTTATGAAAGTTATACTTTAGGCATGAGACCCAGTTGTGGATTTACGATGGTTTTATGGAAACAAAATGGGTGAAACTATATTCCGGGCGTGGGCCCCTTTGAGAAGTTTTGAGTTGATTTATGAATTTTTTTCCATATACTATCCTTATGTGTGGATTTTCTCCTCCAAACTATTCGGTACCCTGGAGTAGTCACGGTGCATTGCTTGGGAGGGATCGCCCTACGGAGAGATCGCATAGAGGCTCACTTAGAGAGGCTCAGGATCAGGATTTCATAAGGGTAAAACCTCTCCCCAAGGAGTGTCATTGACCTAAGTGGAATTTGGAGAGACTCGGAATTGAGACCACCGAGTAGCACGCGTAGCTTAGGACCGTGACATTATGACATCTGGGATGTCAGACATATGGGATGCCAAGGATTGGTAAACTGTATTTCACTGGATTGGTTGTATGGTATTAACGAATTTGGGTTGTGACCCACATACTTTGTTTTAGGCTGAGTTCCCACATGGATTTATGGTTTTGGGCTAAGGCCCTCATGATTTGAGGAAGGTCTTTTATTGGTAAACGATTTTATTAACTTTGATTTAATTTGAGGAATGATTGAGTTAATTGGTTTTCGAATGCATACATGCTTTTTAGTGAAGGGTATTAATATCTTTTCTGAAATATGTTTTATTAAACTATTTATTTTTATCCACTCACAGTTTTTAATGGTTTTTAATACTCTTCAGGTTGATTGCGGATGCGGGCTGTAGCAGAGATCGAGACATCACACTCCTCCACTGATCCTAGAGCACTCTGGAAGCCCCGAGAAGGTCAAGCTCTGGGTTATCCCTTGTCTGGCACGTGGTGTCAGACGAGAGCATAGCACATCCTGCATTAATCCCAGGGGGATTGGGATGAGTCATGTCATTAATCCTTTCTTTCATCACCCAAAAAAACATACAATCACATGAGCCTAGTATATACATCCTTTACCCTTATTCCAAAGACTTGGTTGGAGACTTGAAGATGGAATGTAACAAAAGTGGTTGATAATTGAAGATTTTTATGTGCGTATAAGGAAAGACTTGCTCAAACTAAATTTTTATACATAAAAATACCTTAACAAAAGAAAAAAAAGAGTGAAAACAAAAAACAAGACAAGAGAAAGTTTGGAAAAAAAAAATCAAAGAAAAATGTTCTTAATCTCTCAGAAGGTAATAAGTTTTGAGTTTGAGTTAAGTCCCCTATACTTGTGAATTTAGAAACATTGAAGAATTGAAGGCCTACATTGAAGATTTAGGCATTTGCCTTGTTTTCAAAGCTCAAGGACGTGTAAAATGAAGTTGAGGCCCAACACGATGGAGCCTTTGATTGTGCCTTGAAACAACTTTAAGCACCACTTATCCTAAAAATTCCATGCCTTTACATTTAGCCCTATTACAACCTTTATAAAAGACATTATGATCCTTAAGATGAGTAACCTTTGATTAGTTGAGTTAATCACTAAAATAAACTTATGGTTTTGGTTCATTTGTGCAAGTAAGTTTTAATCTTTCTTGAGGTGTTTGGTTGAGATTTCCTGAAGTAATTTCTTTCTATTATGTGAGCTATTTGATTGTCTCACTAGCTTTTCTCTCACATATACTTTGAGTGCCAACACAACTATTTACATATTGAGTGAAAAGTATGAGTGCATATCCTTGTAAGTTGATTCGTACTTGTTTTAGTCATTCTGAGATCCATACACACCATTGATTATTCATTGTCTTACTTGTTGTTGAAACAATTGACACTTCTTGTTAACTTTTGAATTTCATATACTTAAATGCTTTATAAGTATAAATCTTTGATGCCATAATTATATTGATGAAATTTTGAGACAAAATGGTAAAGGGTTTAGTTGTTTAAAAAAATAAAAAAGAGAAAAATATATATTTTGTCAATTCTTAGTTTGTCTTAATATTTGCTAAGGACTAGCAAAGTCTACGTGTGGGGGATTTGAAAAGTACCTAAATGTTTATCTTTTTATATCAATTCTCTCTATGTTTAGCTATGTTGGAACCTTAATTATGTTAACTCGAACTCATTTTATGCTTTGCAGGTGCTACTTATAAGAATTGATGATTTGGTAGCTAATTACAAGAATTAATGATTAAGTTCAAGAATGAATAATTAAATGTTTAAATGCAGGTCCATTTTGCAAGTCAAACGTGGCCCAAATACCCAAATACCTGCCTTGGAGCCCTTATTGAGCCCTCGAGCCTGCCCAGGAATGCCAATCAATGTGGCCCAGTTGCCCATCTAGGTCCAGCCGCCCAGCATTTCAGCAAGACACGCTTCCACCATTCCATTTTTCCAGCCCACACTACCGCAGCCCATCTTCCAAAGCCAGCACGCTAAAGCCCATATTTTCCACATTGCGTGACCTAGAGCGCCTTTGCTCAATCCTGCTCGCGATCAAGCTGTCCCAAATACCACCGACTCCCAATTTCCAAGCGACATAAGGATTTGCTGCCATGCATATGAAGGAAGAGCTGCGTGTAAAGAAAAGGAGGTGCTGCCGTGTAATAAAGATGGATTTATGTGAAAATAGGACTTTATTTCCCTAGATTTTTAGGAAATTGTAACCTTATTTAAAGAGATGTTTTCCTCACTTTTATTTTCATGACCCATTATTCACAAATTATTGTTCTCCTAAGATTTAAACCTAGCCACCCTTCCAAGTTTGAATAAAAGAACTTAAAGCCGCATTCTTCCTGTATTCCATCCTCATTGGGCTTTTTTCTGTGATTCAAAGTTCATAGTGGAAAACGATCCATCTTCTCCATCCACTTTACTGCCTTTAAGCAATTTTTGGATTCTAAAAGTATAACTATTTCATATTCACCGAAGTACTTGAATTTAATCTTGGTAGTGTTTATAATTCAATATGCGTGATGGTTTATTTCTTCTAATGGTTGTAATGTTTAATTCAATATCCATGTATTTTACTTTCCGAATTTTAATTACGTCATAAGTTTTTGTGCTTCATAAATTAATACTAAGTGTTTATGTCCGCGATTCGGAACATTTAATCAACAACTTAAGGCGAATCATATTGTAAGTGTTTATATCCGCGATTTGGACCATTTATAATATGAAAGATTTATAATGGTAATTAAGGTAATGAAGGTAAGATTTCGTGATTGGTTTAATATGTGCAAATATTGGCATGTGGACATGGTAAGTGGATGATGGTGTCGTTTGTATATATGTTAGTTAGGAGTAGATTAAATAATGTGATTGTTAAATTGGATTTACTTATATAAAAATGTCGGTTTTGTCTATAAAACTAATCTATAGTTTGTAAATTATAGTTAGTATGGGCATTCACATTTCAATTCATAGTTTTTACTTATGTGTTTTTACGGCTACATTATCTTCAAAACTCCCCCGTATCATTCTTTCATTCTTTTTGTTAACCATTATTAAATGTCCCTCAATTCTTTGAACGATCCTACTTATTGCATACTACATTCTACAAAAAAAGGGTTGTAAGTTGAGAGTGCGTGAGTTAAGTGTTTATTTAAATGTCTAGTTTCACGCAAATCACATGTTGAAATCAAGATTCAAAACATCAATGATTAAGTTTGCAAATGTGGTCTCAATCTCAGTATGTGGGATTTTATCTTTCGTTTTGGATGTGTTTGGGTTGTTTCATTATTTTCCTTGAAGAGTGCTTGGTGTAGAAGCCCGCATTATCCTCATCTAGTGGATATACGAGCAACCTTGAGGATTCTAAAGCCACTGCTAATTTGGTTGCTTAATAATTTGAAGGGACTTTACCTTGTCGGTGCTCAAGTTGTAGCTAAGAGAAGAGGGATTCGAATTTGAAATCTTCTTTAAAATGAAAAAAAAAAAAAAACTACAAAAGTATGAAGTAGTTCGCATAATTTTTTTTTTTAACTCAAACAGACCACAATCAATCTAAGGATTCATAGTTGAAACATAGTTCCATGTTGTTATAGTATATCTCAATTTAAGTCTAATGTTATATCCAGTTTATAACATGCTTGATTTTCGTTGATTTTATGATTTCCAGTATCTTTTCCTTTTCCATAATTCGATCAGACATGCAAGGGAGAGACATAGAGATTGCAAGTATGATGAAGAGAAAGCTAGAGAGGAACAATCTGCGAGAGGAACAATCTGCAGAGAAATAGGCAGTAGAAATACACAAAAATTTATAGAACATGGAGTGAACAAAGTGGTCACACTCCAAGGTGATGGTTAATAGTTAGGTTATTAAATCGTTGTGGATTAAATTGTTACAAAATAAAGTAAATGAAGAGATACCTATTGTGGACTTTATTTTTATAAAGTTAAGTAGATGAAGAGATAAGAGGTAAGGTTAGAAATTTGATTCATAAAATTATAAGAAAATGTTAAAATAAAAAGGTAGGGTGTAGCAAGTAATTTTTGGAGTTTCTTTCTATTAAATTTATTTCAACTAATTTTTGTCTTTAAAGCTTATTAAGGTTTCGTTTGACACGCCGTATTGTACTAACAATTTCAAACAGATATACTAACATGTCCACCAAATAGACCTACTTTAATCAGGCGTTTGTTACTCTACTGTATTAAAATATCAACTATATTATACTAGTCAAGTTATATTATAACGGTGAAACAAGTTTTTTATGTGGATGATCCAAAAACATATGCTGGTTGGAGAGTTGCTGAGATGGTGAATTACATAAATATTTGGGATTTGGAGGATCGTTATCAAGATAAAGAGACAGAAGCAGATGGCGACCAAATTGTTTACCAGGTAGATTCCTTTATATCCACCCTACAGGTAGATGAAGTTCGGACCAACGATGTAATCCCACCAATTACGATTGATGCCATTTTCATTGATCTTGGGACATTAGAATGAATTGAAGTGATTCTGAGGAGTCAACCAAGGAACACACCTCGGATGGCGAGGGCGATTGGGTAGGTGATAATGACACTGAAACCGATTGATTATTTGTAAGACAAAAAACTCATCCAAATACTTCAAAAAAAAAAATTACATCACACAAAAATAAAATTTCATAACTAAAAAAAAATAACACAATTAAATAAATGTTACCCGACCAATTTGTATAAGAACAATCGTTGGGTAACATAAAATAATAAGTTAGGGTATAAGGAAATAAAGTTCGGTGGCTCTTCTTCGAATGTGTTACCCAACGCAAATAATTAGAAAATTTGTTGGGTAATATAAAAAAATTTAGGCGTTAGGGTTTAAGGTACACTAGTTCGGTGGCTCATCTTCGAAACGGTTACCCTACAAATAGTTTCAAAATATTCGTCGGGTACTATTAAAAAATAATTTAAGGTTTAAGGTAAAGTAGTTCGGTGGCTTTTTCTCCGAACCCGACAAATTGATATAATTATGTGTCGGGAAGCATGTATACTAAAGTTTCAAAACAAACACTATTTTTGCCAATTTGAAGACTTTCCACTAATAATTTGACTTATCCAACCGTCCCGATGTATTGTACATACTTGTAGATCGTCTAAGCAAAAAATTAGAAGATTTTGAATTCCCGAGCTTGGGTAATAATGTGTAATAGATCGACGGTTACAAAACGTTCTAGCACGATCAAACGGATTTTAAGAACTCAACGGCTCAAAAATGAACGGTCGGATTATGCACTATTAATTGTTCGAAACTCAAACAGGTAACATTATGCAAATACATTTAAACTCTTTTTGACAAGTTTCTAAGTGTTTGATGAAATTTATGCTTTTACAAATTTGAATAATTTATTTCGATAGTTTAACCGATCCAATCGTCCACATTTATTGTACATACTCGTAGATTGTCTACGTAAAAAATTAGGAGATTTAGAATTCCGAGGCTAGGGAACGAGACGTAACGGATCGATGGTTACAAAACGTTATATTACAATCAGATGACTTAAACTTCTTGAAACTTAATGAGTTTTGTAGGGTGGATTTCAGACACTTAACGACATAAATGAATGATCGGATGTTGGAAATGCATCCATTAAGTCTGTTTACACTGTTACTCGATGAATCATTCAAGAATTTTTGTTGGGTAACCTTTCCAAACTTTCTGGAAAATAATTCTAAGTGTAACAATAGCTAATACTGGTAAAATGCTTTTTCGGGTTAGATATAATGTGGTCGGGTTAAGTGTAAATATCGTTGGGTAATATTAAAACGTTTTTGGAAAGTTTGCAAGAAAAACAGTCGTTATTGGTAGTAAAAAAGTTCATCGGTTGAGGTTGCATATCCGTCGGGTAACATTTATAATTTACTCACCCAAACTTATCCGCCTAAATTTAGTACCCAAAATTTGGGCGGTAAATTCAAACTCTCGTGAAAATTTGCGCGGTAAATTCAAATTTTCACGAAAATTGAATTTACAGCCACAGATTACCCGACGAAACTGCGTCGGGCAACGATGAACGACGACACTCTTCAACTTCCGCACTGTGACTTCGATTTTACCTCCAACGTTACCCGATGAATAATTAAATAATACCCGACGGAGCTTTGTCAGGAAACCTTTTTCGATATTTAAAACCAGAGACAGTTCTTCTTCATGTTCTCTTCTTCGAAAACCCTGAATCAAACCCTTAAAAAAAAGAACTTCTTGGGCTCACTGCGACTCTCCCTGCCTCCCTCGCATCTCTCGCCCTCTCTCACTTCCTCTTTCATAGGTCTCTCCCGCTCTCACTACCTCTTGCAGCTCACTCCCTCGGCGTCACAGCCGTCGCCACAGGCGTCGTCACAGATGTCACCGACTAGGTTGAAAAAACCATCTCTCAGCCTCTCTCATTGCCTGACAGGACCCGTCCCTAATCTCACGTAAGTGGGACCGGCCCTGCTCCCGTCTAACTACTCAAGTTAAATAAGGAATTTTATAATTTCTATGTCCAATTTTCTTTTATTAAATAAACTAACTAAATTCTACCTTACAGGATTGCCACCCACGTCCAACCCCTTCTTCCCAACAAGAAGTGGAAGTTACTAATCGACCAATAAGCATTTAGGTAGCATAATCATTTAGTAACATTATTCAATTGTCTAAAATTTTATAGGATATTAAAGTTTTTCTATATTCCCAACAATAGTACTAATTTTAGTAATAATTCCAAATAGAGTCCAATTACGTTAAACCCAATATCATTATTCTCATAATAAAACAAGAAATATTCTTCATATTGAAACCATCTCCGAACGATGCTCATTTGTTTCTAAATTGTATAAGAATAATTAATAAATAATACATAACCTTTGAAAAATCACAACTTCTTCATATGAAGTCCAATTAACCACATTCTTAGACCATTAGATTCAGATTTTAAGTAGGAACATTTTATCCATTGATCGTTTTTTCCAGGAAATACGTCACGGGCCCCCACGAGCTGCCCAAAGGAGCTGCGCATGGGTTCACGCGCCTACTACAGTGCACAATGTCGTCTTCCTTATTGAAACGGGTCTGCAATTCAGGTTGCGCGACCCACGACCCTGGCCCGGTACTTTCTCCCTTGTTTCTCATCCATTTCCCTAGACGTAAACATCAAACTTCATTATCTGGAATCTAAGAATCGATCTATAGCCTTAAAACATTAAAAACACACCTGGATTCAACTGCCCAAGGACCCAACCTTTCGGCCATGGTTTCAAAGGTTGAAACCGTGATTCCTCGACGTCCAACTCGTACAATTTTCCTCCCCAAGGCTTCATACGACCACTAGGAGCCTATTAGAATCGGTAGTTCTTAGTTCCCAGGTCTAGAACCCAAGACCCGAATAGGTTCTTCACGAGTTCATGATTTTTTTCCCTCATATATCGACCCACTCTCTTCACCATTTCCTTCTCATTCTCAGGCCAAAATCTTCCCCATTGTTTCCTGATTATTTTTTTGTCCTTTCCTCTATTTCTCTCCCCATCTTATCTTCTTTTCTTACTTTCTCTCATTTTCGGCCTTCCCTGGCCGAATTGTCTTGCACACAACACACACTCCTCTTTATAATTGTTTGAGGCGGTGGGGAGAATTAGGATGAAAAATGAAGAGAAATGAAGAGGGTCCTAGAAAAATCTAGGGTTTTTCTTTCAAAATTACTAAAATTCCCTTGGTGTCAAAATTATTATTTTTCCCTTGACCTTGGAAGGTCGATAACTTACTCATCCGTTTTTCATTTTTGACATGCCATCTGTCTACGTACTCAGGGGGTCAGAACCATCATAATATTCTTCTCGGAATTCCTAACAGGAATTCCGATCAAAAAATCAAAAATTAACATTTTTGACTTCTAAGGGTAAAATGGTCATTTCTATTTCTTGAAAGTCCGGTGTGTTACAATCTCTCCCCCTAAAAAAATTCCGTCCTCGAATTTTGGGAACAACTTCTATCACATGTTTATACTCGAGAGTTAGATATCGAGACTTGTGCACGACTATGAACAAGTATCTAATTAGATCAGAACCATTACATATCCTTATATACTACTATCAAGTCCATAACCCAAATCATACACAACATTTCCCATATAATAACTGGAAGCCTTGGGCACACAACATAATCACAACCTCGTAAATCGTATTATTAAGGTATTTTCAAACACCATCCATAGATCATATGAAAATTATCAAAACTCTAATGCTACAACTATTGTAAATCATATTCAATTTGAATGCCCAACCGAAATGATATCCGAACACCAAGTTGGAAAATCCAAAAACATAAGCCCTAAAAAGATTTCAATCAATCAAACATCACTAAAACACATGGAAGACCAATAAAATGCTCGAGTACGCATACTTAAGATTTAAAAGAAATCCATTCACAATCCAATCACCATATTTCACAAATCACCATATTTCACAAGTCACGAAACCCGAAAAACATTTACTTACAAAGACGTACAAACCTCTAAATTTCATTATCATACAATAATTGATCCAATTTTTTACTTTTCCGACTTCAAGTCGTTAGGTCATACTTGATTTCAAACTGTATAAAACGTGCCACCAAATACATCAAGGGCATCAACTAGAAATAAGACTCACCATCGTCCAATCCCATACAATCTCATGTTAAAATTGAAAATGCATCAGCCACCAGAAGTCAAAACAACCAGCACACATACAATCAATTACAGAATCAATCTCAACCATAGTGAAGTCAAACTTTACAATCATGCCACAAAACCAAACCATGACCAATTTCACATTCGATGCAAGATAATCAAGAGCAACAACCATTGCCCCCTAGGCACACATTTTCACATCATAACTTAGATTCACAATCAAATTTTATAATCAAATCGTAAATTAATTCTTCAATCAAAAGCAACAGAAAACGTCTAAGACCTTGGTAGTTTGGCAGAACCACCACACAAAATCCCAGCCATCAACACAAGGTCAACATTTCAATCACATACAATCAACCTATCCCTATCGCAACGCTGTCCACCAACTACACAATTTATCATTAACAACCTGATCAATTCGTATCCAATTTCATATTATACGTTCCACACATAGGTAACTTAACGTCAATGCACAACACAACACCAATCATTACTCATTAATCATTAATTGCAACTAATCATAAACCAATATGGAAACCACCATCACTCAGCATCACATAATATTATATCACAAGCCATCGTGCATTGGAATTCAAGTCTACCAACACACAGATTACTACAATAATTTACACAGGATCCTCCCAGAAATTATCCTGAGAATCACTTAGGATGCCAACATACTATCAATCACACATAGCAATCATCAGCACACCACATATGCTCATACAATCAATTCATTACCTATGCACATATAACATGCTATCACCTCACAAGTTTTTTTACTAATAGGCGTGCCATATACTTACTCATGAATCAGAGCTCCAAGCTCAACATCCAAGTTATCATAGATCACACACTACCCCGAAGTTTTCCCCATTCCAGATTTCAATAAGTTAACCATCGTTACTTATCTACCCCAATACATAATGATATTACACGTCGTGTATCCTCTCAACGGTTACCTGAATCATCTCAAACTGAATGTATTACTGACCAACATACTACTCGAGGATACAACATCCGATTGTTCGTTCAGGGATACATCATCTGAGCATTAACCACACATCATATCACATAACCATTCAAGGAGACAACATCCAAGTGTAATCCACACAACTCAACCACTCGGGGATACAACATCTGAGTGGCCACCTAGGGATACAACGTTCGGGTGTTACGTACAGAACTGCTAGGCCAATCATCGTGTCATATAACCACTCAAGGATACAGTGTCCGAGTGGCCACCCAGGGATACAACACCTGGGTGTCAATCACACAACTCAACCACTCAAAGATATAACATCTGAGTGGCCGTCCAGGGATATATGATCCGGACGTTAATCCCACATCATAACCATTTGGGGATACATCATCTGAATAACCGCCTAGGGATACAACATCTAGGCGTAACCCAACAATCCAGAGCACGATTTGTATTACACCACAAATCGAGGAAGCATATATCAACGCCAAAACATACAACACTACTGTCAGTCATTATACTCGTTATAACATCGTAACATCATCATATCATGGGATCATCCTCATCATTGTTATAACATCATCACATGTACATACAATTACGATATCACCACCTTACCTTCAGTCGACCGAATTACCAACCTTACAATTCATCATTTAAATTCAATTTATATGACAACCTTGACTTCTATTTCAAATCAAATACAAATGCCATATTCCACTTTCAACATCAACTATGAATAATTTCATAAAAAAATGTACTTCAATTAATTCCACAAAAGTAACACGATGATAATATCACGTCATAGAATAATTTAAGCATATTATGCTCAAGGCACATATTTCAAAGTCAAAATATAAACCCGAAAATAACATGTAAAATGTCCGAAAATCATTGGTTAGGAAAACAAACTCTTAAAGCGCATAATAAACAAATTCCAATTCATACATTTAGACTAACTCTTGTTTATCAATAATCTCGTAAACATAAAGTTCGATGGTTTTATCAGAATTCATTAAACATAATCAAATCATGATTAAATGAATCATATTAGAAAATAATGAAAATACGAAGCTCGCATTCTAAAAACAAAATATCCACAACCTAAGCTCTGATACCAAGTTGTCAGAACCCGTCCCAATCTCACGTAAGTGGGACTGGCCCTACTCCCGTCTAACTTCTCAAGTCAGACATGGGATTTTATAATTTCTATGTCCAATTTTCTCTTATTAAAATAAACTAACTAAATTCCACCTTACGGGATTGCCGCCCACGTCCAACCCCTTGTTCCCAACACGAAGTGGAAGTTACTAATCGACCAATAAGCATTTAGGTAGCATAATCATTTAGTAACATTATTCAATTGTCTAAAGTTTTATAGGATGTTAACGTTTTTCTATATTCCCAAAAATAGTACTAATTCTAGTAATAATTCCAAATAGAGTCCAATCAAGTTAAACCCAATATCATTATTCTTAGAATAAAGCAAGAAATATTCTTCGTATTGAAACCATCTCTGAACGATGCTCATTTATTTCAAGTAGGAACATTTTACCTGTTGATTGTTTTTTCCAAGAAATGTGTCCTGCGCCCCCACGCGCCCCCACGCGCCACCTAAAGGGGCTGCGTGTGGGTTCACGCGCCTATTACAGTGCACAGTGTCGTCTTCCTCATTGAAACGTCTTAGCCATTCGGGTCGCGCCAGCCGCGACCCTAACCTGGTACTTTCTTCCTTGTTTCTAGTCTATTTCCTTCGACGAAAACATCAAACTTCATTATTTGGTATCTAAAGTCGATCTATAGCCTTAAAACATTGAAAATGCACCTGGATTCAACTGCCCAAGGACCCTACCTTTCGGCCATGGTTTCCAAGGTTGAAACCGTGATTCCCCGACATCCAACTCGTACAATGTTCCTCCCTAAGGCTTCATACAACCTCCAAGAGCCTCTTAGAACCATTAGTTCTTAGTTCCCAAGACTCGAATAGGTCCTTCACAGGTTCATGATTTTTTTCCTCATATCTCGACCCTCTTTCTTCACCATTTCCTTCTCATTCTCAGGCCAAAATCTTCCCCATTGTTGCTTGATTATTTTTATGTCCTTTCCTCTCTTTCTCTCCCCATCTTCTCTTCTTTTCTTACTTTCTCTCATTTTCGCCCTTCCCTGGCCGAATTATCTTGCACACAACACACATACCTCTTTATAATTGTGTGAGGTGGTGGGGAGAATTAGGATGAAAAATGAAGAGATATGAAGAGGGTTGTAGAAAAATCTAAGGGTTTTCTTTCAAAATTACTAAAATGCCCTTGGTGGCAAAATTACAATTTTGCCCTTGACCTTTGTAGGTCCATAAATTACTCATCCGTTTTTCGTTTTTGACGTGCCATCTATCTACGTACTCATAGGGTCAAAACCTTCATAACTGTCTTCTCGGAATTCCCAACAGATATTCCAGTAAAAAATTAACATTTTTGTCTTCTAAGGGTAAAATGGTCATTTCTATTTCTTGAAAGTTCGGGGTGTTACGTTGCCTCTCTCTCCTCACACGTCCTCTCTCTTCATTACCATGGTAACCTCCTTCTCTATCTCTTCTCTATCTCAATAATGTATCCCATTTATTGTTGATTTTTGTTAGAATTTTAGTTTTGAATATCATGGATTAATTGTTCTTGATTTTAGGTTGGAATTTTGGTTTTGAATTTCATGGATTATATATTGTTTTGCATGGATTAATTATTTTTGATTTTTTGTTGGAATTTTGGTTTTGAATTTCATGGATTATATATTGGTTAGCATGGATTAACTGTTCTTGATTTTAGGTTGGAATTTTGGTTAGCATGGATTATATGTTGTTTAGCGTGGATTATATGTTGTTTTTCATTGAATTTGGTTATGGGTGATTATTTGTTATTATTGACTATTATTAAGTAGTATTTTTTATTAATTATTTTTATTGGTTTTTAATTATATATTTTTTTTATTAATTATTGATTATTTATAATGATTTTCATTTTTATTTTTATTAATATTTTTTTATTATTTATGATTTATTATTATTATTATAATTTATTATTAATTAATTTTATTTATTTTGATTATTTTTATTGATTTTTGATTATTAATTATTGATTATTTTTTATTATTGATTATTGGTTATTTTTAATGATTTTTATTTTTATTATTATTCGTTATTATTGTATTATTACTTATTTTTATTGATCATTGATTATTAATTATTGTTTATTTTTAATTTTTTTTATTATTAATTATTTTTGTTGAATTTTGTATTAATTTGTATTAGTAATTATTAATTATTTATTATTATTATTGATTGATTATTTTTTGTAGATGTTGACACCCATGTTGATTACTTCACGGGCTCGTCCTCGCATTTCATCGGGTTTGGTTTAGTAACCGGCGAACGTCGGGAGTTCGTTGGTCCCGAACACACCGAGGGACGACGTCGGCTCGACACCAGTACCAGACGCGCCGGTCTCGACTCCAATCCCTCCACAACCATCTGTTACACCATTAGTTCCACCAGTCCCGACTTCCTCATCGAGGAGTATGTACGACTTAGCGCTTGATCTGCTCGTCGGCAACATTTGAAGAAACGAGGGAAACATCGTGTTGATCTCGAGCCCCCGAGGAGCAGGTCGATGGGGACACCCCGGAGGCAGTCAGAATGATCCCTAAGGGTGAGTTGGCCAATAAGTGTTTTCAAAAGATTTTTTATTTTTTATTTTGTTCATTTTTCTTACTAATATTTACCCAATTTGTAGGGAGATCCACCATAGTGCGTGGGATCAACTGGGGGAGGGCATCCCAATAGATTTGTCAGTTGACGAGTGCCAAGATCTCCATTATTTACGTTGATTAGCTTAGCCAAGCACCCGTCAAGGCCCACAGCTTGATGGTCCATGACATGGGTGCCGTTTTGCGCACCCATTGTCTCATTATGGGTGACAAATTTCGGGATCAAGTCGAAGATCACCTCACCTTCTTTTGGCGTGCCTTATCTGTAAATATTTTTAATTTTTTTAATGATTTTAATTATCTTTCATATTCTTTAATGATTTTACTAATTTTTATTAATTGTACATTGCAGGTCAATTTCCAGTATGATACTGGGAATGTGACACTTATGAAATACATGAAGCAGAACTGGCAGTTACGGTACTTCGAGTGGAAGTACGAGCTCGAGCGTTGGTGGAAGAGCTGGCCAACCCTATATGAAGCTTGCGCCAACCATCCAGAGGAGCTGGAAGGTCCTCGGAGGGTTGGGTGGGAGTGGTTTTATGACCACTTTGTCATGCCCGAGTGGATTGTAAGTTCATTTTCTTAATTTTCTTAATATTTTTTATTACTAAATGTAATTAAATCTATTCATGAATAGAAAAAATCGGAGGCTAACATGCGTAATCAGGGAAAAAAAACACTAAACCACCACGGGGGGTCGCTTCCATTGGCGACTAGGCACAAGGACCAATGCAACGCCATGTCACTGTTCCCAAAGGTGGATGCCTGGGGACAAGTGTACGTTGGGCGAGGGAACCAGTAGGCTAATGCTATTCATGTAAATCTAAATCATTATATTTATTTTTAATTAATTATTTATTTAAAAAATAATAATAATTGTGTTATGATTTTATAGGCGGGAATGTTGGTAGACATCCAGCAGACTTAGGAGGAGTTAACCCATGAGCAGTCGGACACTCCCTTGGAGCAGCAGTTGCCAAATTCGGAGCATTCGAGGGTGATCTTGGAGCGACAGTTAGGTCGACGTCTTGGGAAAATCGTTCGGGGTGTTGGTAAAGGGCTGGAGTGAGACATCATGACCGAATCCAGTGCTTCTTCTTAGAGCATCAATCCCGAGGAGTACTCAAACTTAAGACACAGTTATACCAAGTTTCGGATCGAGGCCGCCAAGCTGAGGGCACAAAACGAGAGACTTGAGGCCCAAAACGCCTTGATTCGTGCTCAACTTGAGATGGTCTTTCAACACATAGGAGTTCATCCGCCCTCTCAGCAAGCTCTGTCAAAATAGCCTGGCACGTTCGAGCAGCCTCACCTCCTCATCCTAGCCCTCTTCCTAGCTCTACATGTTTTATATTTTGTTGTAAATATGTTTAAAACAATATTTTAAATTTTATAAATATATATTTCCTAATTCCAAAATTTGAATTTTATTTCATTTTCATATTTAATAATAATTTCATTAGTTAAATAATATAAAAAATAAATAAAACATTAATAAATTGAAAAATTATTTAATTATTTAGTACTGTTCAAAATCAAACCCGACGAACAATTCAATGTAGCCCGATGACAGCCAATGTTCGGTGGATATCCACCGAAGTATTTTCATTACTAATCAACACCATACCCGAAGAATATGCCAATGTAACCCGATAACAAGCACGGATCGGTGGCTATCCACTGAATGTATTGTGACCCGACCACTCCGAAATATGCGTCGAGCTTTGTCCGTTGACCAAGGTTACCCGATGAATATTCACCGATGATCATTATTTCGGGTGATATCAAAGTTACCTAACGAGTATGGGTAGTTTGTGATTAAAACCTATAGCCCGACGGCGAGGACCCGACGATTCGCTGCCTGACGGGGGCCTGTCGGGTTTTCATGTTACCCAACGAGTCCCTTATGTTACTCGACATACGTTTTTCGCTTGGTAAAACCGTAATTCTTGTAGTGATATATACAATAGTATTCTTCATTCTATATATAGAAAATACTCTAACATTCTTTTTGTCCGCCAAACATGGAGATCCAGAAAGAGAGACGAGGGTGATCGGGTGGGTTAAGGAAGACAAAAGGGAAGGGTAATTAATTTTTAATTTTTTTTAATGGAGTTAGTCTCTGTTACTGACAGTTGGTGCAACATTTTTTATGTTGCTACTGTTTCTCGCTCAAATTACGGCAAATTTATATTCGTAGTGTATTTAAAGACTGATTTTTTTTTTTCCTAATGCATTTGAGGTATTGAGGTTGGAAGGGGGTTCTGCAAGGTCTCTAGGTGCTCTAAACTGGGATTCGATGGTGGATATGGGATGGTAAACATGTCCGGATCCTCTCCGACCCTTGGCTCCCCACACGCAAGCCCTTCTTACCGCTGTCCCAGCATCTTCTTATGCCTCAATTAGTTGTTGAGCTTATTTATGGAGCGAGTAGACGGTGGAATTCTGAGCTGGTTACCACAGTTTTTAGTCCAGAGGAAGCACACAATATTTTGTCCCTGCCCCTTAGTTTCTTGGGGTGTTGTGATCGACATATTTGGCATTATACTCAGAGTGGTCAGTACACTATAAAGTCAGGGTATCATATGGCCCTAGATCTTCTCAAGCATGGGGATTTCAGGCGAAAACAAGGTTGAGGGGAAGCTAATAATCCTACCCCACAGAAGGATCTGTGGGAATTACTCTGGTTAGTGAATGTTCCCCCCAAAATCAAGATATTCTTATGGAAGTTCTGTAAAAAAAATTTGGCGGTGCGAGTGAACCTTATCAGACGTCGAATCTTGGTGGATACGATTTGCCCTTAGTGAGCTGAAACAGAGGAATCTCAGGTACATTTATTTTTCCAGTGCAAGTTTGACCAAATTTTTTGGTATGAATGTCCTTTACAGCTTGATATGAGTGGGGTTGTGGAGGGTGATTTTTCTAGATATTGGCAATTTTTCATTCAGAAGCTTAATCAAACTGGACGGGGGAGGATGATATTCAGATGTTCAGTTTTGATCTTTGGAGGTTATGGAAGTGTCGTAATCAGCGGTACTATAATGATGTCAACATTGATCCCGGTTCTGCTATCCAGATGATGTTAGCTCAGTTAATTGATTTCTGTATGGCTAGACTAGAAAAACCTCCACTCATTCAGGTGGCCCCTCTGCCTGCGGTGGCTCCCTCTGCTAGCCCTTCTTCGAGACGGCCCCCCAGTAGGTTTTGTTAAAGTTAATTGTGATGGGGCTTTCAGTGGTACTGACGGTTAGGGTGCTTATGGTTGGGTTCGCTGATCCTCATTGAGAGAGTTTATTGCTGTAGGAGGTGAGGGTGGTTTTCCTTGTGGTAGTGCTTTACAGGTGGAAGCTTATACCCTTCGTGCTGTTATGGTTGCATATACTGACTTTGATTGTAAGTGAGTCATCCTGGAGTCGGATTCGTAACTCCTGGTACTATATGTTACTACATGTATGTGTCTCGAGGCTAGGATTGAAGGTGTGATTCATGATATCCTAGCTATGCAACCTCTCTTTGAATATGTCCAACTCAGGTACACTTCCCATAAACATAACACTGCGGCTCATGAAGTTGCAATTTTCTGTAAGCGTTTTAACTGCTGCTTTAAGTAGGAAGGCCTAGAACCCCCATAGTTGTTTAACATTTTAGCCCATGATGTAAAAATTTCGATTCAGTTGAGTTAATAAAGTATTTCTTTAACCAAAAAAAAAAAATTGGTTTGTATGCATGTACTAGGTAAAATATATACTAATAGGTAGATTACTATTCAAATAAATTACAAAGTCAAAATCATATTTGTAGCCTATAATTAAGTTACACATTACTGATTGGATTTCTCATATCCTTACTTTTAAAAAGTAAATATTCAAAATAATACAGTATAATATTTTCGTATGATCTTTCTATATTTGGTGAAGTTAGAATACATATATAGTTGCGCCTTTTTATTTTTGTGAATTTCACTTTCTAATTTTATATGTCAGTCCTCTTCGTTTACTTTTTTCATATCTTCATACGAAATTTTTTCTCCCTTTCCTTCCTTGTATACAATAATATTCTCCATTCTATAAATAGAAAATAATCTAACATTCTCCCTGCCAAGTACAGAAGTTTTGCAATCATATATCTCCAAGCTATGTTCAGCAAGCTATCCACGATATATAATAGCTTTCAATTACGACACGGAAGAAAATTGGAGGTCAATATTAGAGGCACTAATACCCTACATTCCTTCATTCCCCTAAATACATGCATTCCAACTAAGGAGGTTGGCTTAGTTGGTAAAGCCGATTGCCTTTGAGGAGATTGCATGTCCTTTAGAGGTTCAGAGTTCAAATCTTATTAGCAACAATAGTTTGGCCACCTATTAGACCGTAAACGAATGGATGGAAGAAAGATATGAAACTATATCTAATAAGCCTCTGGTAAGTCTGGATTTAAGAGTTTCCAGTGGTTGTAGAATCTGCAAGACGGACCTCAATTTGATCTATATAGAAATCCCAATTTACTAACTAGGG
This sequence comes from Prinsepia uniflora, assembly GCA_032719365.1. Taxonomy (NCBI): domain Eukaryota; kingdom Viridiplantae; phylum Streptophyta; class Magnoliopsida; order Rosales; family Rosaceae; genus Prinsepia; species Prinsepia uniflora. The sequence goes on from CM064868.1 coordinate 32,017,148, forward strand.
ATGATTCCGAAGTGCTCTACCTTAAAAGGGAAAAAAAAAAACGCATACATTCATGCATTGCCCTAAACACATGCATTCCAACATTGCCCTAAACACAAGCATTCCAGCATTGCCCTAAACACATGCATTCCAGCATTGCCCTAAACACATGCATTCCAGCTATATATTATATATCCCCATATATATAATGACAAAGTGAGGAGTATATGTAGCTATGGGCTAAATATTTTTTAGTCAAAACTAATTGCACTTATACCTAAATACCTAATAACTACTAGTAGCATTTTATACGTACCTAATATTTTGGATTATGCTAAATTCTTTTTTTAATTAATTCTTGTTTTATTTGGAAAAAAAAATTCAAATTAGAATAGGACTCTTGATATTTTTATTTTTTTCTTATGACTCTAGTACTTAGATTATACTAAGTTCTTTGATTTTTATTTAATGAAACATACGAAAATCTATTTTTGTTTTCAACTTAAAAATCCAGGCCGAGATATAGCACAGCCTTGCCCCTACATTCCTCTCCGCCCTTGTATATATATAAGTTTGGGCCACCCATAGTTTTATATACAACCATCATCAAATCAATCATGGTAGACAATATGAGCTTACTTGTCACATTCTTCTTGCTAATCATCACCTTCATACATTTAGTAATCAAGCTTTATTGGCACCAAGGCGTGATTAACAATAACAACTTGATCATCAAGAAACAGCAGCATCTCCCACTTCCTCCCACCCCAAAAACCCTAATCCCTTGGCCTATCGTCGGCAACCTCCCCCAACTCCTCACGAACAGGCCCTCGTTCCGGTGGATACACAAGCTCATGGACGAAATGAACACAGAAATCGCATGTTTCCGATTTGGAAACGTCCACGTCATCCCCGTCACGTGCCCGAAACTGAGCTGCGAAATGTTGAAGAAACAAGATGCAACTTTCGCGTCACGGCCTCTTAGCATTTCCACCTCCCTCGTCTCCAGAGGGTACATAACTACGGTTTTGGCGCCCTTCGGGGAGCAGTGGAGGAAAATGAGGAAGGTTATGACTACCGAAATGCTTTCTCCGACAAGACACAGGTGGCTTACTGATAAAAGGGTCGAAGAGGCTGATCATCTTGTTCGTTACGTGTACAATCAATGCAATAACAGTAAAGGTGGCGGCATTGTGAATTTGAGAGTTGCTGCGCAACACTATTGTGCAAACGTGATTAAAAAAATGGTTTTTAATAAGAGGTACTTAGGAAGTGATGATTTGGAGGACCAACGATACATAGATGCGCTATTCGCATTGCTCAAGTACACCTTCTCTTTTTCTGCGTCGGATTATGTGCCATGTTTAAGAGGGCTTGACTTGGATGGCCAAGAGAAGAAAGTCAAGGAGGCCCTTGAGATTACAAGGAAACACCAAGACCCCTTGATTGGAGAGAGGGTTTATGAGCATGAGAAAGCTGGAGGCCGTGTAATCAAGGAACCACAGGACTTGCTTGACATTCTTATCTCGCTCAAGGGTGCCAATGGGGAGCCGTTGTTGTCACCTGAGGAAATCAAAGCCCAAATAAATGTAAGTTTCTCTTTCCCTACCTCTGGACTCAAAAGTTTAACGATGATTCATAGGGATGAAATAAACCGTTTATATTCTTAATTCTTAATAATTAAGTGTGTGAATTAATCACGTACATATTTTATATTCTCGCACTAGTTGTTCACATGTTTGGACCAATTCAGAGATCTATAACCTATTTATATACACGCACCACTAAAACAATACAATTAGAGTGGTCCATAAAAAAAACTATTTTAAATGTAGCCCGGTGGACATATCCGCTTGGCAAAATCTAGATATTTAAACTTTGCCTGGCGCACATCTGTTGGGTCAGGTTTTCTTGCTCGGCGAACCCCCGCCGGACAAAGTTTATAGGGCTGCTCGTCCACCTGTTTTTCGATTACGTTGCTCGACGAACATTGCGTCGGCAAAAGGCGTTGACTGGGGTCTGGCTCGGTGGATTGCTTTCTCCTCGAGCCACACCATTGCCCGAAGAGGCCTGCTTGACACAATTGGCCCTGTGGAGATGCGCCGAGTAAACATGTTGCCCGATACAGTCTGTTGTTTGCTCGACGGGGCCCCTTCGTCAGCCAAATAGTATTTCCTTATAGTGAGCTAGATTACGCATGACAACACAAATTTGTGCACGAGTAACTGCTATGCTTTGGGGTAGGATAATTTATGGAAATAAATTCTAAACCAATACTATTAGTGTGCTCCATAAAGCTATCAATCTGCAACTAGATTACACATGACAACAAGCATTTGTGCACGCGCCTGTAAATGCTACGCCTTGGGGCAGGATAATTCATTGAAATAAATTCAATTAAATTAAATTGAAAATCGTTTAATGTAGAAATGAATTAAAGTGGAATTCAACCCACCATAAATTTAAGAGGAAAAAAAAAATAGGTATGCTATTACCTAGCCGGTCCCCTTTCAAAGATGAAAATATTGACATCCATGAAAATATCAACGATTAAATTAACGAATATATCAATAGATATATTGATATCATTTACGATTAACAAAAATGGTGAATATTTAGTCTAAAAGTTGGAAATTTCTATTGAAACTTTGGAAAAAAAAAACTTAATAATATAATAAAAGTTATATAAGAATAATAAAGTTATAAAATGACTTTGATATAATAAATATGATATATAATATGATATAACATGATCTGTTAAACTACACGCGCATAACCACATATAAACAAAAGCATATGATTTAACATAAATGAAGGCATAATTTAGTCCTCTTTCTTAATATGTATTCGTTTATCTATTTCTTTTATATTAATCAAATTTGGTATTAACATTTCTAAGTAAAGAATCTTCTATGTCATTAATGTATTTTTTCATTATATTAGTGATCATGACATTAGGGGATTTAGTTGCATATAACCGAACCCTAGGCACAGATGTGCACAACACTTTATCCTCATTGACTACATTTGCCCTTTCCAATAAGCCATAATTGCCAATTTGCCATTTAGTCAAAATAAAATTTACAAGGTTGAGTTGAGAGAGTTGAAAGACAAAAGAACTGAAGATGCAGAAAAAAGAGGGGAGACAAAAGAAAGAGCTGAAGATGGCCGCTCCTTCCCTCTCCGGCTGTGTAATCTGTTGGCTTTTCACTGAAGTCGACAAGATGGCCACTGCTCTCCATTGCTTGCCGCTACCTAGCGCTGCCCGCCCCTGCCTGCGATGCTCGCAGTAGCTGAAAGACCAAAAAAAAAAAGGGTTGAAGAAAAAGGGGCAAAAAGACAGAGAGGAAGGGAGAAAGGAATCTCAGTTTGTGATTGTTTTCTTGAAACTTGATGTCTAGATTAGATGAAATTACCTCAATTTATAGAGAATGGAGAGGTAAGTGCACAAATTAAATAGATAATTATAATCACCAGGTTCAAACTTTTATCACTCTCAAAATAAATTGAGTAGTGAAATTGGCAGAAATAAAGTGGAAGTAAAAACATAAAAGAGAACACCGAAATTTAACGAGGTTCGGCAATGTGCTTACGTACTCGGACAGCAGCTCCAAAATTCTTCATTATGAATAATGAGATTACAATTATAATCCCACTCAATGGTGGATACACAACTTTCTCTTGGATTCACTCAAAAGGATCTCACTTTCTCTTTTTTTCTCACAAAGGAAGCTATCTTCATATTTCTCACACAAGGAGGAACTCCCTTCTTATTCTCACCTTTGGTGGATAACTTGTTGCTTGAAGGATGATTGAGAATGCTTAATCCCTCTCCTTTATATATGGATGGATGGAAGGAAGTCATCAATGCATAGTCATGCATAAGATTTAGCTCCAATTAATCTCATAGTAACTCTCATGAGTATAGTAATTTCCCACAATAAGTTGGGAGATCAAAAGTCTTCTTTGTTTTCAAGCACATGAATGAACCTACCAAAAATCACATCCATGCACAAACCATAACATGTGCATTGAGATATCAAAAGTCTTCATTTGGGGAATTCCGAAGATCATATTAATTCTCCTCCACTAAATGGAGGGAATAACCCATCAAATTCCCCTCCACTTAATGGAGGAATAACTCATCAATTTGTTCCCCCCGCCCCTTCCTCCTCTTGGGTCTTGATGTTGACCTTTCAAATTTTTTATATATCGGTGATATCACCGGTATTTTAAACCATGCCTATACTATGTATGCCAGCTACAACCTTTCTTATTATTGTTTTGTTTTAGATTTCAAATGTTTGAGCTTTCTCTATATATATAATACGGATGATCTGAAACATTCGAATATGAAAAGTATTATTTTAAAAAAAGACATATTTGTTTGAAAAACATATTTTTTGAAAACATTTTCACCAAGTAAAGTTGGCTTTAGCTTTAGGTTAATTCACTCTCACTAATAGTAAATATATTTGTTTGTTTAATTGGTTTATATAAAATGGAAATTGACAATTTTTATTGTTACATATATATACCACACATGTGCATGCATGCAGGAGATGATAATGGGAGCAGTAGACAATCCATCAAACGCTGCAGAATGGGCAATTGCAGAGATGATAAACCAACCTGAGCTATTACAGAAAGCAACACAAGAACTTGATGCTGTGGTTGGCAAGGAAAGACTTGTCCAAGAGTCAGATTTTTCACACCTCAATTACGTCAAGTCATGCGCGAGAGAAGCCTTTCGACTCCACCCGGTGGCACCCTTTAACGTCCCCCACGTGTCCACTGCTGACACGACTGTTGGAAACTACTTTATCCCTAAGGGTAGCCATGTGTTGCTTAGCCGAATTGGGCTCGGTCGAAACCCTAAGGTTTGGGACCAGCCTCTCAAGTTTAATCCCGGACGCCATCTGAAAGAAGATGGATCTGCGGTGGTGCTCAATGAGTCTGAGTTACGATTCATATCGTTCAGTACTGGAATGCGCGGCTGTATGGCGGTCACACTCGGCAGTGCCATGACTATTATGTTGTTTGCTAGGCTTCTTCATGGGTTTACTTGGGAGGTGCCACCCACTGAGTCCAGAATTAAACTCACGGAGTCAAAGGCCGATCTCTTTCTTGCTAAGCCATTGCTTGCCCTTGCCAAGCCACGTTTGGCTGCTCATGTGTACCATGCTACAAACTAGTGCAAAGGCTTTCATTTTAATAAATAATTTACCGTCCTACTGCATATATGGCAGTAATTTACCTATTATGATTAATTAATTTATTATTTTATAAATAATTTACTTATTTATGAACAAAAATAAAGTTAAAAGCACTAATTAAAATTCCACGTTTTGTGTGACACTTTGGCGCACGATGTGACATTTATATATTGTCATCTATTTTAATTTTATCTCAAAATAAAAAAAAATAGAAAAAAGAAAAACCTAATATGAAAATTAAAATTTTTAAAATTCAAAAATTTAAAAATCAAACAAAAAGAATATTGCTTTGATGTTTCATAAATCCTATAATTATAAGATTAAAACCCAACAATTTTGCAATACGGTAACCCTACAATTATTGTCATCATCGCCTTCCTTCAACAATACGAAACCAATTGTTGGGAGGCTTACAGGTAGATGTCGCTAGCTATCAATGTGTCTGTGGGGATTGGATATAAAACCCCAAATTTTTGCAATCAAACCCCAAGATCTCTCACTCTCCCCCTTCATTTATAGTCCAGCTTTAAACCTCAGATATTCTTATTTCCTCCGTCAAGCTTTGCGGATTCCAATGTCGGCGATGGTGCAGTCTTGTCTTTTTATTTTTGGTGCCATAAAAACTGATTACGATATGATTACAACGACATAGAGAAGAAGACAAGAGGCACTGTATATGGAATTTGAAACTGAAAATGTACGTTAAATAATATATGTGTTGCAGAAATGATTGTTTAGTGTTGGAAACTTGTTAATTATGCATTCATTGGAATTTCCAAAGATACAATTCAAGGTTGTAGAGGAGCTTTTTAAGACATCTAATACAACTAAAAATACCAGTCAATTATCTAAGCCTTGTAGTTCTGGGTAATCTGGATCTTACTCATGATCCTTTGAGCATTTTGGGTTTATTTTTTATAATTTGATTGCATAATGAAATTATTAGGAATTATAAAAAAAAATATAGAAATATCTTTTCTATTTTATTTATTTTCTATTTGTTTTTTATTTCGAGATAAATAATTTATAAATGATGACATTGAATGTCACATTGTGTGCCACATGTTGTAGGATACAAAAAGTTAGATTGTAGATATACCTGTAGTATGGTTTATACGTATCATTCCGACCGACCACCAGGAAAACACTAAAACAGCCAGCAAATGGCCATTTTCAATCATTCCGCTGCCTGCCAATTAGTGTTGAAAATATAGATAAAATTGGCGATATATCGACTGTTGAAAATACAGATAAAATTGGCGATATATCGGTCGATATATCGCCAATTTGAGGGCCAGCATTTAAACTAGAGGAATTTTTTTCCCCTGATCTCCACGATACCGGACAATATTAGACAATATCAAATAATACTGGCAAAATTAACCGATATCCACCGAAATTTAACCGATATCCATCCAACAAATTAGAAAATTTACCTTCCCCGAGCAGCAGCGGCGAACAAAGTAGCAGCAGTAAGTGACAATAGGAGTAGCAGCAGTGAGCGGCGAGCGGAGCAGCAGCAGCGGCATCACATATCTTCAGTATTCACGGTCTTTGGTTTTATCAAATGGCACGCTTGCAGTTCTCTTCGTTTCTCTTATTCGGAGGGACTATACTACTTTGTTCTCTTCGTCTAACAATTTGAGGATATTAAACGAAAAAAAAGACAGTAGGACATATGCTGAACAATTTGAGGATATTAAACTAAAAAAAAAGTCCCTTTCTTTGTCTTCTCTTTGTAGACGTTGTCTTAAAAAGTTGGCTTCTATAAGCTTCGGAATTAATAATCTGATCCCCTTTTTTCTTGTTGAATATATATTATATATATATTTTATCAGAAAATATATTACATATATATATGATTAGAAAAAAGAAGAAGGAAGGGGTTCAAATTAGGAAAAAAAAATTCTCTTTTATTAATTTATTACTTATTTTTATTAACTTATTTTTTTTTTATTATTATTCACTATTATTAACATCTATTATTATTAGATAGAGTCAAATACGATTTCGAATCTGATAGACATTCTACATATTCTTAGTGAAAATTCAATGGGTAAATTATTCTTAATGCGAAATTATCAACTTTAATTTAAGTGTATGTTTATGTTTAATGTTTTATATATGCTAGTAATTACCTAGGGGCAAAATCGTCATTTTCTTCAAATTTTCTGAATTTCCCTTTTTCTGAACGTCCGGGTCGTTACAATGTAACCCTGGTCTAACAGTTGAACACTTGAGGTTATGAATTTTCTGTGTTTGTTTCAGTCTTTTGAAATGGTAACTATCAGACGGGAGCAGGCTTCCGATGAATAGCACCCAACCAAATGTGAAGTACTCTTCTTACCTTTTAGAAAAGCACTCCGATGAATAGAAGAAGGCTTCCGTCATTCATTAAGACCATCCCTCATTAGGTCCATTTTGGGTAAAACAATTGGCGTTGTCTGTGAGAATTCTGATTAAGTACTCCTACCAGCTTACATATCCTACCCCATCTTCCTTCAGGTTACAATGAGAGTAGAGCAAGGTGATGGTGAGTAGAAAAATTACCCCATCTCAGTGAACAAAGAGCCCAACCCATCTTAAGAGGCCAGGCTCAAATCAATGGATGGCCTCTGCTAGGAGGTCATTGAGCTTCGAAATAGCAACCTTTCTATCAAAAGCAGGAGTCAGGTATTTATCAAATAGTATCAAAAGAAGTTCTCCGTACTTCACTCCACCTAGGAGTAGCTAAGAGAACACTGGGCTATCGTCAGGTGTGCCAAGCGAGACCCCAACAGAACAGAGCCCGTTGAATGTTTACTTGACTGACTAACCAACACCGTCGGCCCATCATGGATCCAAATCTTCCTCGACTTCTTAAAACATTTTAATATAAATTTGTAATATTACTGGCTTAGCACTTTTAACAGTGTTAATAATTATATGTAACTTTTAATGCAATAGATTTGATATTGGAGGAATAAATTGAGACTCGATATCTAATTCATGACATTTGAGTAAAAGCCATAAGTATAGTCATGTAATCACTATAGATTTCCTCCTAAAAAGAAGAATAATAACTCATAATATTACCGAGTCAAATTTGAATTTTCTTTTCCAATCCAAACCTATCCTATAGATACAGTTTGTTCCAATTCCCCTTCTCAATTGCCGTTGAACACCCATGTCCCATATTCCCCTTGAATTCATAATATAATGATGCCACATCTCTCATATCGCACCTTTACTTCCTTTGAAAATCCCTTAGAAAATTCGCCATTTTCATCATTGGCGATTGAAAATATGGTGAAATTCCAGGAACCAAATTTACACAAATTATAGTTCAATATGAAGGATATGGGTTCAATGCAGGCATTAACATTATTATGGATGGACCCATGAAATGACCCGTTATAAAAAAAATTTGATAATCGTGCTCAATCCTACTCCAATCTGAAAACAATCTGAAGTTTTAAAACTAATTACTCTGTTGGCTTAAGGATGAAAGAGGAAGGAGGAAGTTGAAGAATATGATGTTGAAGATAGTGGAAGAGATCAATAGAGAGGAAATCAGAGCAGTGCAAAGAGGAAGATACTCGAACTAATTCATTGCCTATGCCTCTCGATTAGTCTCGATCTTCGTACAATAGTTTGAAAGGTCATCAAAATCATTAAAAAGTGTGAGTGGACAAAAAAAAATTTAAAAACACATTTCCGAGGAAAACAAACATTACCCTCTTGTATAAAACCATGCATGCATATAGTAAATTTAAGCAACTGAATTTCAAACCAAAACAAATCATAGACCGTAAGACCACAACAATCATAAAATACAAGTAAACAGCATATGAACCACATTTCCTTGCAAGTCTTGTTTATAAAATGGTGTGATAAAACTAGGACGCCAATATCCATAATCAATGAAAAATCAATAAATAGCCAATCATCGACTCTCCCGAGCATCAATCGTCTAAGAAACACCCCTAATTTTGGCTACCTGGGAACTGTCTTAATAACAAACACAATCACAATAAAAACCACCACGAACATCAATCGTCTGGGAACACCCCCAACTTCAGTTACCTAGGAAACAAACACCTGAACTCCGGTCGTCTGGGAAAACACCCCTAGCTTCGATCGTTTGGGAAACTCGTCATAACAACAGTGAACATAATTCAAGAATTAAATCCCAAACTTTACATTCAACACAAACCCTTACCTCTAATTCCAAGTCAAAATACTATTTCCAAACCTTTCTTGAGCCCAAAGTACCATTTTCACAAAGTACCGTAAAATCAAGTCTAGAAATCAGTTAATAAATCTAGAAAATCGTTAAATAGTCATTTAGAAATTGTATTCAAACTATTGCAACATAAATCATGCAATAAAACAATTAAAATAAATAACTATGCATGCATCATAATTTTTAAAAATAAAATACAATCACACACTGTCTTTGTCGTTTAATTCCAAGATGTACGCTCCTTCATTGTTTTGGGAGTTGTGTCGCCTCAGTAACATTGCCCGATCCACCATGCTTTTGGCCAAATTTCAAGCCTAGGTTCCAAGATTTTCTTACGTCCAACCTTCAAAATTTTTGACTCAGCTTAATCCGTGCAACTCAACTAGGATAGTAGTGAGTGTAGTTGTAAGTTAGGAAGCTTCAAACATCTCAAACAACCGACTTTTGTTTTTTTGGTATTGTCGACTCCCGAGTTTCGGGTTTGGTTTCCTCATTTCTTCTTTTTTTCTGGTTCTCTTTTTTCCATTTCTTCTCACTTTTCCTCTCCCTGGTTCTCCCTTTCTCATAGCTTTTCTCTTATGATTTTTCTTCTCTTTTCCCCCCATTCATGGTTTGTTCACGGGTTGGGTAAAATACACACACATAAATAGTACACACACACACACACACACACACACACACAGACACCACCACCACCACCACCACCACCACCACCACCACCACCACCACCACCACCACACCAATTGGTGCACATGAGGAGATAAGGGAGAAGAAGGAGATAAGGACACTTGTCGCCATCACCATCACCAAAATATATCCACTTTTGAAATTATCAAAATGCCTCCAATTCCAAATTACCAAAAAACCTAGTCAATTTAGACCCGCAATGAAGTAATCTGATCTCCGATTTAAACGTGCCACCATGTCTATTGATTTAAGACTCCAAGGCCTACGTATCCGTCCTCACAAAAATCTAAAAAGTACACTGAGTAAAAGTCAACACTTGACCTATAAGAAAAAATCATCAATTCTTTTTTTAAGTTCTTGAATTTACCTTTTTTGAATGTCCAGATCGTTACAATCTACACTCCTTAGGAAATTTTATCCTCGAAATTCAAAGTTGCCTGCCAGATAACAGGAATTACCAGGCCTGCAATAGTATCTCGGGTTCCTACCCGAACTCTCATTCAATGTTAAGAGCGGTAACTAATTTTTTAACCTTATGGCTCCTCCTGATCCCTAGTTCCCAATTTCGACTGCTAGTAAGTCTTAGTCTAAAATCCTGACTACCTCTAAGTCCAAATATGATATCTATAGTCCATGCCACCATTGGCATGCTTAGTCACCAATCAGAAATATTGCTCCACATATCACATCATATAGAGGATCTTTCGTCACCTCAAAATCTCAAATAATCACTATAACCGAGAAACTAACTTATCTATCTTATCCGGGTCCCACTTGCCTCTACATACAGGAACTCAATCCTCTGGGTTTGCTTAGTAGCCGGACCCACACAAATCCTCCGATATTAAAGTGCAATGTCAAATATCCGAGCCAATAATACCGAGTCCGTCCAATCCCCAGATCTATCATAGGATCAAGCATACTCCACATATCCATCTCATCATCAGGTCGTGCATGGGACTTGCGATCATGGGGGTATGACGTTGGAAAAAAAATCTAGTACCAAAACTCACCCTGATACCAAGTTAACAGAACCTATTCCAAAAATGTCTTGATAATCCTGTTTGGTCCTACTCCCATCTGACTAAAAATCTGAAATTCCAAAACTTCCTTCAACACTTGTCAAACAAGGGATACTCGAACTAATTCATTGTCTCTGCCTCTCGATCAACTCCGATCTTTGTGCAATGACATGGAGGGTCATCAAAACTATTAAAAAGTACGAGTGAATAAAAATAAATATTTGAAAACACATTTTGCGAAGAAAACAAAAAATTAACCTCTAGTATAAAATCTTGCATGCATATAGTAAAATTAAACATGTGAATTTCAAAATAAAACAAATCATAGACCGTGGAATGATAAAAATCATAAAATACAAGTAAACAACATGTGGCCAACAATTCCCTGTAATCTCTTTTTATAAATGACAGGACCCATCCCAATCCCTCCGGGATTACCGTGGAATGTGCCCTGCTCCCGTCCAACAAGGGGTGTTAGACAAGGGATAACCAACAGTCACTGCCCAAACGGGGCTTCCAGAGTGCGCAAGGATCGATGGAGGAGGCGTGCAATGTCTCAGTCTCTGCTGCAGTCGCATCCGTAATCAACCTGAAGGGCATTAAAAACCAAAAGCTGTGAGTGGACGAAAATCATTAAGTTTAGTAAACACAGTTATAAGACATTTATGCCCTCCAATAAAAACGTATGCATGCCACGAAAACCAGTAACCAAAACGTTTGTCCAACCAAGCCATTAGGGCCTTAGCCCAAAACCGTTAACTTAAAACCAAGTGTGGGAACTCAGCCCAAAACTGTGGAATACCACCACCAGACATATTAAAACCATGTGGGCCACCCCCCAAAGCCATAAATATAAATCCATGAATCCAAAACCATTTAGGGTCCCCGACCCGACATACCATTTCATAACCAATAATCCATTTTTACCATATAACACATATCCAACCGATAAGCCATTTTATAGATTCATTAATCCATAATTACCATTACCATCACCAGCATCCCTGATGCTTAGCGTCCCAGACGCTTGACATCCCTGACGTCATATCTCACGGTATAATAAGCTACGCGTGCTGCCCGGGGTCTCTCCGGGTCCATATCTCTGACATCATAGATGTCTGACGTCCCTGACGTCAATCATAGCAATCCTGCTCCTGAGTCATCATACGGTCCGGCTGCTCCGTACAATGACCCCTCGCAGGCAATGCACCGTGACTTCCCCAGTGTTCCAGACATCTGGAGGAGACCATCATATATCCTTGTATCCAGATGGTATATGGAAAACAGTTTTATTAAATCATTTCACAACATTACAATGGACCCTTTCCCGAAATCTCCATAATATTACAATTCCATGTAGGGTCCCTGACCCGAAATCATATTTATTAAACATAGGGTCCCAGACCCGAAATCACATTTATAACCCAACTGGGCCCCATGCCCGATTTTGTAAACCACTGGGCCCACGACCCGATTTCGTAAATCAACTGGGCCCCTGGCCCGATAACATCACTCGAATGGGTCTTAGCCCGTTTTCATAAACAACTGGGCCCCTGGCCCGATAACATCACTCGAATGGGTCTTAGCCCGTTTTCATAAACAACTGGGCCCCTGGCCCGATTTCATAAAGCAACTGGGCCCCCGGCCCGATTTCATTAACACAAATGGACTCCAAGTCCGAGGTTTCCAAAATAATTGGGCCTCAAGCCCGAGTTCATCTTTCCAACGCCAAAACCCTTTTTATCACATTATTTATTAAGCCATTAAGCCATAAGCACATAAAACCACAATAAAACCGTTAACCTTGATATACGTGAAATACGGAAAAATACCTCGAAATACGTGCAACATACCCGAAATCAATACTCACAATCACCATCATAGAAATCACGTATATAAAACATATAACACATTTAAGCATGCATAGGATTTATAAAACTAAAGTCCACTCACAGACCGTTTTAACGGTATGCCTCGATACGCGTGCCACCGGCCCTCCCGGGCCTATCACCGGGACTCCCAATCCTGTCCAAATCACATTAGAGGGTCACTAACCTCATCATTAACATCCTATCAAAGTCCCGTAATTTTCCCGAATTTTTAACTATTTTTAAACTTGTTTTAAATCCTTCGGACATCCCGATCAATATCGAGACGGTATCCGATCGACACGAAACCAATCCCAAAATGTTCGTTACATTAAATAGGACAGAAGTCATGTTGACCTCACCTCGAGATTCGTGCCCACGCGCCGTCACGCGCCGCCGTGAGTGGCTGCGCGTGAAACCCACGCGCCTGCTACAGTGTCACCATCTAACCCGTATGTCTGGTAAACGGGTCCAATTAGCCCGCGAGACGACCCGGTTCCAATCCTATCAATTCGACACCAATTTCATCAATTGAGCATTCAGTTAGCTTCGTTCTTAGTTCAATTTAAGTTCTGTAGCGTTGATTACACAAATCCTTACCTACAATGCATCGATTCCATGATGAACAATGAAGAACACCCGTCACTGTGCAATCATGGAATTCCGTCAATCTCAACCAGTTTCTTCCAATTGATTCACTCAGAAGCATCGTGGGATCCTAAGAAGTAGTTTCCCCACATCAATTACACCGTTTGATCGCTCCAAGATCAAGACTCGACTTCGAATTTTCCTTACTGTCACCCGGTCTGTTCAGAGCCAATTGGTGGCCAATTCTTCTCGTTCTTTCAACGATTCTGATCGTTGTGATCTCAGAAAGCTCGAAGTGAGCTCAATTGCGACCCTCAAAGCCCATCACTCGACATTTGAATTTTCCCCCCAATTTTCTAAAAATTCGATTTCGGCTCCCGTCTCCTTCACTCTGTCTCTCGCGATTTTCTCAGCTAAGAACAGCCCTTAAACCTCTCAATTTCACACTCTCAAACTCAATTGTGGAGGGGACTCAATTCTCCCAATTTCTGCTGCTCAATGCTCACGGGTAAGAAAACAAAGAAGAGAAAATGAAGGAGAAAATGGAAGAAATGATGAAGGAGAAATGATGATGTTGTAATGATGGTGTTGGGAGGGAAACATGGAGCTGGAAACAAGGGATGGGTGACACTTGTCACTCATCCGGATGTGCACAGTCATCAGTTACTATTCATTATTTTATTATTATTTTAATCGAAGCCTCGGTTCGTTAATTCGTTTCCTTGACCGTAACTTCGTCGTCGAATCTCCGATTTCGGCATGCCACCTGTCATTGGATTCGTATCGACGAGACCTACGTAACGGTCCTTGGCCCTCGTCCATTGGACCTTCCGATAAAAAAGTCAATATTTGACCCCAATTGACCAAAATTACCGAAATACCCCTCAACTTCCGAACATCATAACTTTCTCCTCGAATGTCGGAATCGAACGTGCCACCTGTCTATGAATTCGTGACGTCCCGAAATACGTCACGGTCATCGGTCAAAGTCCGTTTGACCACCCGATCAAAAAGTCAACATTTTGCCCACGACTTGGGGCAAAATGGTCATTTTGCACATTTTGTCCGATTCCGCCCCACTAACCACCGATCAACCTTACTAATCAAGATTAGTCACTAATCTAATCTCGAAATTCGGGACGGGTCGTTACAACCTTCCCTCCTTAATTAATTTCGTCCCCGAAATTCCAACCGCTCTAAACTCAAACGTTCTTCCCTCCTTAATTAGTTTCGCTCTCGAAACTCGACTACCCTGATTCCACAAACACCCCGTGGAAAGTGGAATCGACCACGCAACACGTGTACACCCGTACACCAACTAATCAGAACAAAAACTTGTCTGCACTCTACGTACCACTAGTACTCATAACGCAACGACTACATTCGACCCCGTCGAATGACTGAAACCACTCGTTTCGAATTGACACCACTTGTCAAACCGACCATTTCGTTGACGCAACAACTCTACGGTTCCTTTCCCACTCACCAATCTATCCTTGTATTTACTCCCACTAGGAGTCAACTGACCCCACTCAACAATCTATGTTGACACATCCTGACAATCTGTCACCACACAGTTATTGTCAGTCGAAAACTGACACTATACTCACTCGTGGCTACACAAGCCACCAACTTACCTGACTTAAATATACACTTACCTACATTTCACCCGACTCATGTGTAATTAGACTCATCGGAAATACCATGACCCATTGCATAGTAATTTCCGGTCCACAACTAATCCAATGGTATCGGAACCAATCTGACTACCAACACGCTCACCGACACACCTCGGGTATAACCCGTATACCGTCACCAGGCACTACAAGCCTGCAAGGTATTGTACCTCGAACCATGTACAAGGTACACACATCTATCTAATTACCAGACTACAACCACCTAGGTCATAGCCAAACACGTTCCAATAAGGGAGTACATTTTCCCAATCCAGCATGAGACAAAACGAAACTCCACCCATCATCTAGTTCGAATTCTGAATCCGAATCCGCAATTTCGTAAGAAATGCCGGATCCAAACCCAGACATCACATTTTAATTCATTTCCAAATCCGAATCGGAAATCATTATTCCGTAAGCTAGCATTTGGAATAATCATTCCGTACCCAAATCCGGAAATCCATTTTCAAGTTCCAAAATCGAATCCTGAATCGTCACCCAGAAATTCGATTCCAAAACCCGAAATCTCATTTACGTCTACTAAGACACACCAAAACCGAACCTATCGGTTACCTGTTCAATACCTCCAATTGACTTCATAGGGAAGCCAATCCAACCTCCACACGTCTAAGGTTTACAAAATTCGACCACGTCGGAAACCTATTCACTCGAGTAAGATACCATAGGGCTCCACTTCGAAAAGAAGTTCAACCCCGTCATTTATGACTCACACACCCAAGTTTGTATCGATCCTTGTCATTCCACCTAGGAAAACCAAGGATGATCCAAGATGATGACGTCAATACTCATCCTACGTGGATGCAAACAAAACTCGCTGCACTCACCACGCCATGTGACACAACATCCTCTGCCACCAAGAAGAAAATGAGAAATCTCGTTTTCCTAGCTTCGAAGGACGCAACTCCTTCTGATGACCCCAAACCACACATGGGCCCACCAACCAATACACGCTCAACGTACTGGTAACTACAACCAACGTCTGTCAGGGCAGAAAATAAGAAGTCAACCCCAATGACTTCGGAATACCTATCACCAAAAACAAGCACCACTCTCGTTCCCCAATCACAACTCTCCTCGAAACTAAGGTTCCAACCATGTTGGAAACAGGCATGCTCCCAACAAGATGTCAAGTCCAACCACTGGACTTCCCACATCCCCAACTCACTTGGACAACCACGCGTCCACAATCAATCCGTTATTGTTTCGTTCGCACATCCCAACCTTTACAGGTTCAACACTCGGTTTTCCAAGTTCCCAACTACAAAATTCCACATCTATAATAAAAACATAAAATCACACCAATTTTGGAGTTGCCAACAACTCCCCAAATCCACTAATTCTCATGACGTAGGGGACGTCATCCCAAAATTCCTTAAGTCTCAATTATACCATTTTATCCACTCCTAACTGGTTATCTCACCACTATTGGGACTTATCCCAACACATCACAATCTTAACTGGATCCCATCCAGTCCATCACTCAACCACTACCGAATCTCAAAGACCGAACATATGTTCATCATGACGGAGTCACACCTCAACTTGTGGCTCATCGTCAACACCATCACCGATACTAGCACCAGCGCTAGTACCAGCACCAACACACTATCAACAACACTAGTATCAGCACACAGGCATCCATACTAGCATCAACACAAAAGTACCAACATACAAACATCCATACTTGCACACCGTGTACAAATCGGACAACCCTGGATCTCCGTTCATACCGAACGACGATCACGTACCTCGACTCGTACCTCCTGGATCTCCGCTCATACCGAACGACGATCCCGTACCGCACAACTATGGGTACCACTTTTCTAACCATTCACATCAGGATAATGAACGTTCCCTGAACGTCCCCTGACCCCCAAGTATTATAACCACACTAATGACCCTTGATAGCCAGTCATCTCCATATGACTACTGACTAACTGTCATTGCTATCGAGATTCGCATCCACACATCACACCAATACCCGGTCTAACACGGGATCACATAATTCATCTCAGAACCGTATCCGTAGATCGAATCCCATAGTTCTGACTAGACTCGCTAGAGTCAGCCACATGGTCATCCATGACCTCAGCCGCTCGTCGCAGCACAAGTTCTCATCCACTAGTCGCAATTAAGGTTTACCTTTTGAATCCGTCATATACTAGGATTCCACAATTACACCCTATGGTTCCACCGAACCCAACAGCTCTCCGTAATATAAAACTCACAACCTGACCGACCCCGCAGTCTAGAAATCGTATAGACGTCAAATCCAATCCTACCATCAACTCAATGTGGGTTCCACCACTATGGTCATCGGCCAACTCCGATGTACCAACATCCCTTACACTAGCAACCACCACTAGGGTTCACATTTTAGACCATTACTCAAATGAGGTTCCCCGAACCTAGCTGCACCTAGCAGCACAACAATCCAATATCACATGACCGAACCGACGGTCCCACAATACCAGTTCATCACAATCAACCGCACTTGGGTCGAATAACATTAACGCACGGAGTATCGGGCCAAGCACACTCAATCCGCGATTAAAACCCAAAACCATCTATCAGGTTGATAACGAACTGTAGCCCGATGAGACATCACACCCTCGACCTGCGCGCACAAATAGAGCAACCGTGCACTGATACCAAGTTGACAGGACCCATCCCAATCCCCCCGGAATTACCGTGGAATGTGCCCTTCTCCCGTCCAACAAGGGGTGTCAGACAAGGGATAACCAACAGTCACTGCCCAAACGGGGCTTCCAGAGTGCGCAAGGATCGATGGAGGAGGCGTGCAATGTCCCAGTCTCTGCTGCAGTCGCATCCGTAATCAACCTGAAGGGCATTAAAAACCAAAAGTTGTGAGTTGACGAAAATCATTAAGTTTAGTAAACACAGTTATAAGACACTTATGCCCTCCAATAAAAACATATGCATGCCACGAAAACCAGTAACCAAAAAGTTTGTCCAACCAAGCCATTAGGGCTTTAGCCCAAAACCGTTAACTTAAAACCAAGTGTGGGAACTTAGCCCAAAACTGTGGAATACCACCACCAGACATATTAAAACCATGTGGGCCACCGTCCAAAGCCATAAATATAAATCCATGAATCTAAAACCATTTAGGGTCCCCGACCCGACATACCATTTCATAACCAATAATCCATTTTTACCATATAACACATATCCAACCGATAAGCCATTTTATAGATTCATTAATCCATAATTACCATTACCATCACCAGCATCCCTGATGCTTAGCGTCCCAGACGCTTGACGTCCCTGACGTCATATCTCACGGTATAATAAGCTACGCGTGCTACCCGGGGTCTCTCCGGGTCCATATCTCTGACATCATAGATGTCTGACGTCCTTGACGTCAATCATAGCAATCCTGCTCCTGAGTCATCATACGGTCCGGCTGCTCCGTACAATGACCCCTCGCAGGCAATGCACCGTGACATCCCCAGTGTCCCAGACATCTGGAGGAGACCATCATATATCCTTGTATCCAGATGGTATATGGAAAACAGTTTTATTAAATCATTTCACAACATTACAATGGGCCCTTTCCCGAAATCTCCATAAAATATTACAATTCCATGTAGGGTCCCTGACCCGAAATCATATTTATTAAACATAGGGTCCCAGACCCGAAATCACATTTATAACCCAACTGGGCCCCATGCCCGATTTTGTAAACCACTGGGCCCACGACCCGATTTCGTAAATCAACTGGGCCCCTGGCCCGATAACATCACTCGAATGGGTCTTAGCCCATTTTCATAAACAACTGGGACCCTGGCCCGATTTCATAAAGCAACTGGGCCCCCGGCCCGATTTCATTAACACAAATGGACTCCAAGTCCGAGGTTTCCAAAATAATTGGGCCTCAAGCCCGAGTTCATCTTTCCAACTCCAAAACCCTTTTTATCACATTATTTATTAAGCCATTAAGCCATAAGCACATAAAACCACAATAAAACTGTTAACCTTGATATACGTGAAATACGGAAAAATACCTCGAAATACGTGCAACATACCCGAAATCAATACTCACAATCACCATCATAGAAATCACGTATATAAAACATATAACACATTTAAGCATGCATAGGATTTATAAAACCAAAGTCCACTCACAGACCGTTTTAACGGTATGCCTCGATACGCGTGCCACCGGCCCTCCCGGGCCTCACCACTATCACCGGGACTCCCAATCCTGTCCAAATCACATTAGAGGGTCACTAACCTCATCATTAACATCCTATCAAAGTCCCGTAATTTTCCCGAATTTTTAACTATTTTTAAACTTGTTTTAAAACCTTCGGACATCCTGAACAATATCGAGACGGTATCCGATCGACACGAAACCAATCCCAAAATGTTCGTTACATTAAATAGGACAGAAGTCATGTTGACCTCACCTCGAGATTCGTGCCCACGCGCCGTCATGCGCCGCCGTGAGTGGCTGCGCGTGAAACCCACGCGCCTGCTACAGTGTCACCATCTAACCCGTATGTCTGGTAAACGGGTCCAATTAGCCCGCGAGACGACCCGGTTCCAATCCTATCAATTCGACACCGATTTCATCAATTGAGCATTCAGTTAGCTTTGTTCTTAGTTCAATTTAAGTTCTGTAACGTTGATTACACAAATCCTTACCTACAATGCATCGATTCCATGATGAACAATGAAGAACACCCGTCACTGTGCAATCATGGAATTCCGTCAATCTCAACCAGTTTCTTCCAATTGATTCACTCAGAAGCATCGTGGGATCCTGAGAAGTAGTTTCCCCACATCAATTACACCGTTTGATCGCTCCAAGATCACGACTCGACTTCGAATTTTCCTTACTGTCACCCCGGTCTGTTCAGAGCCAATTGGTGGCCAATTCTTCTCGTTCTTTCGACGATTCTGATCGTTGTGATCTCAGAAAGCTCGAAGTGAGCTCAATTGCGACCCTCAAAGCCCATCACTCGACATTTGAATTTTCCCCCCAATTTTCTAAAAATTCGATTTCGGCTCCCGTCTCCTTCACTCTGTCTCTCGCGATTTTCTCAGCTAAGAACAGCCCTTAAACCTCTCAATTTCACACTCTCAAACTCAATTGTGGAGGGGACTCAATTCTCCCAATTTCTGCTGCTCAATGCTCACGGGTAAGAAAACAAAGAAGAGAAAATGAAGGAGAAAATGGAAGAAATGATGAAGGAGAAATGATGATGTTGTAATGATGGTGTTGGGAGGGAAACATGGAGCTGGAAACAAGGGATGGGTGACACTTGTCACTCATCCGGATGTGCACAGTCATCGGTTACTATTCATTATTTTATTATTATTTTAATCGAAGCCCCGGTTCGTTAATTCGTTTCCTTGACCATAACTTCGTCGTCGAATCTCCGATTTCGGCATGCCGCCTGTCATTGGATTCGTATCGACGAGATCTACATAACGGTCCTTGGCCCTCGTCCATTGGACCTTCCGGTCAAAAAGTCAACATTTGACCCCAATTGACCAAAATTACCGAAATACCCCTCAACTTCCGAACATCATAACTTTCTCCTCGAATGTCGGAATCGAGCGTGCCACCTGTCTATGAACTCGTGACGTCCCGAACTACGTCACGGTCATCGGTCAAAGTCCTTTTGACCGCCCGATCAAAAAGTCAACATTTTGCCCACGACTAGGGGCAAAACGGTCATTTTGCACATTTTGTCCGATTCCGCCCCACTAACCACCGATCAACCTTACTAATCAAGATTAGTCACTAATCTAATCCCGGAATTCTGGACGGGTCGTTACAATAAAGCTGTGTGATAAAATCCAATATCCATAACCAATGAAAAGCCAATCAACAACCAATCATCGACTCACCTAAGTATCAACTGTTTGGAAAACACTCCTAACTTCGGCTAACTGGGAAAAATTTAAATAACAATAACAATCAGAATAACAATCACCCCGAGCATCAACTGTCAGGGAACACTCCTTGATTCGGCTGCCTAGATAACAAACACTCCGAGCTCTGGTCATCTGGTAAAAAACCCCGAACTTTGACCACCTGGAAAACTTGTCACAACAACAGTAGACTTAATCCATGAATTAAATATCAAATTTTACTCTACGCACAAACTCTTAACTCATATTCGTAGTCAAAATACTATTTCCAAATTGGGCTTGTGATAGGACTCATCCCAATCCCCCTAGATTATCCTAAGATGTGACCTACTCCCGTTTGACACCACGTGTCAGACCAGGGATAGAACCGTAACCCACTCAGGGTTTCTAGAGTGCGTAGTGATTTCCAGAGTGTGCAGCGGCATGTGATGTCTAGTTCTCTACTACAGCCCGCATCCGCGATCAACCTGAAAGGTATAAAAAAACATAAAAGTTGTGAGTGGAAAAAATAAACAGTTTTAAAACCATTTAATGGAAAGACATTTATACCCTTCATTTAAAATACATGCATACATCAGAAAATAATATTTCAAATACTTTATTAATTAAAAACGAATCATATTGCATTTCAAATCAACATACACTGAAAACATGGCTCAATCAAAGCCATTTCCTCAATAGGGTCTCAGCCTAAAACCAAATCATGTAGGGTCTCAGCCCAAATCTAATCACGTAGGGTCTCAGCCCAAACAATCTCATAAATCATCTCAATAGGGCCTCTTCTCGAAACATCGACTCACATACGTAGTCACATGTAAACATAAGTAACACATCCTCTTATCATCTCATATCATCATCATCACCATCAGTCATCACATCCTCTCTAGGATCACACATCACACAAGATGGTCGACGTCCGAAGGCTATCATCACATCCTCTCCAAGATCCCACATCACACAAGATAGTCGACGTCCATAGACTACCATCACATCCTTTACCACCCATCATTAAAAATAGTGTCTAGAAACACTTCATAAATCCAGGATTCCAAGAATCTTATCAAATCCAATTTCGTAAATTCATAACAGGGTCACATGCCTGAAATTTCACGTTTGACTATCCACTAAGTCAAACCACAAATCAACTGTGGCGCAAGCTCGAGACATATTTCCAAATCCAAAAATCATTTCATAATTCATATCATTTTTCCAAATCACCTTGACTGTCTCTGAGTCAAGATCAACATCCACTAGGACTCAAGCTCGAAAGGTCAATTTCACGCATCTCTATGAAAACATTCAAAATCGAATATCAATCCTTAGTTTCATGCCTCTCCATGAAACCATTAGAATCACATAAATCACATGCACGTAGAATACCTGGCCAAAGCCCAAGTATCATAAAACAAAAATCTCGAAATACGTGCAATATAACATTTTCTACGAAATGTTCAATAATCAAACACAAAATATTATTCAATCTATGCATCTCAAACCATGATCATAAAACATATAATTTTTTTTTTTTATGCAAGCATCATTTAGAATTAAAAGTCCACTCACAGACTATCCATGCTACGCGCTCACAATCCTCGTCGTAAGCCACTCCGGGGCTAGTCCACAATATCCGGGACGTCCGGATCTGTCCAAACCATACCCAAGGGCACTAACCATCTATTCAAGTCTATACCAAAAACATTCAAAACTATCGGAACAGTAAATGTATTTCGAACAAGCTTCCTGAGGCTAAAAACTTCTCAATGACCTATCAAACGATTTCTGATCGACTTGAAACCACCACCATTGGATACATAATGTCGAAACCTTTCAAACAAGACCAGTTTAACCTCGAAATTTGTTCCCACGTGCCTTCACGCGGTGGTCAAAGTCCACAAGCACCAGTCAACGGTGGTCAACGCCAATCAACGCTGGTTAATACTGACGTCAACTACTGATGTCAGCCTAACATGGCTGACATCTGACAGATCTAATAGCTACCACGTAGCACACCCTGATTGGACCACGTGTCACACATAATTCTGACATCTCTCCGACACCCTGCCACATGGTACGATCCCACTAATTCGCGAGGTTTGACAATGTTGACGTGGATCTTCCACGTCAGCTGCCACATCACCTGACTGATCCTAACACCCTAGGACATGGCACTTTCTCACTAGTCCACATGGTCTAACATGGCTGATGTGGACCTGCCATGTTACCCGTTGACTAGACTAAAACATGGCCAAGTGTCACGCCCTAGTTGGCCACGTGGTCTGACAGGTGATGACATGGACTTCCACGCCATCATCGTCTTCCTTCAGACGGGTCGACTCGTTTGACTGTAACAGGTCGTTTCACCCACGACCCTGACCAGGCCAGAAATCACTCATTTCTCCACTGTTTTCCCCCATTCTTCGACCAATCTACTCGTCCTCTCCCCAAAAGAGGATCTATGAACTCAAAAACATGAAAGAAGGCCTGAGATTACCTATTCGAAGCCAAGCCTTCACGGTTCATCTGCAACCGTCCTTCCAGGGCTGTTCCCATAGCCTCTCTGTCTGGTTCATGGCTCGTCTCACTCGTACAACCACAGTGAAGGGGCTTACGGTGTTAGTTACAATCCAAAATGTCCTAATATCGAAATTCAAATTTCAAACTTAAAAAGGGTTTCAGGTTTAACTTTTCCTCGGCCACTATCGTGCTCAGCCTCTCTCCGCCGTCCTCTCAACCTCTCTCAGTCTCTCTGTGGCCTCAAGCAAGAAGATGTATGAAAGAGGGAAAGGGGGTTTCAGGTTTGGATCGATATGGAAGGGAGAAAGGGTTTTGCATGTATGTGTTTGTGTGGATCAACAGATGAGTGACACTTGTCACCCATCTATTGGTCCACAAGAGATATTTTGGGTCCTACTAAAGACAAACCTAAAAGTCAACTGTCTCGGCTTTATTTCTATTATGAATAGTACAAAAACTGTCCTTGACCCGTAACTTTCTTGTATGATGTTCGATTCTGACGTGCCAGCTATCTACGAACGCATATTGTCTCGATCTACATAATAGATCTCCGTCCACGTGCCAATGACCTCCCGGGTCAAAAGTTAACTTTTAACCTTTTTAGGGGTAAAATTGTCATTTTACCCCAATCATTCGGTAATCCTCGATTAATCCGCCATTAGTCCTTAATTAATCCCGTAGGTTCGGGATGGGTTGTTATAATCCACCCTGCTTAAAATATTTTCATCCTCGAAATTCAAATCGATTCTAATCCTCAACAAAACTGTGGAAATCAAATCATGCCTCCTACTCGAGGTTCTGACAGGACACATCCCAATCCCCCCAGGATTAACGCGGGATGACCCTGCTCCCGTCTGACATGGAGTGTCAGACAAGGGATACTTCCGACCTTTGCCCTCCCGGGCTATCAGAGTACGCCAGGATCCGGAGGAGGTATGTGATATCTCGATCTCTGCTACAGTCCACACCGTATCCAACCGGAAGGGTACTAAAAACAGAAAGACTGTGAGTGGACAAAAATAAAGAATTTATAAAAACATTTCATGAAAGACCTTTATACCCTCCACTAAAAAACATGCATGCATAGTAAAACCATTTATCCAAACACATATGTTAAAACATCCACAATTATGGTCTCAGCCCCAAAATTCTGTAAATACAAGTTATACGGGCTCCTGCCCAAAACCATTTACAGAAAACCATAACACAGTGAACATATGAGGGATCTCAGCCCAAATCCATTTATCATTATAAACACAATTTTCCAAAACCAATTTAAATCATGTTTATCCATTATATTCATATCAAGAACCTATCACGGTAAAATAAAGCTACACGTGTGCTAACCGGGGTCTCAAACGCAAGTCTCTCCAGGGTCCACCCAGGTCAATGTCCGTAGATCAATGACCCTCCCTGGAGGTAACGAACCATGCCCATCCTGAGAGTAAGGAACCCAACTGGGGGGCAACTCCACTCAGTTAGTGCTCCGTGACTACTCCGGGGTCCACCCAGGCCAACGACCCTCCCCGGAGGAGACAATCATATATATAGGATGGCATATGAAAAACCTTTTGAAATCATTATTTAAATCTTTCAAGAATTCCTGCCCGGCCCCCATAAGCCGTCATGAACCATAAAATCCTTTTATGGGTTCATGTCGGTTCCCATAAACCGTCATGACCCGTAAATCCATTTTAAGGATTCATGCCGGTTCCCATAAACCGTCATGAACCATAAAAACCATTGGTAACACATAATTGGGCGCTAGGCCCGAATCCATATAGAAACTGGACCTCCGGTCCGAATCGTAAACCAACTGGGCCTCCAGCCCGATTCCGTAAAGCAAATGGGTCTTGAACCCGAGTTTACCTTTTCAAATCCAAAACCATTTCATTAAACTATTTCCAAAACCATAAGAATGGAAAATCAGAGTAAAACCGGAAAATCACGATTTACGTGCAAGCACGTAAATCGCCTCGAAATAGGTGAAACCATATAAATCACAAGCATCCAAATCAAAATCATAAAATCATATTCATAATCCATTTGTAAATCCAAAACCATTTCATTTAGACCAGTAAAGACATACAGCCCCGTATAGGCACCGTATAGGGCTGAAACCTCGAAATACGTGTCTATACGTAACCACACATCCAAATGCACTCATGGCATCACAAACAAGTATTTAAAACATATAATAAACATTTATGCATGCACCAATTTAGAAAACAAGGTCCACTCACAGACCATCCGAGTTGCCGCTTCGATTTGCGTGCCATAGGCTCTCCCGAGCCGATCACTGTCACCGGGACTCCCAAACATGTCCAAATTTTAATAGAAGGTTAATAACTACTTAATTAACCTCCCATCAAAGCCCCGTAATTTTCCCAAACTTTTAACTATTTTTAAACCGACCCTAAACCTTCTGACACCCTGAAAACTATCGAAACGATGTCCGATTGACACGAGACCAGTCCCAAAATCTTCGTTACATTGAATAGAAGATTTCCCGTGTTGAACACTTTCCCAAATTATGGACACGGGCCCTCACAAGCCCTAGAAAGTCAAAAGCACTATTCATCGTCATCCTCCTCAGAACTGAACCAGTTACTATTCATGGGCACTGTTCACCGCACGGTTTTCGGACTGATTCGGGGTCCGTTTGGTCCCATTTTAATCCCTAAATTCCTATTTCTTCATTTCCTATCTAACCCAATCCCTAAAACTAAGAAAAACCACCCGAAACCGAGCTTCCATCGTCCATCAATGGTGGCCGGATTTTCTCCGGCCGTTCACGGCCATGTCCGGCCATCCCAAGCCCCAAAACTAATCCCATTCTACTCCTATGGTCCCTATAAACCTTACCCAATAAACGAAATGGAGTAAAACCATTAAAACTCAAATTCGAATTTTCAAAGTTTTCTTACCTCACGGCCGAGCTCCGCCGTCCACCACCGTGAGCCACCACCCTCCCCAGCCGTGGCTCGCCGTCCTTCGTCTCTCATCACCCTCTCACGGTCACACACACGGCATATGGGTTCATGGTGGTATGTGTGGGTTGTGTGTTTTGAAGAAAAAGGAAGAATGAAGAACATAAGGGGGGTGCGGGTTTGATGAAGAAAATAGAAGAAATGAAGGTGATGATATTGATGGCTGATGAGAGAAGTGAGGATTAGATGATTAGATGAGTGGTGAGGATTTGAGAGATTAGAAGGAATGGATGGTTAGGATTTTAAGTTGTTAAAATTAATTATATAATAATAATTATAATGTTATTTAATTAATTAGATCCACAATTTAGGGGATTGTCCAATGGGATGACTGACACTTGTCACTCATCCATGGGACCCACTAAAAATATCTGCCTAATCAGATTTCGCCAAATCATCCCCACCTCGAAGTACATGCATAGTGAAATCGAACTTCCGTGACCTATAACTCTCCCGTTCGAAGTCCAATTTCAGCCTGCCGTCTGTCTATGGATTCGTATCGTCCTTATCTACGTAATAGTCCTTGACCCTCGGCCATCGGACATCCCGGTCAAAAAGTCAACTATTTTGCCTTTTAACCAAAATTACCAAAATGCCCCTAAACTTCCCAACGTCATAACTTCTTCTACGAACGTCGGAATTGAACGTGCCACCTGTCTACGAACTCGTGACGTCACGAACTACATCACGGTCATCGATCTAAGTCCGTTTGACTGCCCGAATGAAAAGTCAACGTTTTGCCACGACTAGGGGCAAAATGGTCATTTCGCATCGTTCGTCCGATTTCGCCCAACTAATCACGGATTAACCTCACTAATCGTGATTAGTCACTAATTTAATCTAGAAATTTGGGACGGGTCGTTACAACCTTCCCTCCTTAATTAATTTCGCCCTCGAAATTCTAACCGACCTAATTCTAGCCGTTCTTCCCTCCTTAATTAGTTTCATTCTTGAAACTCCAATTATCTTGATTCCACATCCACCCCGTGGAAAGTAGAATCGACCTCGAAACTCGTGTACACTCGTTCACCCACTAACCAGAACAATACTCGTCTGCAACCAGACGTACCACTAACACTCACGTCGTATCGACTACATTCGACCACGTCGAATGACAGAAGTCGTACGCTCCGAACTGACACCACTTGTCAGATCTACCGTTTCGCTGACACAACCAACTAGACGGTTCCCTGCTCAACCACTAACTATCCTGTCGTCTGCTCCCACTGGGAGTCATCAGACCTCACACCGCGATCCACGCTGACACCTCCTACAAACTGTCACCACTTGACAGTCGTGAATCGAAAACTGTCACTATACTCACTCGTGGTTACACTAACCACCAACTCACTCAACCATGGGTAAACACTCACCCACAAAGCATTTCACTCAATCTGTGTGTAACTAGACCCATCAGAAATACCATAACCCACTGCACAGTATCCAATGTCTAGTTCACGGCCTCAACTAATCCAATGGTATCGGAACCAATCCGTCTACCAACATACTACCGGTATAACCTATATATACCGTCACCTGACACGACAAGTACGCCCAGTATCGTACCTCGAATAACGCACAAGGTACGTACATCTACCCATCAATTAGCTTACAACCACCTAGGTCATAGCCAATCACGTTTCTATTCTAGAGTCCATCTATCCAATCCAGCACTAGACAAATCAAAAACTCCGACCTATTATCCATTTCCAAATCCGAATTCGCAATTTCGTAAGAAATCCCGAATTCAAACCCAGAAATCATATCCATAGCCATGTCCAAATTCGAATCCGAAATCATTATTCCGTAACTAGCATTTGGAATAACCATTCCGAACCCAAATCCATAAAAGAAAATCCATAGTCAAGCTCCAGAATCAAATCCTGAATCGTCACCCAGAATCCGATTCCAAAACCCAAATACAGAAATCCTCTTTCAAGTTCCAAAATCAAATCCTGAATCGTCATCCAGAAATCTGATTCCAAAACCTGAAATCTCGTTCTCGTCTATCGAGACGCACCATATCCGAACCTATCGGATACCTGCTCCACCGATTACCACATTACCATCGATTGATTTCATAGGGAAGCCAATCCCAATATCGACACATCTCTAAGACTGACCATATCCGACCACGTCGGAAAACTACTCACCTGAGTAATATACCACACAGGATTCACTTCGAAAAGAAGTTCGGTCCCAACATGCTCCACTCAAACATCCAAGTAAGAGCGATAAACTCTCCACCTATCTGGATCCTCAAGATCACAATCCAGATTCAACACTACGTCACCCAACCATAAACGGCACGATTGAGAATCGTCACGACACCTAAAGTCTTCAACCCAGTCCCACATCTAAACCGATCAGTCAACGACGAGACACGTCGAGACTGTGGGTTCTCACTGATTACCTCGTATCGATCCTTGTCATTCCACCCATGAAAAACCAAGGATGATACCAAACAATGACATCAATACTCATCCTACGTGAATGCAAACAAAACTCGCTGCACTCACCATGCCACGTAATTCAATATCGTCTGCCACCATGCAGAAGCAGAAGATGAGAATCTTAGTCACCTGACTTCGATATACTCAATACCAATGCGGAAAACCCACATTCCTCTCGTCACCTCAATCGCAACCTCTCGCGATTCCGAAGTTCCAACAAGATTGGAAACAACATACCCGGACATCAACCACGTGTTCCCTAACCAATTTAACTCTATCTGAGATCCACTCTGGGACCACAAATACCAAACATAAGCCCATCACGACGGATGTGACTCAACGTCGTCACAATCACCGGCACCAGCACCAGCGCTAGTACCAGCGCCAACGCACTATCATCAACACTAGTATCAATATCAGCATCGGCACACCATGTGCAAAACTGACAACCCTGGATCTCCGCTCATACTGAACGACGATCCCGTACCTCTACTCATATTGGAGAAACTCTGCCTCCCTCGTACCCAACAACTCTGGGTACAGTCACCCAGACATCTCATACGAGATAAGGAAACGTCCCCTGAACGTTCCCGATTCCCAACAACCGTAACTACAACCACTCTCGGTAGTAGCGCCTGCCCCGCACTCGTGCAGACCTAACTACCAGACATCGCTATCGAGGTTCACATCCAACGGAATCAACCACCCGTATTAACCACTCTGTATCCCACTCAGGGATTCCATCGACAAGTACCAACCCTGATAACTTGCCCAACCAAACACTAACCAGTCGCAACTCAACTAAACCAATGTCGTCTACTAGGTTGTCCATGACCTTAGTTGCGACAAACCACAACTGAGTAGCACGACAACCAACTAGGTTTAAACGGTAAGTACATACCCGACTGCGAAGTGCAGTCCCAACACAAGCTGACATGACTAGATCGACTAACGAACCCAAATCCGAATAGTCGTCAAAGTCACACCACTCGTCAACTCACATTTCTGAACCATACACCCAAGGTAGGGTTCCACGATCACACCTAGAGTTCCTCGGAACCCAACTGCGAAAAGCAGTAAAATCAACAATCTGACCGACCCCGCGGTCCGACATCGTAAAGACGTCAATCCAATCCTACCGTCAATCCAACTAGGATTCCCCGAATCCGGCTACTAACTGCCAACTGCAGTAAATCCATCTAACTCCACCAAATCCGATCATCGGATAGTCACAACTTCAAACCAGTCGTCGGAACCAATCCTACGACATCGTAAAGACGATCCCAACTAACCGTCTCACGACAAAAAATCTCAAGTACGAATACGTTAATCCTTCCATAGGGTCCCACACTGTCAACCTTGACAGAACTATAGCAACCCCGGCATCAAGTACCGAACCAAGACATCCACAATTCAATCCTACTAACTATCGTATCGGCATCCCAACATTAGGTTGACCACAAACTGTAGCCCAATGAGATATCACATCCTCTACCTGTGTACATACTCCAAGAGCTGCACGGTTGCTCGAATAGAGACAACCCCGCTCTGATAAGCATCCTACGAGCAATCCTATGCTCTAATACCACGCTGACAGGACCCATCCAATCCCCCCGAGATTAACGCGGGATGACCCTGCTCCCGTCTGACACGGAGTGTCAGACAAGGGATACTTCCGACCTTTGCCCTCCCGGGCTATCAGAGTATGCCAGGATCCGGAGGAGGTATGTGATATCTCGATCTCTGCTACAGTCCACACCGTATCCAACCTGAAGGGTATTAAAAATAGAAAGACTGTGAGTGGAAAAAAATAAAGAATTTATAAAAACATTTCATGAAAGGCCTTTATACACTCCACTAAAAAACATGCATGCATAGTAAAACCATTTATCCAAACACATATGTTAAAACATCCACAATTAGGGTCTCAACCCCAAAATTCTGTAAATACAAGTTATACGGGCTCCTGCCCAAAACCATTTACAGAAAACCGTAACACAGTGAACATATGAGGGATCTCGGCCCAAATCCATTTATCATTATAAACACAATTTTCCAAAACCAATTGAAATCATGTTTATCCATTATATTCATATCCAGAACCTATCACGGTAAAATAAAGCTACATGTGTGCTAACCGAGGTCTCAAACGCAAGTCTCTCCAGGGTCCACCCGGGTCAATGTCCGTAGATCAATGACCCTCCCTGGAGGTAACGAACCATGCCCATCCTGAGAGTAAGGAACCCAACTTGGGGGCGACTCCACTCAGTTAGTGCTCCGTGACTACTCCGGGGTCCACCTAGGCCAACGACCCTCTCCGGAAGAGACAATCATATATATAGGATGGCATATGAAAAACCTTTTGAAATCATTATTTAAATATTTCAAGAATTCCTGCCCGGCCCCCATAAGCCGTCATGAACCATAAAATCCTTTTATGGGTTCATGCCGGTTCCCATAAACCGTCATGACCCGTAAATCCATTTTAAGGATTCATGCCGGTTCCCATAAACCGTCATGAACCATAAAAACCATTGGTAACACATAATTGGGCGCTAGGCCCGAATCCACATAGAAACTGGACCTCCGGTCCGAATCGTAAACCAACTGGGCCTCCGGCCCGATTCCGTAAAGCAAATGGGTCTCGAACCCGAGTTTACCTTTTCAAATCCAAAACCATTTCATTAAACTATTTCCAAAACCATAAGAATGGAAAATCAGAGTAAAACCGGAAAATCTCGATTTACGTGCAAGCACGTAAATCACCTCGAAATAGGTGAAACCATATAAATCACAAGCATCCAAATCAACATCATAAAATCATATTCATAATCCATTTGTAAATCCAAAACCATTTCATTTA
This sequence comes from Prinsepia uniflora, assembly GCA_032719365.1. Lineage (NCBI taxonomy): Eukaryota > Viridiplantae > Streptophyta > Magnoliopsida > Rosales > Rosaceae > Prinsepia > Prinsepia uniflora. The sequence goes on from CM064868.1 coordinate 32,049,157, forward strand.
GACCAGTAAAGACATACAGCCCCGTATAGGCACCGTATAGAGTCGAAACCTCGAAATATGTGTCTATACGTAACCACACATCCAAATGCACTCATGGTATCACAAACAAGTATTTAAAACATATAATAAACATTTATGCAGGCACCAATTTAGAAAACAAGGTCCACTCACAGACCATCCGAGCTGCCGCCTCGATTTGCGTGCCATAGGCTCTCCCGAGCCGATCACTGTCACCGGGACTCCCAAACCTGTCCAAATTTTAATAGAAGGTTAATAACTACTTAATTAACCTCCCATCAAAGCCCCGTAATTTTCCCAAACTTTTAACTATTTTTAAACCGACCCTAAACCTTCCGACACCCCGAAAACTATCGAAACGATGTCCGATTGACACGAGACCAGTCCCAAAATCTTCGTTATATCGAATAGAAGATTTCCCGTGTTGAACACTTTCCCAAATTATGGCCCACGGCCCTCACGAGCCCCTAGAAAGTCGAAAACACTGTTCATCATCATCCTCCTCAGAACTGAACCAGTTACTATTCATGGGCACTGTTCACCGCACGGTTTTCGGACTGATTCGGGGTCCGTTTGGTCCCATTTTAATCCCTAAATTCCTATTTCTTCATTTCCTATCTAACCCAATCCCTAAAACTAAGAAAAACCACCCGAAACCGAGCTTCCATCCTCCATCAATGGTGGTCGGATTTTCTCCGGCCGTTCACGGCCATGTCCGGCCATCCCAAGCCCCAAAACTAATCCCATTCTACTCCTAAGGTCCCTAGAAACCTTACCCAATAAACGAAATGGAGTAAAAACCATTAAAACTCAAATTCGAATTTTCAAAGTTTTCTTACCTCACGGCCGAGCTCCGCCGTCCACCACCGTGAGCCACCACCCTCCCCAGCCGTGGCTCGCCGTCCTTCGTCTCTCATCACCCTCTCACGGTCACACACATGGCATATGGGTTCATGGTGGTATGTGTGGGTTGTGTGTTTTGAAGAAAAAGGAAGAATGAAGAACATAGGGGGGGTGCTGGTTTGATGAAGAAAATAGAAGAAATGAAGGTGTTGATATTGATGGCTGATGAGAGAAGTGAGGATTAGATGATTAGATGAGTGGTGAGGATTTGAGAGATTAGAAGGAATGGATGGTTAGGATTTTAAGTTGTTAAAATTAATTATATAATAATAATTATAATGTTATTTAATTAATTAGATCCACAATTTAGGGGATTGTCCAATGGGACCCACTAAAAATATCTGCCTAATCAGATTTCGCCAAATCATCCCCGCCTCGAAGTACATGCATAGTGAAATCGAACTTCCGTGACCTATAACTCTCCCGTTCGAAGTCCGATTTCAGCCTGCCATCTGTCTATGGATTCGTATCGTCCTTATCTACGTAATAGTCCTCGGCCCTCGGCCATCGGACATCCCGGTCAAAAAGTCAACTATTTTGCCTTTTAACCAAAATTACCAAAATGCCCCTAAACTTCCCAATGTCATAACTTCTTCTACGAACGTCGGAATTGAACGTGCCACCTGTCTACGAACTCGTGACGTCACGAACTACATCACGGTCATCGGTCAAAGGCCGTTTGTCCGCCCGAATGAAAAGTCAACGTTTTGCCACGACTAGGGGCAAAACGGTCATTTCGTATCGTTCGTCCGATTTTGCCCAACTAATCACGGATTAACCTCACTAATCGTGATTAGTCACTAATCTAATCTAGGAATTCGGGACGGGTCGTTACAGGTTCCCACGTGTCTACGTACATGTCCAACATCTATTCACAAGATGTAACAAAAATCAAACGTCACCCGACCTTAACTACAATCCAAAGGTCAATGCTGAATCTCAGCTCATCTTCCGTGACCGTATCCCTCGAACGCGGGACCAATTATCACTTGAAATCGCAACACTCAATCTCAAGTCTCATATGAGATATCGACACTCATCGATCTCACCTGTCACTCACACAGGTGTACTCAAAATCCAAGCTGACAATCCTACTCAGCTGACAATCCAAGCTGCTAATCCTGCTATATCAAGATGACATCTCATTTAGCTGACAATCCAAGCTGACAATCTGCTCATAATCTCGCTGCTAATCATGATATACCAAGATGACATTCTACTTAGTAGAAGCATCACAAGTCGTCTCTCACTCGATGGTCTCCGATCGTAAATCACACTCACAACGCACCGTCGTGTCTAACTGGTAACTCATTGGCTTCACTGTCACCCCTCGAATCACTATCGAAAACGTGATTCTCTTTAGAGTCCTATCAGGGTACCTCGTACAATACCTCGTGTCACTCAGCGACCAATGATGTGATCCCGACTCCTCCCAAGTCCCAAACTATCATCTCTCTCATCCTGTCGATACACTCAAGATGTATCTGAACCCCCATCGAATACTTGCTCTAGCCGAGACAATCACAATCACAAGCACTAGGGTTTATCTGGACCGTCATGGCCCTGAGCTCCATGCTCACACAACAACCGAACCCTCTCAAGCCACTCTGCACTAGCGCACAGTATTCGATATTCGATCCTCGTACTCAACGTACAATCAACATCGGACCTCGTCCAATTGCCGTACCTTGTCCATCTCGGTCTCTATCTGATGGTTGTACCCCATCGATCAGATTACTCAACACTTAGCAATCTCGCTGTCAACCGTGCACTACTCACAGGAGCACACTGCACACTATCACATCGACCTTACTCATAGGCTTGCTCAAGGACTGTACTCACGCAACGTCCGAGCTACATACCAATATCCACATACCACAACGATCGCGGGTCTAATCCATCTATTACATGGCTACCATGCCAATCAAAATCCAACACGGAAACCTGTCTGTCTGATCTCTGCTATGGACATACCGTACACTATACTCAACGTCCTCTCTGAGTTGTCTTGTTCACCTGACCAACTCCAGAGGCCAACCAACTTACGTCTACCAAGACGTACTAATCTATACCTCGACCCCCATCCTGACAATGGAAAGGGTCGGATCTTGTAGCCGTGATGTAAACTTCTAATCCAGTAATCCTCTTAAACCAAAATCCATTTGACTACTTCCCGAGTCAATCACATCCATGGGCTGCAATCACGGGGAAAACATCCACCCGACAACCAATGATACTCATCCAGTCTGAGTGAATCCAATATCAATTGTCATGGTTGGCCATCGTCAATCCAACACTATCTCTATCCCAGTGACGGTTCCTGACCCTAAATTTTGGATGGGCTAAATTTTTTGAAGAAACTCCACGGTACAAGTGAACTTCATTAATAAACATAAAAGGATACACCTAATCAGGGGGACGTAATAAGCCTTACCCTTAAATACATCTACGTACATACGTAAATAAAAGTTTGATAGTAAAAAAAAAAATTACAACAAAAACCATAATTAAACATGCAATTCAAGTACAAATTATTACTTTCTAATTTTAAATTGTACCCTTCGAGTCTTAATGGCATCAAAATCCTCAATTATCTCTTCATTGCCGATAGTATAAGTGAAGTCTCTTTCAATGTGGAGGGTCATTCAATCAGCAAGAAATTCATCACCTATTTTATTTCAAAGTCGATTATTTATAATTCTCATAGATGAAAAAGCTCGTTCTATTGTTGCAGTTGAAACAGGAAGATTCAATATCAACCAAACGAGCCTATATATCAAACAATAGTTATCTGCCAAAGTTGTTTCCACCAATATTTGGCATAATTCAGGAAGAGTGGTGATGTTCTTGAAGCAAGGCTGGCGATGCATATCATTCTCAAAATATCTTAACTCTGTTCTCAAAGCTTTCAAATCACTTGGAAGGAAATCACTAGGATAATACTTCTCAGCAAGTTTACATATATCATCAATATTGAATGACTTGAAGGAATTACGAGGATCCAATGATGTGCTAAGTATGAGAAGTTCAACTGTATTCTCCGGAAATTTATCAATCAATTCACCCAACTGATGATCTATAACTTCATTAAAGACATCAATCCTATAATAGTGCTCAACTGTAATAAAATCTGTTTGTTGACAAGAACGACATGTGCCCATCATATAACGAGCACTCATATCAGGCATATCAACATCATGTAGTTCACAAAATGATTTCACAGTTCCAAATATTTCATCCCAACCATGTTCCCTTAACTGTTGAAGCTGAAGTTTTGTATTTGAAACAAAGTTTAAAGCACTTACAATGTCTTGTGATTTTTTCTGAAAAAATTGGGAGAGAAAGTCAGTGATTCCCATAATTTTATCAAGCAAAATCAAAGAAAGCACAAAATCAAAAGACATCCTAGCAATATAGTTACAATCAGTATCACCACGAAATTGTTGGGTAGGTCCATGCTATCTGATATCCAGAAGAAGTAATTTTTTCTCTTTAAACAATTCTATCAAACTAGTAATAGAAGCATAATGAGAGCTCCAACGTGTAGCTCCAGCTCGTTTCAAACAACGAGTTTGATTAAGTCCCTTACCTGTTTCAAGTTCTCCACAATCCAACAATGTTTTAACTTCAGCTTCTCGAATAAATCTTAGCTCATTACGACGCTTAGCGGAAGAAGTAACAAAATTGACAATATTAGTCAACATAAAAAAGAATCTCCAAATAATTCACTCATCTTTAGCTGCACCATTTAAAGCTAGTTGCAATCGATGAGCAAAGCAATGCACATAATATGCATATGGACACTCCTGAAGAAACAATGCTTGTAATCCTTTCCATGCACCTCGCATATTACTTGCACCTCGCATATTACTTGCACCATCATAACCTTGTCCACACATATTTTCCACAAGAATATCATGTTTAGCAAACACTTTACATATCTCTTCTTTAAGAGTTGATGCATTAGTATCTTCAACACTCACAATATCAAAAAAACGCTCACGAACATATCCATCACAATCAATAAATCTAAGGATAATGGCCATTTGTTCCTTACCGGATTCATCAAGTGAATCATCAATAAGAATACTGAATTTGCTCTGTCCCATTTCCTTCAAAATTTTCTTTCTCACTTTGTTAGCAAAAATATGTAGTATCTCCTTTTGTATATCGTTTGAAATATACTTAGCAAATTGAGGAGCATTTTCTAAGACAACTTTCTCAACTTCTACATTCATTCTTGCATAACTCTTTATGAGCTCAACAAATTTCCCCGATTGGATGAGCTAATAGATTCGTCATTACCTCGAAATGCCAATGATTGAGTTGCTAGATACCTCACACCCTCTATTGAGGTGATTAGTCGCAACCGATTTTCCATCACTTGTTTTGATGATTGCGCATTTACCACCTTTTCAATATGAGAGGAAGGGTCTTTTAAATTAATCCACATTTGCATAGCAAGATGATGTGATGAATTTAAACTACCCATATGATGTTGAAAAGTACAATGCTTTCCCCCAACTCTCTTCCAATTTTGATACCCATCAATGATAAACGTTGGATGCAATTGACTATTGTCAAAAAGGAACATGGAAAACAAAATGCCCTATCCTTATCAACAGAATATTCAAACCAAGGGAAATTATCAAACCATGCACTTTGAAATCGACGATATTGCTTTCCATCAAGTCTACTTGAGTATGTATCCAATTTAGGTTGACATGGTCCTAAAAGAACATATGCTCGTCAAACATTGTCATGTTCATTAACTGGATATTTGGATATTAGACGACGTAATCCGGGATCACGTTCAAGATAATTCATATTAAAATCTTAATCATCATTGGCTCTTTGAGACTCAACTCTCTCTACTTTAGGCTCGACAATAGGAGACTTAGGACGAGTTTCATCACAAATTGGAGTATATAAAGACTCTGAAGGCTTGCTACTTGATGATGAATCATTTTTTATATATAATACGATAACAAACTCTTTAACTTTGATTTCTTGGGATTTCGATTGTGATCTGTCATTATGAAAGAAAACCTATTGATAACGATTAAAATTCATATAAGCATACACATAACAAAATCTATCAACACAAATTGTTATAAAAAAATTTCACAAACACAAAGCCACAAAGAAAAAACTAAGAACAAGAAGTTCTACTAGCCAACTAATCAAGAAAAGCAAAATAAATCAATTTCACAATTGCAACAATATACATTTAAAAAATAAACCATCTTTACCCAATTAAATCAAACATTCAATATCAACAATTAGGGAAAAAAATTGATTTACTAACCTTGCTTCCCACAATAGCAACTAGCATGTGAATTGAATCATCATAGCCATAATCTTCACTCAATAAGTCAATGTCTAAATTACTCCTACATAAAGCCCAATTTCAACATTCAAATTTCAAATTATCAAAACTAAAAAAAACTCTCTAATCCTTATATTCCCAAACCAAAATCCTATATTCAATTTAGATTTAAAACTAAAATTAGAGAGTAATACTTTATGCTTTGAATATTTGAAAATGGAGAAACTCACCCCCAATTTCTTTTGAAGAAAATAAGATGAAGAAAGAATAATTGAGGGAGGCAAAGAGTTTTTTGACTTTTTCTGCAGTTTTTCTTCTTTCCCGTGGGACTGGGAGTACATTAGAAAATGAAGAAAAATGGTGGTTAGGGCTTGAAGAAAAACTAAATTAAAATGGGAGTGCTGCAGTTGGCGTACCTTTATAATTCACGCAGGAAGACAACGTCATTTTCTTTTTTCTGCAGTTTTTCTTCTTTCCCGTGGCACTGGGACTGGGAGGGAGTGCTGCAGTTTTTCTTCTTTCCCGTGGGACTAGGATTACCTTTATAATTCAAGCAACATTTTTTTTTTAAAAATTGGGTAGGGCTTGAATTAATGGGGATCATTTAAGTCAGATGCGCTACAGCCCCGCCTCCCCCCCCCCCCCCCCCCCCCCACAACATTAGGCCCCGTTAGTGCAAGCAACTTTTTTTTTTTAAAAATAAAATTGGGTAGGGCTTGTATTAATGGGGATCATTTAAGTCGGATGGGCTACAGGTCCCCCAGCCCAACTGTCAGGACCCGTCCCAAAGATCACCTCGATATCCGGGACGAACCCTGCTCCCGTCTGACAATCACACTTAAAGCACCAGAATAACCTTAATACCACCATAAGTATAACTATCAGACGAAGGAGTAAATATAATACAACGGTAAGTCAGATCATAGTTCTACAAAATGGGCACAAAATCCTACTATGCTAGTCCCGCAATGGAAGAACGTCGTAAGCTCTATGCCTCGATTCCTGCCTCAACGTTCACCCCAGCGCTATCACCACGACCTGGAGGGAAGATTTAAAACCAAAAGTGTGAGTGGACTAGAATAAATAAATAAACGTTTTAAAAACAGTTTATCATCAAATCGGAGTTAAGGAAAAATAATAATAATATTTGTTCCCTCCGTTTTGTAAACATGCATGCCTAACGAATGTTCTGAAACCACAACATGAAACCACAACATCAGCGATATAATGTATTTCCTAAACCACTATATAAAAACCACGTCTGATCAAACCTGCTGGGTCTATCCGAGTCCTTAAACTCAACTAGGCCTCAAATGTAATCCGAGTCTTTAAACTCAATAGGCCTATGGGGGTAATATCATAAATGTCCGAGTCTTTAAACTCCCGAGTCTTTAAACTCAATCCGGGCCCGTCCCCCATCCATCAGAACATCCGGGTCTTTAAACCCATATCCAGATCCAGCAAATCCAAACCAAATTCAATGTAAAACCATTTCTAAATCCATAGCCAAACTCGAATTTGAAATCCCCGGTTCGAAGCCCTTCCGGCGTTCAGAACCGTCATTCCGAACCCAAATCCGGAATTCCATTTTTTAAACCAAAACTCGCAATTATCAAAAATCATGTTTCATAATCCATTTATCATCATCAGAAAACAATTATATATTGAAATCCCTAAGTATGGCATCAAAATCCAAAATCCAGTTTTTCTCGAAAAACGTGTGAAAATCTGAAAATGCCTTGAAAAACGTGCAAGCACATCAATCACATATAAACATCATTAACAAGCATAAAAATATACTTAACATAATAAAAAATAATTAAAACAGTTAGGCATGCTTGAAAGAAAAGAAAGAGTCCACTCACGAATTTGAACGAGTCAATCGCGCTCCGTACGCTCCTCGACCGTCTCAGGCGTCTCCCGTCCTATCAATATGCACCAAATAGGGTCACAAATACATCAAGGATACTAACCCTAATTTCCCCAATTTTTCGGGAATTTATTCATATTTTAATCTTAGACCCTAAACCGTCCGGATTCCTGAACTATCTCATAACATCGTCAGATTAACCCGAAAATCACCCCAATGGATTCCTTAGGACATTTAGAACCAAAATCATGTTGGAAGTTTGGCCGGAATCCTCCCCACGCGCCTCCACGCGCCGCACAAAGTGGCTACGCGTGGGCCTCACGCAGCTGCTACAGTGCATCTTCAACCTCGAGTCACCCGGTTCAACTGTGTTGAACCGGCGTGACCGGTTCTCTGTAATTCCTCCACCATTTCAGTCCAATCTAATCCCAGAAGCTTCGTCCAATCCTTAGCAATCTAACCCCGTCCTAACATCGAAGAATCACGGCCTAAAACTTCACGATTTCTCCCTCGAAAAACATAGCCCATGGCCCCTCTTTTGGCCCCCGGCCACCCAGGTCCTCCCTTGGCACGGCACCACATTCAAACAACTCCTGGGACCTCCAGGAGTCTCACCCTAACCTCCAAATCTCTCGACTCTAACCCTAAAGCCACGACTTTTGAAAACAAAATCACGGGAAAAATAGGGGATTCAAACCATACCTTCGAACCGTCCACCACCTTCTGCACCGCCGTGTGCCACGGTGCTCGTTGAGTCCCCTGCAAGCTCCTGAGCCTCCTATTGCCTTGGTTTGAGCCATCACACGGCACAACCACCGCTACAGGGTCACCACCTCTATGTTTTCCCAAAAATTCCAGCCGTCCACCGTCGTGCCTCCGTGCACGGTTCCAGTCCAAAACACGATCAACACTTCACCCTCGTCTCTCTATCACTCTCACCAATCATCAGCTCACTCACCCTTGCATTGAATCGATCGAACACGCACAATTCTTCCTCTCTGTTTCTCTGTGTCGAAGCCAATTGCACTGTTCAAATTGGACAATTTGTAGCCGTGTGTATGTAAGATCATCCTAGAACCATCCAACCATCCCCAAGTGTCCTCTTCTCCATGGTCTGCACAAAATATCCCAATCCACTATTGCCATTTGTTCTGATCTGATTGGGCTGAGGAGAAAAAGATCAAATTGCCCCTAGTTAGAAAAATTACCATTTAGACCTTGAACTTTCCAGACCCGTATCTATTTCATCCGACGTCCGATGACAGCGTGCCGCCTGTCGTTGTACTCAGGACGTCGAGACCTATCTAACAGTCCTCGGTCTACGTGAAAATCACAAGTCCACTAAAAAGTCAATATTTTCCTCAATTAGTCAAAATTACGGTAACGCTCTCAATCTTCCGAACGCATAACTTTTTCTCCGATTGTCCGAATCGAACCTGCCACCTGTCTACGGACTCGTGACGTCCTAAACTACGTCACGGTCAATGGTCAACACTCATCCAACCGGTCAATCAAAAAGTCAACTTTTGACGCACTATTCATAAGGGCAAAATCATCCTTTTATACAAATATTTACAAAAATTACATTTATACCCCTCCCGAAGGTACTGGTTGTTACACCAACACTGGGCCCCGTCAGTGCTCTATCCTCTCGATCATCTCAATCTACGATTACCACGATCCTCAATCATCTCGATCCACATCTATCTCGATCTTCTCAATCCATCGAGGATCCACACTAGCTCTCTCAGCCAAATATAACATAACCCAGAATACCAACATGGGTCCACCACCAAATCTGATACTCACTCATCACGTTAGGTGACACCACCTTCCGCTCCTCAAGTCATTCAAATTTGGTTGTGGGCTAATTTGACTTTTACCTGGGTGATATCTCCATGAAACCTAGAAGTGATCAAGAAAGTTCACTAACTCTCGTATGAAGGAATACTCATCCCATACCAGCTTACTGTCCAACTGTCTCGTCGAATCTAACTCTCAAAGTTCCATCGAATTTCGACAAGGAACATGGGGTTTCCCAAAGTGACATGACAAGTCAACTTAACCCCAAATCCACTAAGTTCAGTATGTCCAGTTATAGGACTCCCAACGCCCTCAACTCTATCGGTACCTTCCATCAAGGTGGTTACAAAATGGGTTACGGACTGTCTTCTATCCCACCGATAATGGTTCCATTACCGTACCAATCTGAGTACTAGTTTGCACGTCCCAACTCTATGGGATCAACTCCTACTGCACATAACACTCGTGGAATCCATCGAAAGATAACTAGGGTACTTGTCACCAATCCAAGCATACCCTGTGCCTCCAGTAATCCAACCCAACAAGGAGGATACTGTGATCTCACTGCGCCACTCGGAATCCTCTTGGTCCTCTCAACAATCACTGTAATCGCACGTCTGCCACCTGACAAACTCAGATTGTTTTTGGTCCCTTAGCATCTGCAAACTCTAGACACACTCAGCTTAATCTAGAATCATCTGATCGTTGTATGAGTCCATCCAACTCATCTTAGTAATCTCGATCACTACTGAGATTCCGTCAACTCATCTCCACTGAGATGTCACACTAACACTCGAGTCTTACTCCCAAGACTCGACACAAACTGATGAATCCTCATCGTCTCAATCGTCACGTTTCTATAGCACAACATGACATAATCCCAAACCTCTGCTCGTACCGAGCTACCATCAAATCTCGTGCTCATGTTGGAGGAACTCTGTCTCCCTCATCTCGATGAAACTGGAGCGAGAATGATGTAAGAAATGTTCCTTAGACGTCGCCCAACTCTCGATAATCTCATCCACGTTAGTCGATAGCAATTTTTTCCATGAATCCTCGTACAAACCACTCCACGAAAACTCCATTATCGAGATCAAGCACTCATGCGGACTTTACCGTCGTACGATACGCTCAAAAGCTTGAGATCCACTGATCAGTCCACCACGAGATCCGATCCACAAGTACCACTCACCTGGTAACTTGTTCAACCAATCTCAAATAGGGTCATCCATGACCACATCCATCCTGACCAATAGTGAGTCACAACTCCTAGAAGTCCCATCCACGTATAACTCTATGGCTGGCTCAAAGCCGCTGGGACCACAAGACGACTCGACCCTCTTAAGAGTCTAACATGCTGAAACACAGCATACTATGCCTAACAGAATCTATCCAATGTTCATTCCCACTTAACTTTCCTATTCTTACCCTCATTATCAGGTTGATGAAGGGATGACAACAGCCCAGAGACATCACATCCGACACATGCGCAACACTACAAGAGGAACCTAGTCCTCTTATACCAAACTGAGTGGACCCATCCCAATCCCTTTGGATTATCGTAGGATGTGCCCTGCTCCCGTCTAACACCACGTATTAGACCAGGGACAGAACCGTAACCCACTCGGGGTTTCCAGAGTGCGCAGTGATTTCTAGAGTGTGCATCGACATGGGATGTCTTAGTCTCTACTACAGGTCGCACCCGCGATCAACTTGAAGGGTATAAAAAACATAAAAGTTTTGAGTGGACAAAAATAAATAGTTTTAAAACCATTTAACGAAAAGACATTTATACCCTTCACTTAAAATACATGCATGCATCAGAAAACAGTATTTCAAATACTTTATTAAAAGCAAATCATATTGTCTTTCAAATCAATACACAGTGAAAAAATGGCTTAATCAAAGCCATTTCCTTAATAGGGTCTCAACCCAAAACCAAATCATGTAGGGTTTCAGCCCAAATAAAATCACGTAGGGTCTCAGCCCAAATCAAATCACGTAGGGTCTCGGCCTAAACAATCTCATAAATCACCTCAATAGGGTCTCGGCCGTAAACATAAGTAACACTTCCTCTTATCATCTCATATCATCATCATCATCATTAGTCATCACATCCTCTTCAAGATCACCCATCACACATGTGGGTCGATGTCTGGAGGCTATCATCACATCCTCTCCAGGATCACACATCACATAGGATGTTCGACATCCGGAGGCTATCATCACATATTTTCCAAGATCACACATCACAATAGATGGTCGACGTCCGGAGGCTATCATCACATCCTTTCCAAGATCACACAACACACAGGATGGTTGACGTTCAGAGGCTATCATCACATCCTTTTCCACAAACCATCATTAAAAACAGTGTCTAGAAACACTTCATAAATCCAGGATTCCTAGAATCCGATCAAATCCAATTTTGTAAATTCATAACAGAGTCATATGCCCGAAATTTCACGTTTGACTATCCTCTAAGTCAAACCACAAATCAACTAGGGCACAAGCTTGAGACATATTTCCAAATCCAAAAATCATTTCCTTATTCAAATAATTTTTCTAAATCACCCTTAACTGTCTCCGAGTCGAGGTCAACATTCATCTGGGACTCAAGCCCGAAAGGTCAATTTCACGCATCTCCTTTAAATCATTCAAAACCGAATATCAATCCTTAATTTCATGCCTATCTATGAAACCATTAGAATCACATAAAACACATGCATGTATAATACCCGGCCTAAGTCCAAGTACCATAAAAACAAAAATCTCGAAATACGTGCAATATAACATTTTCTTCGAAATGTTCAATAATCAAATTCAAAACATTATGCAATCTATGTATCTCAAACCATAATCATAAAACATATAAAAACATTTATGCATGCATCATTTAGAATGCAAAGTCCACTCACAAACCGTCCATACTGCGCGCTCACAATCCTCGCAGTAAGCCACTCCAGGGCTAGTCCACAATCTCTGGGACGTCCAAACTTGTCCAAATCATACCCAAGGGCACTAACCATGTATACAAGTTTATACCATAACCCTCCCAATGACCTATCAAATGAGCTACAATCGACTTGAAACCACCACCATTAGATTCAGAAATTCAAAATCTTTCGAATAAGATTGGGTTTACCTCGAAATTCATGCCTACATACCCTCGTGTGCCGGTCAACGACGGTCAACGCTAACGTCACACTGGTCAACGCTGACAGGTCTGACTTCTGACAGGTCTAACTTCTGACAGCTCTAACAGCTGCCACGTAGCACACCCTGATTGGTCCACGTGTCCTGTCATGTGTCACTGACAGGTCTGACATCTCTCTGACACTCTGCCACCTAGCACAAACCCACTGGTCCATATGGTATGACAATGTTGACGACCTGCCAAGTTAGCTACCACGTCACCTCACAGATCCTAACACCCTTCCACGTGGCACCCTCTCACTAGTCCACGTGGTCTGACATGGATGACATGGACCTGCCACGTCAGCTTCTAATTGGACTGACACTTGGCCACGTGTCACACCCTGGTTGGCCACGTGGCCTGATAGGTGATGACGTGGAGTGTCGCGTTATCATCGTTTTCCTTCAGACTGGTTGACCCGTTTAACTGTAACGAGTTGTTTGACCTGTGACCCTAACGCGGCCAAAACTCACTCATTTTTAAACCGTTTTCCTCCATTCTTCGACCAATCTACTCGTCCTCTCTCCACAAGAGGATCTATGACCTCAAAAACATGAAATAAGGCCTGAGATTACCTGTTTGAAGCCAAACCTTCACGGGTCATCTGCAACCGTCCTTCCAGGGCTGTTCCCACAGCCTCTCCATCTAGTTCTTGGTCCGTCTCACTAGTACAACCATAGGGAAAGGGCTCGCGATGTTAGTTACAATCCAAACGTCCTAAAATCGAACTTCGAATTTCAAACATAAAAAGGGTTTTGAGTTTTACTGTTTCCATAGGCCATTACCGTGCTCAGCCTCTCTCTACCTCTCAACCTCTCTTAGTCTCTCTGTGGCCTCAAGCAAGAAGATGGATGAAAGGGGGAAGGGGGGTTTCAGTTTGGATCGAAATGGAAGGGAGAAAGAGTGATGCATGTATGTGTTTGGATCAATGGATGAGTGACACTAATCACTCATCTATTGGTCCACAAGAGATATTTTGGGTCCCACTAAAGGCAAACCTAATGACAAGACTCATCCCAATCCCTCCGGGATTAACGCGGGATGACCCTGCTCCTGTCTGACACGAAGTTTCAGACAAGGGATATTTCCGACCTTTGCCCTCTCGGGCCATCAGAGTACGCCAGGATGTAAGACCCGGTCTTGGAAACAAGAATGGTGGGCAAGACCCGTGAGCTTGAGAAGCAAGATCGGTGAGCAAGACCCGTGAGCTTGGAAAGGTAAGATCGGTGAATGATCCCACATCGCTCGGGGAGGGAAAGGTGAAGTACCTTATATGTGTGGGCACGTATCTATCTAACACAAGGCCTTTTGGGAGCTCAGTGGCTTTGGGGGGGATTGGAACCCCAAAGTTAAGCGAGTTGAGGCTAGTGCAATCCTATGATGGGTGACCTACTGGGAAGTTGTACGTGAGCTCCCGAAAACAAAACCGTGCGGGCTGGGCCCAAAGCGGACAATATTGTGTTAGATGGGCCGGGTTGTGACAGAATGGTATCAGAGCTGGACCCCGACCGGAAGTGTGCCAGCGAGGACGCTGGGCCCCAAGGAGGGTGGATTGTAAGACCTGGTCTTGGAAGCAAGAACGGTGAGCAAGACCTGTGAGCTTGAGAAGCAAGACCCGTGAGCTTGGAAAGGTAAGATCGGTGAATGATCCCACATCGCTCGGGGAGGGAAAGGTGAAGTACCTTATATGTGTGGGCAAGTATCTATCTAACACAAGGCCTTTTAGGAGCTCAGTGGCTTTGGGGGGGGGGGGGATTGGAACCCCAAAGTTAAGCGAGTTGAGGCAGGTGCAATCCCATGATGGGTGACCTACTGGGAAGTTGCACATGAGCTTCCGAAAACAAAACCGTGAGGGCTGGGCCCAAAGCGGACAATATTGTGTTAGATGGGCCGGGTCGTGACACAGGATCTCGAGGAGGTATGTGATATCTCAGTCTCTGCTACAGTCCACATCCGCTGTCAACCTGAAGGGCAGTCAAAACATTAAAAACTGTGAGTGGACAAAACAACCAGTTTATAAAAACATTTTAAGGAAGACATTTGTACCCTTCACTAAAAAGCCTGCATGCATTCGAAAACCATTTAACCAAATGAACCACATGTGGGAACTAAGCCCAAAACCATAATGAAAGAATCATAAAGAATCAACCGTACGGGCCACTGCCCAAATCCATGTGGGACTCAGCCCAAATCATAAAGAAACCAAGTACACGGGCCACTGCCCAAAACCTGTGCATATCACATATCATATCTCATAACCATATATCATATACATCATATATAAATATAATTCACACAACCAATCCTGTCACGGTTTCCAAAGCTACGAGCGTGCTACCCGGGGTCTCAAACCCAAGTCTCTCAGAGTCCAAGGTCAATATCCGTAGACCAATGACCTGTCCTGAGGTTACGTTCCATGCCTTCCTGAGAGTAAGGAACCCAACTAGGGGGCGACTCCATTCAGTCGGTGCTCCGTGACTACTCTGAGGTCCACCCAGGCCAACGACCCTCATCGGAAGAGATAATAGAAGTAAAGGAAGGTATATGAATATACATACATATATATACATAACATAAACATTCATGCCCGGTCCCCTGAACCGTCATGATCTATAACATCCATTTAAGGGCTCATGCTCGGTTTCCATAAACCATCATGTACCACAATAACCTTTCCAGGGTTCATGCTGGTTCCTATAAACCGCCATGAACTTGGAATTCCATCTAGGGTCCCTGACCCGAAATCATCAATGTAAAACAACTGGGTCTCGTGCCCGAACATATGACATCAGCTGGGCATCCTGCCCGATATCTCAGGGTCATTCACGACTCCGATCATACGGATGCGTGCAACCATCCATCTAGGACCGCCCTCAATCGTAGTATGTCGCCGTGAACGAATCAACTGACATGACCACCGCTAGATTATGGTGCACTCATCACCGATCGATATCCTGAACCGTCAGCACTCTGAAGTCGAGCCTCCATTGGCTACCCGACCACAGATCGTGCATCGTGACCTCTCCAGAAGGAACACATCCCAATCCAGAGGTGAGCATCATATCATATCCCAATCCAGAGGTGAGCATCATATCATCGTAACTAGCGTCATATTCCCAAAACAAAACCAAATGGGTCTCATACCTGAGTTTATCCTTTTGGAAATCCAAATCCATTTCATTTAGACCAATAAAGACACACAAACCCGTATTAGCACTGTATAGGGCCGAAATCTCGAAATACGTGCCAATACGTAACCACACATCCAAATGAACTCATGGCATCACAAACAAGTATTTAAAACATATAATAAACATTTATGTATGCACCAATTTAGAAAACAAGGTCCACTCACAGACTTTCCGAGCTGCCGCCTCGATATGCATGCCATACGGCTCTCCCGAGCCAATCGTCATCACCGGGACTCCCAAACCTGTCCAAATCGTAATAGAAGGTTACTAACTTAAATAACCTCCCACTAAAGCCCCGTAATTTTCCAAAATTTTTAACTATTTTTAATCCCGATCCGAAACCTTCCGATGCCCCGAACATTATCGGGACGGTGTCTGATCGACACGAAACCAGTCCCAAAATGTTCGTTACATCGAATAGAAGATTTCACGTGTTGTAAACATTCCCAAAAACCTCACCACACGCCGCCCAAAGGGCCCTGCACGTGGGCTCACGCGCCGGTGCACTGTAGACCGTCTCCTACCTTCAGCCGGTTCAGACCAGCCGGTTCGGTCTGCCTTCTGCAACTAGAACGGAGTGACCGGTCCAGGCCTCTACAATCCTCATTTTGGTCCATTTCAACCCAATTCGATCCTAACCTTCCTAACTTGATCCTAGGAACATGTTTATGCAACCTAATCCACCTAAAACCCCTGAAATCCGACCGGTTCAATCTTCCCCCACGGTTCAAGTTTTCCAAAACTCACCTACGGCTTCACAGCCGTCCAGAGCTTCCCAAAACCATCCTATTACAACCCTAACAACTCATTAAGCCCCTCCTAATCGTCTAGAATCAACCATAACAACAAAATCCCAATAATGGATCCAAAAACCAAAATCGAGCCATACCTTTCGGGTTTACCTCCTCCACGCCGCTGTGGACGGTGGTTCAGCCTCCTGCAGATGTTCTCAGTCCTCTCATCACTCTCTGGTCTCTCAAGCATGATCATATGGGAAGGGTTGGTTTGGTTTGGGCTCAAAGGATGAGATCGGGTGGTAGGAAGAAAGTAAAGGAAATGAAGATGATCGATGCAAATGGAAGGTGAGATGCATGAATATGTTTGGGCTGGGCAATGGATGGGTGACACTTGTCACTCATCCATTGGGCCTCCTTGAAATATCTGGGCCCACTAGAATCCAAAAGTTAAGTCGTTTCGTAAAACGCGCAATAGTTCCCCGAAACTTCCGTGAACCGTAACTTCGTCGTCGAACTTCCGAATTCGACGTACCACCTATCTATGGATTTGTATCATCCCGATCTGCGTAACCATCCTCAGCCCCTCGGCCATCGGACCTCCCAGTCCAAAAGTCAACATTTTGCCCCTTTTAACCAAAATTACCAAAATACCATTGAACTTCCGAACGTCATAACTTCTTTCTCGAATGTCGGAATTGAACGTGCCACCTGTCTATGAACTCGTGACATCCTAAACTACGTCACGGTCATCGGCCAAAGTCCGTTTGACCGCCAGAATGAAAAGTCAACGTTTTGCCTACGCCTAGGGGCAAAACGATCATTTTGCATCGTTCGTCCGATTTCGCTCAACTAATCACCGATTAACCTCACTAATCATGATTAGTCACTAATCTAATCTAGGAATTCGGGAAGGGTCGTTACACCTAAATTCAACTGTCTCAGTTTTCGTGCAACCATGAATAGTACAAAAATTTGTCCTTGACCCGTAACTTTTTCGTATGATGTCCAATTCCAACGTGTCAGCTGTCTACGAACTCATATTATCTTGATCTACGTAATGGACCTCGGTCCACGTGACAATGACCTCCCGAGTTAAAAGTTAACTGTTTACCCTTCCTAAGGGTAAAATCATCATTTTACCCGGATCGTCCGATAATCCTCGATTAATCCGCCATTAATCATTAATTAATCCCGTAGGTTCGGGACGGGTTGTTATAGCTTGAGTCCAAAGTAAAGTTTCCACAAAGTACCATAAAACCGTGTCCAAAAATAAATTAATAAATCAAGAAAATCGTCGAACATTCATTTAGAAATCATATTCAAACCATTGAAACATAAATCATGCAATAAACCAATTAAAATAACTAACTATGCACGCATCATAATTTATAAAGATAAAGTCCAATCACACATCGTCCTCGTAGTTCAATTTCAAATTGTACGCTCCTCCATTGTTTGGGAGCTGTGTCTAACACTGCATGATCCACCTCACTTTAGGCCAAACTTCAAGCTTGGGTTCCAAGATTTTCCCACGTCCAACCTTTAAGATTTCTGACTCAGCTCAATCCAAGCAACTCAAGTCGGATATTAGTAAGTGTAGTTGCAAGCTAAGAAGCTTCATATGTCTCAGTAAACTGTTTTTTGGTTTTTTTGGTATTTTCACCTTGCGGATTTCGGGCTTGGTTTCCTCCTTCCTTCTCTTCTTTTCTGGTTCTCTTTCTTCCATTTCTCTCTCACTTTTCCTCTGGCAGGAACCTTTGACAGGACGTACCCGTCCCTAAAATACTTGCTAATCACTCCCTGACCCTGCTCTTGTTTAACAAGTAATCCAAAATATTGAAATCTTACCTAACACTTTTGAGACAAGGGATACTCGTACTCTTCATCAATTCGCTACTCAAATAGCCTCGACCTCTGTGCAACGACCCTAGAGGGTTATCAAAACCAATAAAACGTATGAGTGGACAAAAAGAAATATTCAAAAACACAGGTTAAAAACATACAGTATTTACCCTTCATTTTATGAAAAATGCATGCATATGAAAAATGGATAATAAACAAGTAACCTCAGAGTACGTGAAAATATAAGAAAATCGAGAAATAATAGAAACAAGTCAACATAAACCCTATCAAGATACCGTAACCATAATCACACATAGCCAACCCATCCTCGATGCCTGAATAACAATCATCATATCAAAAACACTATTGGTAGGTCAAACCACTCGGGAAAATAGAGCCCATCTCTAGACGTCCGAGTGTCGACCAACTCAAGAGAATAGAGCCAAGCTTTGGACGTCTGAGTCATACTCCAAATAACTAGTCTCAGTAAAACAGAGCCCTGCTCTTGACGTCTATGTCTAACCAACCGCTCAGGGAAATAGAGCCTAGCTCTAGACGTATGAGCATAGATCATAACCACATCTCAAGGAATGTTGTCCACAACACAACACAAGATTCAACATCACAAATATTGAGAAAATATATATTTATAACTCATATAATTCTAATGCCAAATCCATATCTCAAAGTCTGGCACTAAGCCCAAAACACCGTATATGAAAAATCCCCTAAAACGTGCAAAATAAGAATTTTTGTAAGGACCTCTCTCCCCTCCATTAAGGACTTTTCTCCCCTCTATTTCTCTCTGGTCCTCTCCTTCATCTTTCTGTTTCTTTTCATTTCTTAATTTTTCCTTCTTTTCGGTGCAACTCCCCCGAACTTCACTTCAAACACACACACACAATTTTATAGAAAAGTGGGTTGGTAGATGGGCTAAGGGATAAAGGAGGGAGAAGATTCTGGATTAACCTAGAACCCCTCATGTGAAATTACCAATTTACCTTTTTCCAAAATTAACAAAATGCCCTTGATCTTTTTAGACCCATAACAATCGCGTTCGACCTCCGATCTTGACATGCCACATGTCCACGAACTCTAAATTTTGAGACCTATGTAATGATACCCATGGGAAATCCAAAAAATACCTGAATCAAGAAATAACCTTTTAACCACATAAGGGAAAAACCTCCATTTCCATTTAATTTTTAAAATTTTACTTCTCTAGAATTTCTGGGTCATTACAACCTACCCCCCTTAAAAAGAATTTTGTCCTTGAAATTTTAACAAACATGTGATAATAGCCAAGTTTCTAATCGAAAAATAATCTCCTTTTTACGATAACAATATATGGTAACTTCTTTAGGAATACTGTTAGAATTCTTGTATTTACCCTTATCCGTCAAGATCTCATTAATTATACATCACCTAGGATGAAATGTAAACAACAAAAAATCACATTTTAGACCACGTAACCATAGATCTGTAAAACTGCAACAATCATAAAATGCTCTTAAATAATATGTGGTTCATGTTCCCCAAAATCCAAGCTCATCAAGTCATAACTTGAGTTCCTTCCGAACTCCCATTCATTTTTTTTTAGATCGTAACCAAAAATTTCACATTTCAACTTCTGTTCCAAACTATAATTCTCAATTCCAATTTATCTCAAGTCTCAGTCCCATATTCTGACTTATGTTCGAGTCCTTATCGATATCCAAATCCATGGTACCATCAAGTTTTTGAAATATAAAGCATTTTTCATCATTATTCATCCTTAAGTTAAACACAAAATCTCTGGAAAGATACCGAAGTACTTATTTCTTTGATTTTAAGCTCATAACCAAACATTCCAATATAAGGGCACACAATCTCTTCGAGTTTCCTTCACTGTTTATCCTTCCCTTTCTCACAATTTCCTTTTATTTGGGTTTCTCACTTATCTTAACTCATATCCGAGTCTTAAACCAATATTCAAACCACCACCAACATGTTAGGTTATCAAGTAAAATGCCATTATCCACCATTTATCTTACTAGTCTAAAACTAATTAGGTTGTCCCTCAAATCTCTAGTCCTTTTCATACTCAATGAGCTGCCATTTCGATACAGGTAATCTGTCATGTGAGTACTTCCTAAGTCTCTATAAGACGACATGTCTGCGAAATGGTTCTGGAGGTAATAACAAACTATAACTATCCGTACCATCTTCCCAATAATCTAATATAATCCAATCTACCAAGGACTCAACATAATACCCTTATCACATTCTTCAAGATTTGGACGGTCTTATGAGATTGATCATGTAATCCTTGGATTTCAACCAAACACCTTCGACTCTGCGATGTCATGTAATCTATTAATCTAACTTCTCAACCCATCTACCATTATCCAGACCTTATCAAAACTTATTTGGGTTCTTAGAAGCTGAAATACCAATTTCATCCTCAAGTGAATCCCACATAGGAATCGGAAGCAATTGCCAAATTTCATATGGCTTCCACTACTAAATCCTTTGAATACTAGCATATCATGATCTATCCATAAACTCCATCATCTATCAATTCAGCTTACCAACAATTTTCCCCCCATGAATGTGATATTTCTTAGTTCCTTAAGAAAATAGCATATAAGTTAAGACATGAATTCCATAAAAATCCTGCTCAAGGTACTAGTCACTACTGTGACTTTTGTTAAACAATACCTGATAGTACACTCACAATTCTTATTCAATTTCACCTACTTTTGTTATCTTAAGTTTAGGTCCTTTTAGGTTCTCGATGGAAAAGAATACTCTAATCTCTTATATAACTCGTAAAATCATGTACTTCCATATCTATCCAATTTTAATTGTCTAAATGCACACGTAATAACCTTATCCTATACTTCTATATCCATCTGGTTTTAATTGTCTAAATGCACACGTAATTACCTTTTATCTCAAAGCCTTCATAGGTTTAAACACATGTATGTATTTCATGAAATATAAACAATTAGATAGTCAAGTTTCGAATTACAAAAAATCATTGACTATGAGACCACAATAGTCGTAACATACTCTTAAGCAATCTATGGCCTCAACATTAGGTAATCTAGGCATCTACCTCATGTTCACATTCAATAACTGCCACACGCTCTCTATCTCTATAAGTATGCCAACACAACATATGCAACAATGTATATGGCCTCAAACACAACTCAATCCATTTAGTGGCCCAACATCTGATTTGCGAATCATTTGTCGTATGGGGTTTCATTTTTTTTTTTCTATTTTCCCAGGTCTAGAGCTTTTTCCTTCAATCCCCTATTCATATTCCTTGTCAACAAATCAACAAAGCTGCAATCAATCCAACACTTCCTGACCTCCACCATTCACTTTGATTGAACCTAGGGGCCATACTGGTTGCATCAACTGGTATTACATGCCCCAAAGAATTACACTAGCGACCAAAAAAAAACATGTGTTAATGTATATACAATTGTTCCTCAATTAAATCCATAAATATTACTAGGGCATTACTTAATCCAAATAACATTATTAGGAACTCACAATGGCCCTATCTCGTGTAGAAGGCTATTTTCGGAATATCATTCTCCTTTACTCAACTTTTGATATTAAAATTCAATTTGTTTAAAAATATCTACTCATTTTCACTTACGCGTACAAATCAATTATCCAAGGCAGAGGGTACTTATTCCATACTGTCGCCTTGTTGAGCTACCTGAATTCACTACACAATCTTAATTTATGTGTATGACTAAACTTACCGGGCCCGTGAGATTGCTTTGGGTCACACTCCAAAGCCTTATTCAATATTCAAACTGTAACAATATTTTCCATCTTTCGGCTCTTCCCGAGTCCTAAATCCTCAACTCTGAATATTTTCCGAGTCTGATACCAATATCTCAACTTAAATCCAATCCTAATTTAGATCCTAACTCCTATTGGAGTCTTACTTCACTATTTGTAATTCATACCATTACGAATATGCTTAATCATCAAGTAAAACACCACTATATGTGTATGATCCGCGATAAGGCCTTTCGTCATTTAAAACCCCAAACACTTACTCGAAATGGGAAACTTATTCATTTATCACACCCGGGTCCAACATACTGACCAATACTATGGTTTTCATTTTTGAGCTCACTTACTATCCAGACCCACACAACCTTTTCCCTTATCAATACATAACATTCATTTCAGGACCCGACCCTCCTCTGTCAGGTCCCAACTCATCTAGCACGATATTGTCCTCTTTGGGCCACAACAATACTCAACGGCAAGCCTGCGCCCTCAGGGTTTTATTTTCGGGAGCACACGGTGCAACTTCCAAGGGGGTCACCCATCATGGAATTGCACCAGCCTCAACTCGCTTAACTTTGGGGTTCAAATCCCCCCCAAAGCCACTGAGCTCCCAAAAGGCCTCATCTAAATCAGAGTGGCGCAGCGGCACGCTCTATCTAGCATGATATTGTCCACAGATCGGCACGCCATTGGGAATCTCCTTCCAATGCGCCTGCTGGGTTTTGTTCCCGTGACCTCGTGGTAGAGCAATACTCGAAGGCAAGCCTCTAACCAACGCGACCACAGAAGGCCTCATCTAAATCAAAGTGGCGCAGCAGCACGCTCTATCTAGTATGATATTGTCCACAGATCGGCACGCCATTGGGAATCTCCCTCCAATGCGCCCGCTGGGTTTTGTTCCCGTGACCTCGTGGTAGAGCAATAATCGAAGGCAAGTCTCTAACCAACGCGACCACGGAAGGCCTCATCTAAATCAGAGTGGTGCAGCGGCACGCTTTATCTAGCATGATATTGTCCACAGATCGGCACGCCATTGGGAATCTCCCTCCAATGCGCCCGCTGGGTTTTGTTCCTGTGACCTCGTGGTAGAGCAATACTCGAAGGCAAGCCTCTAACCAACGCGACCACGGAAGGCCTCATGCTAGATAGGTGTGTGCCTACACCTTTAAGGCACACCACCATTCCCTTCCCAGACCATTCCCCACTCGCAGGAATGTGGGATTGTTCACCGTTCCCTCCAAGACACAGGTCTTACAATCCACCCCCCCTTAGGGCCCAGCGTCCTCGCTGGCACACTTCCCGGTTGGGGTCTGGCGCTGATACCAAATTGTCAGGACCCGACCCTCCTCGGTCAGGACCCGACTCATCTAGCACCATATTGTCCGCTTTGGGCCTCGCCCTTACGGTTTTGTTTTCGGGAGCTCATGGTGCAACTTCCAAGGGGGTCACCCATCATGGAATTGCACCAGCCTCAACTCGCTTAACTTTGGGGTTCCAATCCCCCCCAAAGCCACTTGAGCTCCCAAAAGGCCTAGTGTAGATCAGAGTTGCGCAGCGACATCCTCTATCTAGCACTATATTGTTCTCTTTGGGTCACAACAATACTCAACGGCAAGCCTGCGCCCTCAAGGTTTTGTTCCCGTGACCTCGTGGTAGAGCAATACTCGAAGGAAAGCCTCTAGCCAACGCGACCACGGAAGGCCTCATGCTAGATAGGTGTGTGCCTACACCTTTAAGGCACACCACCATTCCCTTCCCAGACCATTCCCCCCTCGCAGGAATGTGGGATTGTTCACCGTTCACTTCAGGACACGGGTCTTACAATTCGCCATTCACGTTGAGAACCCAATACATCTTATACCCTATAAATATCATGGAGCTCTTATACACATCTCATTATCAGGCTGTGCACGAAACTCACATCTCAAAGGTCTAACAATAGCAAGCACATCTCAAAACCAAAGCACTGATACCAAATTGACAGGACCCGTTAACAGGACTCTTCCCTAAAGAACTTGTTAATCACACATAGGCCATACTCTCATCTAACAAGTAATCCAAAATACCAAATCTCACAAAACACTTGTCAGATAAAGGATACTTGTACTCTCTATCAATTCGTGCCTCAGTGACAGGACCCGTCCTAACTGGACCCCGATAACCGTGCTTGGTCCTGCTCCCGTCTGACAAGTCAACTGAAGTCCCGAAACTATCCTTTAGCACCTATCAGACAAGGGATTATCATATGGGTTATTTCCTTGACTCGTACTGCCAGTACTCTGAAGCTCTCGGGAGCGTCCCGAGCTTCTATCTCGCTCTCGAATGGGTAAAGTCGCCTCCACTCGAGTAGCAGCATCGGATAGTTCTCGCAGATTCGAATACGAACCTACCTTCACAGTGCCTCGTATTGCATTCCTCAATCCCTGCTCAAACCTGAAACACTTATCTTCCTCAGTTGCCACATACAGAGGGGCAAAATTTGACAAGTTCAAGAATTTCTGCTCATACTCCGCTACTGATAGATTCCCCTGCTTCAAGTGAAGGAACTCAACTTCTTTAGCATCTCGGAAGGATCGGGGGTAGAACTGATCTAAGAAACGATCCCGGAACGTCTCCCATGTCAAAGTATGAGCAGTGATACCAGTCATCTATAATCCACGCCACCACCGATAGGCATTCCCACTCAACATAAAGGTGGCTAATAAGACCATATCCTCTGGTGGACATCTCATAATCTCGAAAATCCGCTCAAACTGAATAAGCCAGTCATAGGCCTCTTCTGGGTCAGTCTGGCCCGTAAATGTAGTGGCTCCTAGACGCTGGGCTCTCTCAACATCTGGACTCTCAAACTCATCTCCAGGCCGTGCACAGGGCTCACGTCTCGGAGGCATAACAGATCAGTAACCAAATGCTCTGATACCACTTTGACAGGACCCGTCCCAACTGGACCCCGATAACCGTGCTTGGTCCTGCTCCCGTCTGACAAGTCAACTGAAGTCCCGAAACTATCCTTTAGCACCTATCAGACAAGGGATTATCTCCACTTATGCCTCCGCCTCTCGGTCAGCCCCGAACGTCGTGTCACGGCCTGAAGGGTCATCAAAAACAGAAAAGTGCGAGTGGACAAAAATATATTCGTTAAAACACATTTTAAAAGACATCATTTACCCTCCAGTTTATCAAACCTGCATGCATAGGGGAAAACAGATGAAACACAAATACCGGCTTTTCAGCCAAACCACATAACAAGTTAAACCTCGGCTCTCAGGCCAAAACATACGAACACATAATCACCTGGCCATACAGACCAGAACTCATACTCAATACTAGTACGTAATCACAACATAATCAAGCAATGCTATGCACAAGTTCACAATCCATCAATCAATCAATCAATCCGCACTATTCACAAGTGTACAAACTATCACACTGTCACATCTGCACTACGCGTAGGCCAACCTCAGGAACTGCACTCAGGCACCATCCGAGTCATATCCATCATGTCTGGGAACTGCACACGCATCCTCTAGACGTCTCATACCCGGGAACTGCACTTCACGCAACATCCGAGTCACGTCTAGGCACTGCACTCGCATCATCCAGCATGATCCAGTATCCAGTAACCACAATCACAATCACAATCACAATCCATACCACAACACATATCAATCATATCCACGACCTCAAATCATGTCATAAGCATCCCCGACAGAGTTTCAGGCTCAATTACCAATTATACGTAAATCCGTGAAATCACAATGAAAACATTAAAATAATCCAGAAAGCATCCTTGACTTACCAATTCATCAAAATATCCATTTTGAAATCATTTTGACTCCGGGCCTAGCTCGAAATACCATTTGCACATTACCTCGAAAAACGTGCCCGAAAGACCGATTAAAATATTCATTAAATCACACATAATCATGCCACATCATCAGGACATCATTGCAAGTCAATTTATGCAATCAATCATGGAAAACATTTAACTATGCATGCATATCAATTTATAAAACAGACGTCAACTCACACACCGTCCAAACCCGCTCGCTTTCCGAGCTACACGCGTTTCCGTAATTTCCGACGCTTGCCAAGAATCCCGAATCCTGTCCAAAGTCATTATGTAAGGTTACCAACAATTCAAATTACATCATATCAATTCCCCATAATTTTCCGGGATTTAAATATTATTTTAAAATATAACATAAACCTTCGGACCCGCGAAACATTATCGAGACGGTGTCCAATCGACTCGAAACCAATTTTAAAATGTCTGTTACATTACATAGAGTAAAACACATGTTGGACACTTTTCCAGAAACCCCACCACGCGCCCTCACGCGCCGCCGCAAGCGGCTGCGCGTGAGTCCACACGCCGTGAACAGTGCACAACTACAGTACTCCTCTCTCACCCGTTTCTCTGGTATTCGGATCTGCAACCCGCGATCAGACCCGATCTGTTCTTGATCAATTCGACCTCGATTTCACCGTTTCTTTCACTCATTACCATCAAATCAATATGGATTACGGGTCTGTGATCTCAATTTAATCGATTAAACCCTAAACCTCCTCGACTCATGATGAACACTCGACGGGTCTGAAATCGGGTCCTACCCCAGTTCACGTTAGTTCATTAAATTGATCATACATGAAGCATTCTACGTCCATTCTAAGCACGAAATTGAAATCAATTTCACGAATCATTACCTCTAAGTAATCGAACTCAGGCTCCACATTTCCAAGAGCTCGCAGGTTCAGTTCTTCATCAATTTACCATCAATTGTCCCCCCAAGCGATCTGGTTCGAGTCGTCTAGCTCCCAGAAGACTCAATATCACGTCAATTGCGATCGAAACTGTCTAAGAAATTAAATTCGAATTTTTGTTCTTAAATGAGTTTTCGGGTATTCTCAGTGTTTCCCAGCCCCTTTCTTTTCGATTTCCCACTCAATCTCCCTCGCCTAAATGTCTCTGTTCAATCTCAATTCGAAAATGGAAATCATGATCAATCAAGGACGAATGGATTTCATGTGGGGTTATAAGGTACTCTCTGTTTTTGGTTGAATACGAACACCATAGGTTAATTAACATTATATGATAATGTACAGATTCGTTTAATTAATTCATTTCACCCAAGTGCCACTATTCCATCTAATGAAAGTGACAGATGTCACATAATAACTAAGCCTCATCCAATTTAGGCTGAATCAGCCATTGAAACCATTTAATATCAATGCATAATCATCTAATTGCACTGTAAAGGACCTTGACTTCCTAAATGACCATTTTACCCCTACTTGGAAAAATTACCAAAATGCCCCTCATGGTTCTAGACCCATAACTTTCTCGTTCGGACTCCGATTGACGCATGCCGCCCGTCTATGGATTCAGCGTCTCGAGACCTATCCAACGGTCTTCCCGGAAAGTCCACACAATGTCCCGATCAAAAAGTCAACTTTCGGCCCTTGTGACCAATTTACCAAATTACCCTCCAATTTCCGCACATCATAACTTTTCCTCGAATGTCGGAATCGGGCGTGCCACCTGTCTATGAACTCGTGACGTCCCGAACTACGTCACGGTCATCGGTTAAAGTTCGTTTGACCGCTCGAATAAAAAGTCAACCGTTCGCCCAATTCCAGGGGAAAAATCGTCCTTTTCCTCCAATTTTCCAAGTTTTCGTTTTTCGAATTTCCGGGGCGTTACACTCAGCCTCTTGAATAGCCTTGACTTCCATGCAACAGTCTTGGAGGGTTATCAAAATTAAGGAAATGTGTGAGTAGAAAAAAATAAATATTTAAAAACATAGGTTGAAAACATATAGCATTTACCCTCTGTTTTATAAAACTATGCATGCATATGAAAAACGAATCATAAACAAATAAACTCGGAGTAGGTGCAAATATTAGAAAATCCAGCAATATCATATAAAAAAAGTCAACGTAAACCTTATGAAGATACCATAACCACAATCACACATAGTTAACCCATCCTTAATGCCTGAATAACAATCATCATATCAACCGTACTACCGGTAGGCCAAACCACTTGGGAAAACAGCGCCCAGCTCTAGATGTCCGAGTGTGGACCAACTTAGGAAAATAGAGTCTTCCTCTAGACGTCTGAGACTAACCAACCGTTCAGGGAAATAGAGCTCGACTTTGGACCTCTAAGTAAAAACCATACCCGTATCCCGAGGAAGGTTGTTTACAACATAACATTCCATGTTGAAAATATTGAGAAACCATATATTTATGACTCATATCAATTCTAATACCAATTCCATGAGTCAAAGTTTGGCACTAAGTCCAGAACACCGCAGATGCAAAATCTCGTAAAACGTGCAAAATAAGAATTTTCGTAAAATTACCAAAAATCAGATAAAAATCATAACCAAACTGTCATAATGCAAATCATACAATAAAGTATTTAAAACACGTAAATATGCATGCATAATATTTTTTTAAAAAAAAAAGAAATGTTCACTCACACACTGTCCACACAACCCAATATCAAATTGCACACCTTTCTGTAATTTCCAAGACCTTTCCCACCTTCAAGATTTTTCCAACCCATGAACTCCCTTTTTAATATTTTCTGCGTCCAACCTTCGAATCTTTGGTTTATTGGAGTCACATGAACATGCAAAAATGATTAGCAAGGTTGGTTTCAAGCTTCCACGTCAAAAAAACCAACTTGGTGTCCAACCACAATGTTTTCTTTGCGGGTTTACGTGCAGGCTTTCGGGTCTGGGTGTATTTGTACTTCCTGTAGCCCACTGCTGCTTCTCCTCTCCATCAAGGACTCTCCTCCCCTCTCTTTCTCTCGGGCCATCTCATTCACCTTTATGTTTCTCTTAATTTCTTCATTTTTCCTTCTTTTTGATGCAACTCCCCCGAAATCCACTTCAAACACACACTAACAATTATATAGAAGTGTGGGTCCGTGGATGGGCTAAAGGATATGGAAGGGAGAAGATTATGGATTGACCTAGAGCACCTCATGTGAAATTACCAATTTACCCTTTTTACCAAAATTTCCAAAATACCCTTGATCTTTTTAGACCCATAACAATCTCATCCGAGCTCCAATCTTGGCATGCCACTTTTCCACGAACTCCAAATTTTGAGACCTGTGTAATAGTACTCACGAGAAGTCAAAAAGTAACCATATCAAGAAGTCAACTTGTGACCACACAAGGGAAAACTGTCATTTCCATTTAATTTCCCAAATTTTACTTTTCTCGAGTTTTTAGGTCGTTACATCCTCTTCCTAGTTCTCCCTTTCTCCTTCTCTTTCTTTACTGGTTTTTTTTCCCCCTTTTCCCCCTCATTCATGGTTTGTTCATGAGTTGGGTTCAATACACATACATAAACACTGATTGAAAAATCGCCAGAATCGACGATATATCGCTCGATATATCGTCTTTTTCGGCCGGCGAGAGGTAAGGAGGGGGTGAAGGTTTATCTTCCCCCAATATCGGTGATATCGTCGAATATCGAACAAAATCGACGATTTCGGTCGATATTCGCCGATATCACCGATATTGTTTAGCAGCAAAGGTTCGAAACTGAAAAAAATTGAAAATTGAACAGAGGAGGTCCGATATTGTACTTCAATCTCATGAATCAACAGAGGAAAATTGAAAAAGTATTCAAACAAAACTTCAATCAATCAAATACACAAACAAAAAATGAAATAATTCAAAGGGAAATGATTCAAGGATTCACGGATGAACTGAATTGAAAGGAAAAACCAAAAAATTCGGAATAATCACGGATGAAATTTCTCACCAAGCATAAATAGCAGCGGGGGGAGGGGAGGGCAACCAAGAAAACCTCCAAGTTCCAACCCATCGCTCGCCGCCGGTCGAAATCGATCGATCCTCGATTATTGTCCCGAACCCAGTCTTAGACTCTCAGTGACCTCAACCACCTCTGCAGCTCTGCTTGAAGTCTCGAACCTCGACGCCGCCCGTCTCGTCGCCTCCTTCTCTCCCTCGAAGTCGCCCTTCAGTCACCGGCCTCACGCCGCCTCCCTCCCTCGAAGAAGTCCCTCGAAGACCCAAGAGAAGTGCGATTTGGGAACCTCGACGCCGGCCATCTCGTCGCCTCCCCCCTCCCTCGAAGTCGCCCCTCAGCAGTCACCGGCCTCACGCCGCCTCCCTCCCTCGAACACCTAAGAGAAGTGCGATCGATTTCCCCAAATTGTCTGTGAATGCAAAATGAAATCGATCGAGAAGAAACTAAAGGGAAAGGAATGAAAATGAAACGCCCCGTTTCGTTTTTTTCATTTATTAACCTTTTTTTTTATTTACATATATTATTTAATTATTTATCAAATTAAATTATATCATTTATTATTTACTGATATTTTTAATAAATATAAAAAATAGATTAAGCCCAAATATATTTTTTATATTTGTATTTTTTTATAAATTAAATTATATCATATATTATTTTTTTATTATTATTATTTGTATTGTTATTATTATTATTTACTTTTTTTAACCCCAAATATCAAAAATAGATTAAGCCTTAAACGTTTTTTTTCAAAATTCAAAATATATCATATATCATTTATTATTAATTTTTTTATATAAATAAAATTTTATCATATATATATTTTTTATTATTACTATTTGTATTTTTATTATTACTATTTGTATTTTTCTTATTATTATTTTCTTTTTTTTACCCCAAATATCAAAAATAGAGTAAGCCTTAAACTTTTTTTTTCAAAATTCAAAATATATCATATATCATTTATTATTACTTTTTTTATATAAATTAAATTATATCATATATTATTTTTTATTATTATTACTAGTTGTATTTTCATATTATTTACCTAATAATAAAGTTTGAATTTTGAAAAAAAAATTTAAGGCTTAATTCATATATTTGGTAATATATTTAGTAATCATTTATTAATAATAAATTTATCATTTATTACTAAAATATATTTTAGTAATGTATGTTTTATTATAAAATATGGGGTAATTCATATATTTGGTAATATTTGTTTTAATTTTTAATTTATGTTTTATTTTAGAATATATATTAAAATTATGAATATATGTGTTTTTGCTCCTTAATTTTTAACTTAGAATATATGTTCTAATTGAAATAATTTTATTATTATTTGTGTTTTTATTATTATTAATTGTCATTATCAAATTCTAAGTATTTTTCATGCAAATAATATGTCTTAATTCATATATTTGGTAATATATTTGGTAATCATTTATTATTAATAAATTTATCATTTATTACTAAAATATATTTTAGTAATGTATGTTTTAATATGAAATATGGGATAATTCATATATTTGGTAATATTTGTTTTAATTTATAATATATGTTTTATTATGAATATATATTAAAATTATGAATATATATGTTTTATTTTATACTGTGAGTGGTCGGCAGATCTATATTCTATCATATGATTCATCATATATTTATCATATCAAAGTCATTTTATAGTTTTTATTAGTTATATATAACCATTATTGGGTACTTAAGTGTTTGTCAAAGTTTCATTCCAAATTTCCGTCATTTGGACCCAATTTCCGTCATTTTTGTTGACCGTAAACGATATCGATATCGATATCGATATTTGGGGCGAGATATCCGTAAATTCGGCGAGCGATATATCCGTCGATATCGATATTTTCATCCTTGTACATAAATACTACACACACATAAATAATACACACACACACACACACCGACATACTAGTTGGTGCACACGAGGAGATAAGGGAGAGAGAGGATATCAGGACACTTGACACCATCACAAAATATCTCCACTTGCGAAATTACAAAAATACCCCTAATTCCAAATTACCAAAATACCCCTGGTCAATTTAGACCCATAACAAACTCATCCGATCTTCGATTTTGACATGGCGCCTGTCTATAGAGTTAAACTTCGAGGGTTATATATCGATCCTTATGAAAAGTTCAAAAAGTAGTTAGAGCAAAAAGTTAATTTAATTTTGACTTATAAGGGCAAAATACTCGATTCTATTTTCAAATTCCTGAAATTACTTTTTTGAATTTTTGGAGCTTTACATCCAGATCATGGAGATGCATATTGCGGAGGGAAAAAAAAACTTAGATATATTTGTGGAATAAAAATCTCGACTTGAAGAAGATGATGACAGATATGAAAAGTTGTATGCTAAAAATTAAAAAGTTAAGCGATGACTTTTACAATCCATGCAACGTCCTACAACTTTTTGTCCATTTCTTTCCGTGTATATGTATTCTCCATTCTATAAATAGAAAACACTCTAGCATTCTTTTTGTCCGCCCAACATGTCAAGTAAAAAGAGAAGCCTTGAGCCATAAATCTCCAAGCTATGTTCAACAAGCTGCCCATGATATATGATACCTTTCCATGAGAACACCGAAGAAAATTGGAGGTCAATATTAGAGGCATTAAGACTAGCCCTAACACATGTGCATCCCATTTGTATATTATATATACCTGTTAATGTAGCACTGGGCTAAATATTTTTTAGTCAAAATTAATTGCATTTATACCCAAGGATTGAAATATCGATATCGACGGATATATCGCTAGTCAAATTTACGGATATCTCGCCCAAAATATCGATATCGATATCAATATCGTTTACGGTCAACAAAAATGACGGAAATTCGGTCTAAAAGTTGAAAATTTGGAATAAAACTTTGGAAAAACTTAAGTACCAAATGATGGTTATATAGGACTAATAAAAACTATAAAATGACTTTGATATAATAAATATATGATGAAAAATATCATACAATAGAGTTCTACCGATAATTGGTAATATAAAAATAAAAATATAAATATAAATTGAAGTGAATTATTATAATTGAAGGTTAATATAATTAAAAAGATAACAATAAGCATAAAAAAATTTGAATGGAAGAAAAATTATAAAATGAGTAAATATATTTAAAATTGAAAAAAAATGATAAAAAAATAGAGTCCATCTTTGTTCGAAAATTGGAAAGTATTGATGTATTTAAAATTAGGAAAAAGAATAAATATAGTTGAAAATAAGGAAAAAAAATGAACGAACAAAAAATATTAGAAAGCAGAAAAAAACATTAGCTAGCAAAAAAAAAATTAGCAAGTAGGGAAAAAAATAGCAAGCAGAAAAAATAAATAGCAATTAGCAATAGCTTGTCGCCTGGGGTCGAACCCAGGTGACTTGAAATTTAAACCAAACTCCAACCAACTCAACTAACAAGTCATATTGCAAATATAAGCAACTCATATATAAAGTACAAATATTAACTTAAAAGCAGTCACCCCCTACCTCTCGCGTGTCTGCTATTCGGGTTTTTTCGACCCGAAGGCATGACCCGACTAGTTTAAACTCATTTTACGTCTGGTTTTCATCCAATTTAGGTCGATCTCGATCGTTTTAAGTAAATAATTAGATCTATATCCTTAAAACAAGAAAAACAGATCGAAATTTTATGAGATATCTTCCCCCCTCCACCCTATGTGCCGCCGGCCAATTTTAACGAAATATCGGCTACATTTCGCCGATATCCACCGATATTTTCATCCTTGTATACCTAGTAAGTTATATTCAAGAACAAGCGTAGCAGACAAACGAGTTCAATACTAAGGAGGCCAAGGAAGAGAAAATGCTGACTCAGAAGGTCCTAGATCCCTAGTCCTTTGTGTGTGAATCTAATCATATTAAAGGAGAAAATGCTGACTCAGAAGGTCCTAGATCCCTGGTCCTTTTTCCTTGTAGCATCATCTCCAAATCCATGTAACTTTTCCTTCGGTTCTTTGTCACCTTCTATTCCATTCTTTTCTTTTGAGCTTCAACTTTGCATAAATAGAATTAGAGAGCATATCCATAACATATATTTACCCATATTCCCAATTTACCAGTTAGGATTGACTTTGAAAGGCTTGACTTTGGGTTGGTTTTGAATTAAAAAAAAACGTATATTTACCCATAAACAAAAGAAACGAACTTAAATTCGCTGATTTGAGCAAAAGAGCATTTAAATGAGCCGACTTTATTTGAACATCGCTTTATTTCTTCCTTCGACTATTCGTCGTCCGAAAAAGAAGATTGTATTTCATCATACATTGCCAAGCATGCCAAGGATTCAACAACGGTAACCCTTTCCGGCTCCCTATTTTCTAATGCTGGAGCTGCTTCTTCACAAGACAGCTTTGGACATTGACCCTGCAAATGCAAAGTGCTTCCTTCGGCTTCTTCACCTATGACACATTCAGCAATTTCAGTTTTAGTGCCGACTTCAGATTGGACAACTCCAACCTCTGCTTCATCAACAATTTCGTTTCTACAAGAAATATCATTTGATTGTTGTCCAAACTCCGCCTTGGCCTCTTCTTCAGAAGTAAAACCATCTATCCTCATTTCTCCGTTTCTTAAGGGTGATGGACCGGTGTCACCTGTGCAGTTATCAACTTATCACCCAGGAATCGAGCATTCTCAGACAATTGAAGAAACTTCGGAAAGATAGGGAAGGGGAGATAAAAGGTTACTTACCAGAATGCGTATTGGCCTCTTGGCTTTCATACAAAGGCTTTTTGAGCAGAACTGTCCCAGGAAAGACCATCAAGTTGACCTTGTTCAAACTACGTTTTTCACTGTCTTCTATAGGTACGAAGCCAAAACCCTCTGTCCATGTCTTTATTAGATCTGGAATGGCAGCTACTACAAGCTTTTCCACCTTAAAAGATAATAACATCTGGAACCACATGAAGAAAGAAATATATTAACAACATGAACCAATTAGAAAGACTTAAATGAAGATAATCTGCTGAGCAGTTGAAATCTAAAATTGGAGCTCCAACGGAGACATTGAGGTTTTAATGAATATTACAACAAAAGATACAAAGCAACCAAAATTTCTACTCCTAACCAGAATCCTAAAGCTATGGGACTGGAAATGCAATAGACACCTCAAAAAAATAACAAAAGAAAAGAAGGCTTGCATGCATGAGCTACGCAGACCTTTTCTACTTTCACTTCTAAGAAATTAAGAATGTTAAAGAAATTGTTCAAAACTAAGGCAGTGAGAGAAAAAAAAAATTGGAATAGAACTTCTCAACTTTACTTCATTCAATCCTGCATGAGGATATTTAGATGTGACATGAATGCATCATTGTAAACTACATTTCCATATATTACGTACAAAATTAAGAAAATTTTGAAAAAAGAAAATTGATTAGCAAATCACACACCAATTTTATCTTTAAAACAATAAATAAAGCCAATTATTTCAAGGTATAGAACATAAACTATATATGTACATCAATACCTCTTCAATAGCAGTCACAAGGCGACGGCACATTCCCTGGCGGCGGTACAAACTGCAAGTTGCAATTAGCGGCATCTCTGCAACTGCTGTTCCATGCACCCTGCAAGAAACAAAGGTTAGCAAAATTTCATAGTAAGCGCAGCCAGAGGAATCAGTTAAAAATCATACCAGGAAACAGTAACAAACTACAAAAACTAATAGCCAGTATGATAACCTTTTTTGTTTGATGTTTGGTTTTCACTTTTTGTGCTTGAGATATGGGGAAAGTATATGGAGGGGCGAAGAAGAGTGAAGGAATGATGGTGGTAGAGATGCAGAAAAAATATGCAAGGAAAGGTGCACAAAGTGAAAACTAAAATCCAAAAACTACTGTTATTCACTTTCGAGATTTTGTTTTCCTTCATCGTTTTTAATTTTTTACCCACCCTATCAACATTCTTCTTCATCACCTGTTGTACTTTTCCCGAATCTCAAAACAAAATGTAAAAACCAAGACAACTGGTTATCAAATGAGCCCTAAGATTTGTTAAGTGTTGAGAATTCACATTAAAATTGGTATGCCCTAGAGAAGTTCTTAATCTTTGTAAGGAAAAAGAAATGATAACTGATACTGACAAATACAATAATGAGGATGCAAGATGAAGAGGAAATAGAAGAATAGAATTCTGATGTAAAATTTGAGATGATAGAATATCAGAAGAATTGAATTTTTATGTAAAAATTTGATATGATAGAATATCACAAGAATTGACCAGCTTACAAAAACCATTATACAGACCTTGGCAAATCGACTACCCACAAACAGCCTTATTTTAATAGTACCTGATGGATGCTACGGATACCAACACATCATCTTTCTCCAAGACTGCAGTGTAAAAGCCGTGAAAGTTCAAACGTGCAAAATCTGACCTGAAATTTCAAGTAAAAAATTAGTAAGAAATTCATAAAAACAAATGACCAGTTTCTTATTATCAAAAGAGAAGCAACTAATCGAGTAGCAACTTTCACTTAAAACAAATGACATCAAATTGCAAGAGGAACTGATAATCTCATTAAAGGTTAGAGGTGAACATGCAAAAGAGATAAACAACAACAGCCACAAGACTGAAATTCTACAGAAAATAAAAATTCTATAATTGTAGCACCAGTAGTTCCATATGCACCCATATCAGTCCAATATTTATTAAATTATAAAAAAATTCAGAAGCTTCACTAAAGAGAGGAAAACCCAAGTCAGGAAATAATCAGGGCTGTTTAATTAAGGATGATCTCACCCCCAATTGTACAAAACATGCGGTATCATGTCTATGCCTGTTCGAGGATCGACCATAGACAAAAAGCATTCCTCCATGATTGTAAGAGCAACAGCTAATCTTGTATTGCATTCTGCCTTCAGCGCAAACCGCTGAGCAGAATGAACCTTTTGGTCATCATGAATGCATCTAAGAAGTGTCCATGAAAAGCCATCAGCAACATGATTAATGAAGCCAACGCGAGATTGAAGACTTGAATAAACCTACACACAACCGTTAAAAGGATTAATATAACCAATGATTTCACATTGCTCTCTATTGGCTCAAAACAGTAAGCAACACATTTTACATGGCACTTGTCACAACTTGGAAGAAATAAATTGAAAGGAACAAAGAAACAACAACCAAGACTCATCACCATAGCCAAATGATGCTCATGATCAATGCACTAAGTTTTACATTGTTCTGTACGGAACATAATTGTCTCCAGTTTATGCCCCTTTATGCATCAAGACAGCAGGCTCTTATATTTGAAACTTAAAATGACATGAATGATATAATGACAACTTTAATTGAAGGCTAGTGCATCTCTAGAAAAGGATACAATTGTTAAACAAAATAATCATGCTCACACCCAACCACCAAGAAAAAAAAAGTTGTTGTCAATGATTTAAAAAAACAGAATAATGAAAGAAAATCCATGAAAATTGTGAAAAAGTATTGCCTCCCTTCATCTTTCCCTGGCTTTGCATACAATGAGATAAAATTCAAATTTCTCATGAGCAAAACAAATGAACTTCAAAGAATAAACTATAAGGCAGGGAGCAGGTGATCATCCAAATCAATAAAAATAAAACTAGAGTTACTTTCGTTCAATATTAAAAAATCATTCTATCCTTCCTTGTAAATAAAACTAGAGTTACTTTCGTTCAATATTAAAAAATCATTCTATCCTTCCTTGTAAAACATGGCTAATCATCTTTAATAGAATTCTTTAGAAGATTCATAAAATTAACAAAATTACCTGATGACAGCTTCTATCGCAGAACCAAGGATCCAGTATGGCTCCATACATACATTTTTCTTTTAGGCATGCCTCATGATCTGTTCATAAAATGTAATATTGCAAGGTAAGCTAGAAAATGGAAAGAAAAAATAAAACAAAATTAAAAGGGAAATTCAAATAAACCAGAAGACAGGTCACTAATAACTAACAGTACATCATTAGAACCAAGGTAATATTAAGAAAAAACCAGTTCCTAGTGGTCTGATAGGGACAAAGGCATAAGAGAAAATGAAAATTACGTGCTTACCCAAATAATAACCTCATTAAACGAAGACTTACATGTAATCTCTGGAACAAATTACTTTGATAAACTATGGCATTAACTTTCCATTTCATATATAATACTACAGTTATTAATCAACTCCAACAAGCTTCTAAGGCTACACATTCTATGGAACAATTAAACAATATGCCAATTGAACATTCAAAATCAATAAATCAAAATTTAATTAAGAAAAAAAAAAACAGAGATCAATATCTAGGTCAAATAATGATAAAATCATTCACTTCCTTAATAATCATTTTTTCGCATTGAAATGTCTAAGGAGATGGTGGAATATTGCTTCTGTAGTTCTAAAAAGGGTAGCTTTCCCCTTTATTTTTATTTGAATAAATACTTTAAAACCAATATACCATCTCCGCAATAGAAAAGACTATCAGGTACCATATTAAATTTTAACATTTACACACCATCAAACAATAGAAAAGACTATCAGGTACCATGTACTGAAACAGTTTATGGGTACAAGAAAATTACATTTATGCTCACACTGGGAACATTTAAATCCATAACAAGTACTTGAGGCCTCCTTATCCCTGAAAAAATCACCACATATCCAACAGGTACAATTTGTGCAGTACCAGCTGCCCTCAGGGAGCTCCTGGAGTTCAATAGCCAAACAGATAATTGGTAAAAACAGGAAAAACCTCCAAAAGTCACAATGCACCGAATTCCTCGACAGACTGAAAGCCAAATAGTTATTACATAAATAATTTAATTGCCTGAAATTTTGAAAATAAAAGTCCACAGTTCTAAAATAAAAATATTCAAAAAAATCCTTCACTGGCACCAAGAGACTAAAATGAATAGCATTAAAACATAAAAGGCAAAGCTACCATGTGTTCTGGAGCAAGATAAATACAATTTTGTATTCAAATCAATTGAGAATAAGTTCTCGTCCAAGATGTAAATGAACAGCCACTCACGCATTTATATCAGAAAATCACAAATTGGGAGAAAATTGCATCATATGAACATCAGCCTATATTTTATGATCTTTAGATAAAAATAACTGGACATTGAGGAGAACCACCACATTTTTCCCAACACTAGAGTTCAAACCTCACTCGGCGGTTATTCTGTGTAATCTCATATGTGTCTGAACATGCATTATTGAACCTAATCTGTCATATAGTTTCTAGAGCTAGAGCATACAACCCAAACCTTATCTGTCATAAGCATGTATATTAGTTCTCTATTATACCTAGTTCTGTGTCAGAAATGCCTCAGGACAGTGCAAATGAAAGACAGTTTGTGTTTTTAACAATAATGAAAGAACAGTTCATGCTTGTACATATTGTATATGGTAAAGATCCATATCAGAATAAGTATTGGTCTTATTGAGGAAAACACTGTACTTCCGGAATCCTGAGTTTTAGAACTCCATTGAAAATGGTTAATCTCTCATCAACGATAGACCTACCTTACAGAGTCCAGAGTTGGTCATCTATCATCGAATGTCCTTTATAAGTAGTTGAAGAAATGCAAATGAAATTTGACATATTTTCTTGATGAAGTATCCAAGTTGGAAAGAATCATAGTTATCAAAGTCAAACATTTTGAAGCACTTAAATAATAGAACCAATGATATGCAAGCATAGATTTGAAAAGACTGGTTATATACAAATAAAGGAGAAGAACTCAAGAAAGAGAAGCGACATAAATCTACAAGACTAGCAAAAGCAAACCTGCAGAGACAAACAAGCCTGATGAAAAGTAGAGGGACAGTTATCACAGCATATCAACTCGCCACCATCACCACAAAGACCACACGAATCATCATTTTCATCATTTTCATCATCACGTACAACTTGGGTCATTCTTTTCCTCATCTTGTATTCAGCTGACCAGGCTTGAAGCTGGCATAAGGTAAAGGGCTGACCAGATTCCTTGAAAAGATTTAAACATGGATGATTCTGTACGAACCCATCATGACTCTTGAACTCAGAAACTGTAATTACTTTACTACAACATTTACAAAAAATGCCATCCCTTGTAATCATACCATCTATAAGAACAGCACCATCCTTGGGATCCCTATACTGAATCCCATCACCCAGTGATACTGCACCAGAATCAATTAACCAAGACAAAACCGTTCTCACTCCTATAGAAGACCACTTCCCATCCTGAAAGTGCTTCCCTTCACTACCCAGGTTTCTTGGAAGCAACTTGCACCTGCTCTTTTGGCTTTTACCCTTCCTATGAGCTCTAGCTTTTCCAGATTTCTTTCTAGAAAAATATCGGGCAGGAACTGGGATAAACTCTTTGGTTTTGATAATAGCTGAAACCAACAAGTCATCATCATCAATTTGGCATCTCGATGATTTCCTTTTTCCAGTTTTATAATCATCACATTCACGATAAATGTTCATCAACTTTGAGCTTTTTCTCCCAGTCTGTTTGTGGCAGGAGTCAAGAGGTAAGTACATCTTGCAACTTCCTTTACAACTTTTATTGCTTGCAAATTCATCCTGATTCTCTTTCGACGTTGACTGGGTACCGTTAGCATTAGTACACTGCAAATCAAAATTCTCACTAGAAGCAAAACCTAAATGGCCACTTGGGTATAACAAGCTTGGTTCAATTTCAGATATCTTCTTGGACTTCCTCCGTGTTTTTCTTTTGAAAACATCACTTGTGCAGTTTTTTTGGTAATCTAAGAATCCCTGCGGAGCACTTCCCAGCTTATCATCAACCTTGCCTCCCATAAATTCATCTATTTCTTTAAAACAAACCACTGATACACCTTCCATAACTTCCTTAGGTGTTTCTACCTCAAGCTCAGAACCCTTTTTATTAAAGATTTCGAAATTTTTATTGCTATCTTCGGGAGGAGAGACAGTTCCAGAACCTCCATGGATATTGTCACAATTTCTGGAAGTAACAGGTTGATCACGACAAGTAGTTGAATGGAAGAAAGCACCACTGGACAAACAAACGGGTAAGCAAGTAAGGTCCAGACTTCTTTCCTTTTTCCCAGAGACTTCGCCGCACTCATTTTCAATTCTATTGCCAGCATTCACCAAACAGTGACTTTGTACATAAGCTGAATAAATAGGTAGATCTGTAAGAAATTTTGTGTCTTCGTTACTCATCTGTCCGCTATATTTTGAAGAACTTTCATTGCCAGATTTCTGATGACAGGCCTTATAATTTCCCTCAGAAACTGCCAATCCATCCCCTGCGGTCAGAGTAGAATCAAGAGGGGGAGCTGAGACATCTTCCTCAGCAAAATGATTATTTATATTAAAGGAACTAGTGAAGGCCAAAGCAGAATCATTCTTATGGTTTGGATCAATCACTATACTTTGAGTTGCTTTAACAGTCTCTCCCTTTCTCAGACAACCAATCTTTCTCTCAACAAACACGACAACCACAAAGGGATCTAAAAGCCTCCACCAATAAGCCAATTGAGTAGCAAGTTCTGGATGATTCATTTCTTTCTCAATATCTAATAAAGAACCAGATAGATCCACCCAGAACTGACTGATGCTGGCCCATTCCTTCCCATTATCTTCCCACAGGAAACTGTACCTATCTGCAAACAAATGTTCTCCACATAACCGCCAAGCTTTGGTGAACTCACGAATTAATTTTCCCTCAGGTGTTACATAAATAGACTCTATATAACTTCTACTAGCTCTTTTGCGCCTCTCAATATGCCATCCTGCGGCTTCAAGCAAGCGAGCAGTATGATATTGGAGAAGAGGACGAGGGTCCTTACTAGTGTCTGTCTTCGAGGCGATAATAGATAGATCCAAAGCAGGGAAATCAAACCCTTTAGTTTTTTCCTCAGCTTGTAGAGGAGTTCCAGACCTTCCAAGATCAATAACTAATGGACTTGCAACCAAAAGCTTGGTTGAGAATCTCTCATGCGAGACAGGTGAAGCAATAGCTTTACTTACACATACTTCCTTTCTATCATCCCCATACGAGATTGGCAATCTGCACTTTGAAACATTTGGATCGCCTACTATGCCTGCTTTGTCAAGTTCTGCTTGTTGCTTCAAAAGATAGCAACTAGACGTGACTCCCTGGCTAGAAGATTCAACCAAACGAAATATAACTGTTTCAGAGACAGAGTTTGTAACTGGACCAGGTGTGCCAGAACCTATTTCTTTTGCAACTACAGATGAAATGACCTTTTCTAAACTAGGTTTGGTATTAGGAAACTCGTCAACTGAAAACTTCATTCTCTTAACAGACACGTCGTCTCCATTTCTGTCTAGAAAGGCAGATCTTTCCAAAGAAAAACCTGGTGCAGAGGTCTCTCGAAATTCTTCGGTTGCAGTATAAAACTCCTCTAAACAAGTATTTTTACAGGATGAGTGACTCGTTACAACTGAGTTTTCACTGTTTGGAGACAGTGCTGCATCAGTGTTCTTACTTGACTCGCACTCAAAGTTTAACACTCCAGTAACAAGACATCTCTTACTGGTACGACCAACATCTTGACCAAAGAAAACCTCGGTGAATATACTGCGCTCAGTTTTGGATCCTTCAAACCCATCATCATGTAAATCTTCAATTTCTTTCCTGAGAAACATCTTTCACTCTACGTTATGCAGTCCTCCTTATGTTTCCTTGTCTGCACTATATAAATCACCAGAACAGAAGGTGAGATCTACCATGCAATAAATTATTCTGTTGAAGATCTGGAACTCTGGAATCTCCCCTAGACAAACTAATGAATAATTGCCAAAAACCCTCAAAGGGACCATGAAATGCTATGCACTTCCAGTGATTAACATCTCTACCAACAGACAGCAATTTCAATTCATTCAGTCTCTTCCTTCCTTTGCTGACTGTATATATATGCAGCAACAGAAAGAGTGAGAGCTACAACATTGTCTTCATAAACAATCACAGCAAATGAAAGAAAATAGTGCCCTCATCATAGTGTTGATACCTTAGATCAAAACCATCCAAATATTCTCACAAAATCTGCAACATCAAAGAAATGAGCATTGAAGACTTAGACGATGCAGATCTCATATAATTATGTATTATTTGTAATCTTTTCTCAACTACCTAGCAAATTATTAAAATCCAAAAAAATAGCTGTAAATGCTGCAACACTACTGTAAAACATCTACTTGTAAAACATATCTACTAGCATTACACAGGAAGAGAGAACTAAATTATAAACTTCATTTCTCGCATAGCTTTAGCTTCTAAAAGGAAAAACAGTCAAACTCCCCGTCCCCCAATAAGGAAACTCAAATAATAAATTCTTTCCCTGCAGCTGTCAACAAGTTCTGCCAATTTTCAAATCCAATCCAAATCCATCCCACTAGACTCGATACTATAATAAATTATCACATCTATTAGTTGATCTAAATTTAATTCTTAGCAGATGGCACAATTAGATTAGAACTCTGTAAGTCAATATAGTTAATTTTCCTCGACACTCAAAAACCCATTTAAATTTTCATACATAAAATTAAAAAACATCAACATATATACTATATATATTCAAGTCTAAATGGAATCAAAGTTTACATTTCAGATTCCAATATCATTCCAACATATATGGATAAATTGAGTTCATGTACAGATTTGGCCTAATTCATACCAATTTGCTTACTGATGGCCCTATTTTTGGTCCACTTCAGTGTCCAAGGAGATTTCAGGAATGTCCAAGGATGACTTCCCACAAGCACCTTTAATGCCCCTGCTTCGGCTTCAAGCATGCGCAACAAAGCTCGGCATTACGGACGGCACTTTGCTAATCCATAAGAACTCCTCCAGATGCAACATGAGCATCAAAAGCATCTTACAG
The DNA here is from genome assembly GCA_032719365.1 of Prinsepia uniflora. Lineage (NCBI taxonomy): Eukaryota > Viridiplantae > Streptophyta > Magnoliopsida > Rosales > Rosaceae > Prinsepia > Prinsepia uniflora. The sequence goes on from CM064868.1 coordinate 32,093,551, forward strand.
GAAAATACTAGAAAATCAACTCTCATCCACATTCTAGCAACATAACATGATTCTAATTAGCCTTCTGGCATATGGATGGTTGGCACGGTAGGGAAGACGTATCTCAACCATCTACAACATGGCCTCGGTAAGAACCCCAATGAGACAGGTCATGTTGACGTCTCTGAAATACTCCCAAAATTGGATAGAAAGTTGCATAACTTAAATAATGGTATACCAAATAAGTGCCACCTAGTTAAGCTTCACTGTGTTTACTTCGTATCAGAGTAATTTCCTAGACTAAAATGCAAATGCATTGAATTTCTAATTTCACTAAATAAAAAACAGTTACCAATGTCATTTTCTTTTGAGCTTCACGTGAAACGTGGGCAAACAACTATCCACTATCTTTTAAGCTCAAGTTTAAAGTTAACATCAAAATACAATTTAAACAACACAGCCAACAACTCATATTTGACTCCTGCTTTCTGCACATATCTTTAACAACTTCAACAAGCAGCTATTCAGCTTAGCCTTGTTTGCAGGGGCAGAAATGTATATAGGCCTCCATGGGACATCCCACCCTCCACCCCAGGAAAAAAAAAACCACAAAAACGAATTTGCAATTTTTTTATATTGAATGTACTATATTTAATTAATAATAAAAATTTTAAAAAAATTAATAATTAGGAGACGAATACTTAAAGAACAAAGGGAGAAGAAAATGCAGAATATAAATTACTTGGCTTGCACTAAGCGTTACATTGTCTAGATTGCTTGCAACATTACAGTCGGAATAGTACAAGAATATGCAAAAAGTATGGAAAGAACTTCAAAACGTACAAAAGGATGTAAAAGAGAGTAAGAAGACAAAGGGAAGCGACACAAAAAGAAAAAAGAAACAAAAATGCAAATATAGAGATCTATGCGTGAGTATACTTGCATAAATGTGTTCATACACAAGCATACATATCAATTTCTGTCAATTAGCAATAACAAGGGACACACATGCACACAGAGTAAGTAGAGCGAAAGAGAGCATTAAAAAAGGGATTTATCTTTTGCTTCAACCCTTCAATACCACCACAATAGACTACATCAATTCACTATATGTTTTAGAGGACAGCACGCATTTATTTTCAGGATGATAAGATTTGGTAGTTGCCCTGGTTTGTTTTTACCTATAGAAGTTATTGATGGCACCTGAAATTTGCCTTCTTTTGTGTACGTTATAACTTATGGTTTTCCCATATAGGGAAAGGGCAGGGAAAATTTATACATCTAAAGGGAGAACATGACACAAACGACTAATAGTCACATAAACAGAGAATGGTTATCATTTAGTGTAAAAGGCAAGCCAACAGCCAAACCAGCATGTACCCAAAAACCTTTGAATTAAATGAGAATTTTTTGGAGCATAAAATTAGTCATTGCATTTATGAACTGCACTGTATAAAATGTGAATGAAAACGGTCATGGATAAAAGCCAATGCAACCAAATCATTAGTTTTAATAACATTATTTTGGAGCATAGGATCAGTCATATTTATTGTCTCCATTACCTTCTTCATCATGCACATAAAACAGGACTACTTCATTCGAAATATTTTTCATGCAATGACAGCTTGAATTTACATCCAAGAAGTACAGGAGACATTCAGGAGTAAATACCAGGTGTCACTACATACAAACTCAAAAAGGTAATTGCCAATTTTTACGTGCATGTTGAAGAGGAACCAGCAGAGACCATAAATACTTGACTAATCTTATCTTCGAGAACAAGAACATTAAATCAACTTTGGTAGTTCACATTGCTTTGATTGTTTAATATCAACATAATTGTCTATTAATCTTACTTTTCATGTTGCTTTGACTTATATTACATCCCAAAACATATGTAATTATTAACCACTGACTAGTTGCCGCCATTCATTTCACACCGAACCAAATCTGTTCAGGGGAAAATAAACAAGAAAACTTCTTCCCTAAACATTTTCAGGATCCGAACTATCTTGTTAATAGAAACATGGTCAACTGTCAAATATCGACCTAGTCAGGAAATAAACAAGCAAAATGACACAACACAATCCAATGCCTCAATAAAAGTGTAACGTCAAAAGTAAAAAGGAGAAGAAACTTGAGGAAGATGACACATAGACGTTTCAGTTGCCCACAAACAGCAACCTCATTTATATTTCACAATGTCATAACTTACCTTAGGTTCATAAATTTAAAATAAAATGAAAAAGAACTTCCTGAGTCAGTACCAATACCAATACATGCACATGCATGAAAGAGTATATCCTTAGAACACAAAGGAAATCAAGCTTGATTCATTATTCCGTTGACAACAAAACCCAAATATAGGATCAAAGGAAAACGAAAACAGTCTTTCTTCTATTGCTAAGCCCCTCAACAGAAAAATTGACCACAAACTGAATGTGAATGTAAAACAAACAAGACGGAAAATACTTCAACCTCCTAAGCTTGGATGATGTCTATTGCTCTTCCAAATATTTTTCCTTTCTAGTTAAGTAAAACTTTCCTAAATGTTTTGCCTTCGAAATTAACCCTAAATTTATCCCTTAAATCACCAAAGAACTCTACATTGTAACCCCAATATAGAATACAGGGCTAATATCAAACTTTATATGCAAATTCCTAAGTAGAAACCAGTAAATGCACGAATTATTGATAGTAATCATATTAAATCGTAGGATACACCATCACCAGTGAAAAAGATTCCCAATTATGCACAAAATTGCACATAAAAAATAGAGGGAGCAGGAGAAATATAGAGAGAGCCCTGCTAGAAAGCCACAGGATATATCAACCCATGCACTCAATCCTATGGAGGTGAAACCACATACGCACCAAAGAAAACAAAATTCATCAACTATTAAGCACAGGTTAAGCCCATAATAAGAAACGAATAAACATCAAACGCAAAACATCCTTAAAAACCCGCCATTTATGCAGATCAAAACCCATCAAATCAATCCTCATAATCTGGTAGAAAAATCACAATTCACTCCCCAAAAACACCATTGAACGAATGCACACCACAAGACTAGAAGAGATAACCAAAAAAAAAAATCAACAAAAACCCAGAAACGCAGCTCACCAATGCAATGTCATTTCTAATGAAAGATAAAGGCACAAATTACGTGTTGGGGATTCAAAAATTGGTGAAAAAAATTTGAAGGCTTTTGTCAATTATTGATAAATCAGCTGAAAATAGACGAATTGAGAGATAAAACAAGAGGAAAAACTGAGCTCACCTAGCGATACATTTCCCAATCAACATCCAAAGAAAGATCAGAACACAAAATTGAGATTAGGGTTTTGAAATTGGTGTCGAAAAGGCTAATGGGTTTGTGCGAAATGAGAGAATGAGCGTGCAAAGCAGAAAAAAGGGATCTGCTTTGGGGCTCATCAGTAGCAGTCTTGCAGGAATGACCAAAACTCCAGCTGAGAGTAGTGGGGGGGGGGGGGGGGGGGGGGGGGGGGGGGGGGTGGTGTTTGTGGGTGGTGGGAACCCGGAAAGCGCTCCCATGTACAACAGATGTCATATACTTTCTTACTCTAATGGATACCATCATCTTCCATGTGAGTGTATGTGTACGTAAATCATCTCATTTCCCTCTTCTCTCTCTCTATCTCTCAAGCCACTACGCTTTGTCTCTTTGCGATTTTGAAGCTCGCATAAACCTCCCTCCCCAATTTGGGGATTTAAAAATTGGCCACACTCGTTATGGCAATGGATATGTTATTCATTAATAAGTTGCTTTATCTGTTTTTCACAAATGTGGTATTTGCTTTCTTGGCGATTTTTAAGGTTTCTTCTTTTTTTGTAGCCGTATTTTAGACTATCAGGTTGACAATAAGGATTGTTTGTTTTGTGCTGCATCTTCCCATGAGGGTTATAAGACGCTGTCATGGGAATGGTTGTTGACATTTGAGATTCTCAGTGATGGGGTTCTTGATGCTCTTTTTATGAGTAACAACATAAAAACCGTTATGATTTGTTCTTTTATTTATTGTAACAGTAATTTGTGGATTACTAGAAACTTGACAATAGTTAATTACTAGAGATTTGACGACGTACATGAAAGTTAGTGACTTGATGACGTGCATGAAATTATAGAACCTGATGATGTGCATGGAAGACTTAGTAAATAGAAGTTATGTTAAGATACCAAAGTTCTTTGTTGGGTAAGTTCCGACATAAACAACGTCATAATGGTATGGACATATCTAAGAGAGAGACTCGATGAAGTAGTAATGCATGTGAAATTGCAGACTACTCATTTGGTTAGAACACCTACGAAGCTTTCGATTTCAAACATGCCAAATGGGTTTTGAATACTCTTGCATCGCAATCAATTGTTGTAAAATCAAATCCCTATATCTTTTTCAAAAAGTAAGAAAAAGGAAAAATGAACGAAAGATTGAAGAAAGAAGGAAATGAATGTGAAAATTATTTGTCTATTTAATTTTTTTTACAAATTAGAAACAAAACATGTTTAATTTTGTAAGCAACTTCGAAAGGAGCAATTGAAGCAAGCCATCATTTTCATCTCTCCCCAGCGGCTTAGGTGAGAGTTTTGCAAACCCTGGCCGTTTAGAGTTTTTCCTTCTCGGTGGCTGTCAGATTTCAACCTATTCGTGTGCTGGCTTCCTCGGTGCTATGATCGGACAAAATGGAGGAGGTCACCATTGTCTTCGCCAAAACATTGACACTCACGGAGAATGAGATTGATGTTGTGGCTCTCGATCACACAGACGACGACGGCGTCCACTACACCCTGCGCCTTTCCTTAGTAGCCAAGGTCCTCACCGTTGGTACCTTCAATCGAGAAGCTTTCAAACAAATCATCCTGAAGATTTGGAATACTGCACAGGACGTTACTGCTAGGGACTTGTGTGAAAATCTGTTTCTCTTCAAGTTTTAAACAGACCTAACTCAAAAGCCTGCTCTTAGAGGCGGTCCATGGAATTTCGATAAGGAACTTGCGCTCCTCGAGGATTCCGACTTGGATGTTGTAACGGTCCAGAACCTTGATAAAAGTTAATTTAGAAATTAAGTGAAAATGACGGTTTACCCCTATAAGGATAAAATGTTAACTTTTTGACCGGGAGACTTTGTGGACATATCGTGAGCACCGTTATGAAGTGCTCAAAATTCTGAACTCATAGACAGGTACTATGCCGAAAATCAGAGGTCATGATGGACTCGATACGGACTCGATACAGGTCAAAACGAATTAGGGGCATTTAGGTAATTTTGACTATAAGGGTATTTTGGTCATTTTGAAGGAGAAACTTAGAGAAGTCTAGAACTCTCTTCATGTTTTCTTCCCTCACTGTTCTCACCTACCTACCCTATTCTATATATATGTGTGATTTGTGTGTATGGAGATATCAGTTGGTGGTGGCCGAAAGTGAGGAAAAAAAGACATGGAAGGTCACCAAGAAGGAAACTAAAGGGACATAGAGAGATCCAAGAGTAGGAAGAGAAGGAGAAAGAAAGAAAGGGAGAGAAGAGAAGGAGAAAACCATGATGAGAGGAGAAGGAAAGGATGTACGGTTGGGATGTTTAAGGGAACCCGTGAGTTTCATTTTTGAGTTTCCTAATTCTAGGCTAGGAAACATAAAAGTAGGCATGGTAACAGCTCCTTGGAGATCCTACGATCATCCTAAACTAAGAAAAACATGATTTGGACAGAAAGGATGCAATGGAGCAGTCCTGCAAGGTGAGCTTCTTCACTTTCTAGTGTGATTCTCGTAATTTTAAGACCACAGAGATGTTCCTTAGTTAGAAACAATTCAAATTGATGTATTAAACGTAATAATTGGACGTGAAATGGTGGAAAGGAAGCCGGGTCCTGGTTGCTGGTTGAACGACCCGTTTTGCAAGAAAACGAGTTGAAACTAGAGGTTGAAGACTACCCTTTGCGCAGGCGTATGAAACCCACGTGCAGAGAGCCAACCAGTCAAAACAAAAGTTCTTCGTTTTTACATTCGAGTCTAATGGTACAAAATTTGAGTTATTTAGACATGGTTTTTGTAACACCTAGAAAATTTGAGGAAATGAAAATGACAATTTTACGCCTGTAAGTAAAAAATGTTGACTTTTTTACCAGGAACACTTTTGGATGTTCTGAAAAGACCATCATGAAGGTCTCGGATTACTGAGTCCGTAGACAAGCGTCATGTTGGAAACTGAGCTCGAATTCATTCGTTTTAGGTCAATAATATGCAAGGTCAATTTAGTAATGTGAGGACCTGTGCCTTGAAATCATGGTTAGCAATCCCACATCGCCTGGGGGATCTGGGGGATGCGTCTTATATGTGTGGGTGCGCATCTATCCAACAAGAGGCCTTTTGGGAGCTCACTGACTTTGGATTCCTAGGAACTCCGAAGTTAAGCGAGTAGGGGCTGGTGCAATCTAGGATGGGTGACCCACTGGAAAGTTCCACGTGAGCGCCCGAGAACAAAACTATGAGGACTGGGCCCAAAGCGGACAATATCCTGTTGGAGAAGGTCGGGTCGTGACAATTTGGTATCAGAGCCCAACCCCGCCCGAAATTGAGTGTGCTAGCGAGGACGCTGGGCCCCAAGGGGGGTGGATTGTGAGAACCTGTGCCTTGAAAGCAAGGTTAGCAGTCCCATATCGCCCGAGATCTGGGGGATGCGTCTTATATGTGTGGGTGCGCATCTATCTAACAGGAGGCCTTTTGGGAGCTCACTGGCTTTGGATTCCTGAGAACTCCAAAGTTAAGCGAGTAGGGGCTAGTGCAATCTCAGGATGGGTGACCCACTAGAAAGTTGCACATGAGTTCCCGAGAACAAAACCGTGAGAACTGGGCCCAAAGCGGACAATATCTTCTTGGAGAAGGTCGGGTCGTGACAAGTAATTTTTTCTTTGAAGGGTATTTTTGTAATTTTCTAGAGAATTATATAATTGTCTCATATAATCTTGAATTTCCCTCCCATTTTTCCTTCCATCGACCTAATAGATTATAAGTGTTGTGTGTTGGTAAATGTATGGTTAATTAGCGAGTTAAGGGCCGAAAAAGAAGGAAAAAAAATAAAATAATGAAACAAGGAAAAGATGATAAGAAGAAGAAGAAGAAAACAAAGAGTAATAGAGCAACAAAGAGAAGAAGGGAGAAAAGTGATCAAGAAAGGAAGAAAAATGAAAGGAAAACTAAGGTCTGGGAAGAACAGAATCCCAAACCTGTGAGGTTCAAATATTGCCCGTGAGCCATCAAAGAAGTTTGAAGCTCCTGGTATCTAGTTAAGGATGCTAGGTTGCTAGTGGAATCCTCAGGACCATTATAGGACGAAAAGAGCAAGATTGGACGCTGAAAAACCCTGGTTTCAGCTTTGGAAACCATGGTTGAAAGCTAGGATTTGTAGACATGGCTTCGAGGTAAGTTTCCTTCATTTTGATCTTGTAGATCCTTTCATGCGGTCCTTTAGATGAAGTTTGATCGTTAAAATACGAAAAAATGGTCGAGAAATTGTGAAATTATACCCGAGTCGTGACCGCGGGTTGAGCGACCCATAATGCAATAAAACGGGTCGAAAACCCAAGGTTAAAGATGACCCATGTGACGCGCATGAAGCCCATGCACAGAGCCTTGTGGCGGCACGTGGGGATGCATAAGGCCTCCTTTGGTCGTCCAGTCAATACAAAAGTTTCTCCTTTTAATTTTTTAAGTTCAATGGTACAATTTCTATGTTAATTGGACATTGATTGAATATAGTTTCAAAGTTTAACTCATATTTTTATATCTTAAATCCAAACTTAAATTGGGTAAATTAATGAATTTCGTTTTAACCTTAATTGGATATGAATATATTGATTATTATATAATTTTTGAAGGGATTATTTTTACAATGGGTAGTTACAAAGAAGTTATAAGTTAGTTGTTGTATAAGTAATTTTCAAAATATGTTTTAAGGGTTATTTTGGTAATAGGCTTAGTTCACAAGTTAATACTTATTGTGATTAAGGTGTGACTATATTGAGTATTAATTAATTTTGATTGATAATGAGATTTGTGGAAATATGATATAGAAGTTGAATTAAGGATTTGCGTATATGGTGATCAAACTTTTATTACCTAACTTACTATTTGTTTATAGTTTATTCTAAGAATGTAATTTTGATAATGATACAGAATATAAAAGTAATTATCGGTGATATGGTTATTTTAATATTGGTTGTAGCAAATGTTTGGTATTGCAATTGAGCTAAGTATAAGTAAGACCGAATATATCGTTACTTGACAAGGTAACTAGGGTATGATGCGGGCGGTAACCCCGTGAGAACGAACTCGATTTGGTTACTTAAATACGGTCAAAAATTAAGATCCCTTATCCGAAAAAAATTGTTAAACGAGAGTAAGACTAATCCGATTTCCACCAATTTTAGGAACGAGTCTTGTCAGTTTAAGTATGGATTGGTTGTTTGACATATTATGTTTATATTTTAAACGTGAATTTGATTTTGGAAAAAAAAATTTAGAGAATTTGAGTATATGGTTAATTGGATGACAATGAACTTAAAACGCGAAATTATGAAGGACATTAAGTTTAAGGAAGCAATGAAGGATCGACGGGCAAGGGTTATGTCTAAACGGATTTTATTAAAAGTATCATGCATAGTTGATTTGTAATATGACTATATTGAAATAGCTTAAAAGTAGTCTCCAACATTTATTTAACAAATTGAGGTAAATTTAGATATCATTATGAATTTTAATGTTATATGCTTATATTTAAAGTTGGGAATTAATATAGGAAATTGTGGGAAAATAAGTTTAATGCTACACTAGAAGATCTAAACACAATAAAGTTGGAAAATGAAATATTTAAAAGAGGATTTGGAAATATGGATATGAATAATTTGAGCATTAGTGTGGTAAATGGGGTATCAAATAGGTATGTGTAGAGAGTGTGTGGGGAAGTTTTTTAGGGTGCATATGCGCTTAGATGTCAACAAGCCACTCAAGCGAGGTAACCAATCTGCTTATGCCATCCGGACAACAAGAGTGGGTTGATTTCAAGTATGAAAGACTTCCAGATTTGATGAAATTGTGGAAAGATTAGGCACATAATGCATGAATGTTCCTTTGTAGATCACCTCACGTTGAAAGTTAAGGACAAGTAGTACAAGGCTTTTCTTCGTGTGTCCTATGGTTAATCCAAGGCCAAGAAAATTAGTCCTCATCGATCACAGTTTGGACCTTAGTCGTGCCTCTGACAATTTTGGTGGTGGCTATTAGTGGGTGGTGTTGGAGAAAGACGATCAGGGCAGCCTCTCTATGAATACTAAGATATTGGAACACATGGATGATTATTGAACTTCATATAAGATATAAAACCAGAATTATATTCAAGGTCAATCCAACAAAACGATCATTTAATAACAAAAGACAATCAAAAGGTAAAAAGGTCATGTTACACTTTTTCTCCTTGGAAATGCCCTGCAGATGCTAAGTGGCTCGACACTCCTTGGTGAGACCCTCGGAAATTGCCCTATATGTCACGAGTGAAGGTGTTTAGGATGGAGTATGGTGTAATTGCTATTACTAAGGAAATATCGACTTGTTAAAGAGGTAAAATTGGTTAAGCAGAGTTTCGGTACAAAGAATGAGTGACTCTGAAAAGTGAGGAGAAAATCCTTTTAAATAGGGTTACAAAGCTCCTAAAAATTAAAAGAAAATAAAATCCTACTTTAAAAGGTTTGCTAAATAAAAAGAAAGAAAATCCAACCCCGAATTGGGCAATTTTCCAATAGAAAGAAGGAAAATAGGTGCTGGAAACAAAATAAGGGCATTTTTTGGTTGGCGCTGGCTGAAACCTGGGCCGAAATTCGATGGTCAAAGCGGGAAGGACGCAGGGCTATTTCGGTAGGCGCTGGCCGAATTGGGCTTAAGGACTTTGGTAGTCAACGCAGGTCAACGCGCTATGGAAGGTGGGAACTAGTTCGGTGCACGCGCGCCAAAGTGGACTAAACGGGTTCAGGAGGAGAGCGCCAAAATGGGTTTATGGGCTGTAATTTTGGATTCAGTAGGCTTCTACCAAAATATATGGCTCTTTTGGTGGCCTCTCTCGTTTCAATCATAACTTCTTCAATATAACTCTGATTGGGATGATTCTTTAGCTTAATCCAATTCTGCATATTTCTCACAAAATATATTATTTTTTCCTATTGTTGTGTGTTTAAACATTAAGAGATAAGCATAAATGGTATAAAATGATGCTTAATTCAAGTCTTATCAATGTAGGTGGTATCCCCACAAGAATAGAGTCTATTTGGTTAATTTAACATGATGTAAATATGGTTAAAATTAAGAGATATCCCTTGTCTGACAAGAGTTGTCAGACGGGAGCAGGGCTGGCTCAATTTTTAAGTAAATTTCAAGACTGGTCCTGTCAACTTGGTATCAGAGCAAGGGTACTGAATTTCCTATTTTGAGATGTAAGTGTTATGTATAGCATGGTGGTAAGATGAGCAAACGAGTCAGGAAATATGTGAGCTGAAACAAACCTTAGAATTTAAGATGCATATTGGGATAGTTTGGTAAGTAGATTATTATACATATATACCTAATTATTTTATATTAACTGCTCTATTATAGGATTTGAATTGTAAATATTAGATATGATTTTCTTTCAAGTTTATTGAGTAGTTTTAGATAGTCTATTTTTCGGTATTTGGTTGAAGCTCAATTTGGAATTTGGGTTTGACTTGGAATGTGAGTTAAGGTTTCTATATGATCTATGTGAAAATGCTTTAAAATTGGGTTTTCAAATGTTTATTGATGATTTTCGGGAATTTTTAAATTGATGATTGGTTTAATTATGATTTTAGGTTGACTTTTGATAATTTTTATTTGAAACTTTGGTGAACCTATGATTTGCGAAGTTTTTATGAAATTGTGTTCAGAAAAGAGACTTGGATTTCGAACTAAAGATTTTGAAATGAAAAGTTTGGTTTAAACCATGGATATATGTGTCATATATATGTATATGGATGTTTTCCTTGGTAAGTGTGAATTGTAGACAACCCTTATGAGATCAAAGGCAATTGGTCAATCTCAGACGTCAAGCGGGGCTCTGTATCCTAAGACTGGTGCTGACTCAAACGTCGAGCTAAGTTTTGTATCTTGACTTAGTTTACACTCATACGTCGAGCTGGGCTCTGTATCCTGAGTAGTTTATATGTGGCTAGCACTCAGATGTTATATTCCTGAGCGGTTGGTTAGTCTCAGACGTCGAGCTGGGCTCTGTATCCTAAGAATGCTAATATGGTGATGACTCAGACGTCGTGCTGAGCGGTGTATCTTGAGTCAGTTTAAACTCTAACATCGAGCAGGGCTCTGTATCCCGAGTGGTTTACCCACCAGTAGTGCAAATATAACCCCAGGGGATATTGACAATGTTTGGTTGGTGTCAGACTTGACTCAGAAAATGTTAGGTATTGCCCTGTTCAAATTACCGTGTTTTGTTACAGTTGGTGTTAAGTTGAGGATTGGTTAAGCTTAAGTAGAAGACTGGGTTGATTTATCTCATCAGGTATGTTTGGTACTACGGTGTTCCTGAGTATGATTCGGAGGGTGTCTATTTTAAGGTTGCTTATGTGAATTAATCAATAGTATACGGGATCCCGAAATTTCTTATGTATAATGTAGTTGCGATTTTAGTAAGAAGAAGAAATCGGTAAGTTGAATAATTTTTTAGCAGCTTAGTTTTCCAATTGGAGGATTGAAATAAGACTAGCTAGTTCTAAATTTTGAGGAGAGTTACTGAGGGAGGTGGTGCATTAGAAATGGATTGGAGAGGTGCAAAACCCTCAAAACTGAAGCTCATGTAAATCCCATAAATTTTCGTGGCCAGTCTAGATGGTTTGGGTTGTTCAACTCGAAGTTAAGGGTCCTAATATGCTATATGAGTCTCTATGAGCGTTTTGGAATTGAAGAGAGGTATTTTGGACGCAGGGATGCCTGGAAGGCAAGTTGGAAAACCTGTCGTGCACAATGGCATTGGGTAGTGGCTTGCGAGGTAAGTTTATTTGTTCCTAAGATCATATAACTTATTATGGAATGGATTAGAAGTGTTTCAACATTTAAAATGGAAAAATGGAGGCAAAAATGGCAAGTTTGGAATGAGTTGGAGTCGCCCGGGTCGAGTCCTGTGCACAGACCTGCGAGTTAACCCGCCCAGAGTTGAAAGCGAGTACAGGTGCGACTACACCTGCTCGCGCATGACGTCTATTTGTAGGGACTTTCGCTGGCATGTGAGGGTGTGTGTGGCGGCCCCTCAGGTGACGGTAAACACGAATGTTCTTCGTTATAAAATTTTGAATTTAATGGTGAAATTATGTATTAAGTGGACATTGTTTAAGTATAATTTTGGATGTCTGATGAACATTTTTATATTCTAAAGTTAAAGTAAATTCCAGAAAAGTTAAAGGACGTAAGCCTAAGGTTTATATGGTTATTAATGATCATTAACGTAAATTATGATGAATTGGAAACTTTACAAAAATATGGAAAGGTGTATAATTAGTAGTTTGAGTATATGTATAATTGGAAAGGGGTTATTATTATAATAATTATAATAATAATAATAATAATAATTATTATTATTATTATTATTATTATTATTATTATTATTATTATTATTATTATATGTGTGGGCACGTATCTTCCTAGAAATAAGGCCTTTTGGGAGCTCACTAGCTGTGGGTTTAGTTGGAACTTCAAAATTAAATAAGGTTAGGATGGAGCAATCTCAGAATGGATGACCCACTGAGAAGTTGCGCGTGAGTTCCCAAAACAAAGGTTTGAGGACATGGCCTCAAAGTGGACAATATCGTGCTAAAAGAGTTGGGTTGTGACATTAGACCTTTGTAAAACTATTGCATCTTGAGTTATCTATTTGGATTTTAAGTGAAATTATCCCTTTTCTAATACGTGTAAATGGTATTCTTGCGTTTCTAGTTTGTTAGTCAAACGAAAGCAAGACCTTTCACAATTTGTAAGGAATATTTTAGAAGGGTTCTGTCATGCATTAAATAAAGCACTCTAAGGAGGTAGTCTAACGTTGGTTTGTATCTCTCAGCCCTTAATGTTTCTGCATTTGTATCTTGTACCATAATTCTGATTTGTCCATGCTTAATGCTTATCACAATGAGGATAATGTTCAATTTTGGTTTGGGGTGATGATTCAAACTTTACATATAGAAAGTAATAGGTTTGGGGTACATAACCAATTTTTTTATTTTTATTCAATTCAATTTTTTTTGTTTTTGTTTTGCTAGCTATAGTACTTTAAATTTTTAATAGGAACATACATGCTAAGTTAACTATCTTTTCTTTACTAAGAGACATGCCATGGTTAAGAAGTTCATAATATGCACTTCACAAATGCCATGTTTTAAGTGATTAAGTGAACAAAGCAACTGAATTTGAGTGAACCTTAGAAAATTAGTGGAGATTTCCTTGTGAGAGATCTAAGCCTAATTCCCATTCTTCTTGAGTGATCTACTTGTTTCCACTCTTAAACACTCATCACTTTTGTTGATAATTACAAATTTCATTACATTTATTTGTATTGATTTTTAAAGAACTATACCATATAGATGCTTTTGATTTGATGTTTGGTTTACCATAAGAAGTGATGTAGGCTGTGTGCTTAACCTCTTAAGGCTTATCCTTCCCAAATTGCATGCTCCTTTAGTCATCTTTGAAGCCAAACATTTAGCCTTTTCTTCCGTCACCAAGTTATAACCTACCCAAGTCCTTAACCATTCATAAGGCCATACCCTATAATCTGAGCATGTTAAGGTTGCATTAATGAGAATCATGATAAGAATGAGACGTGTAAAAGTTAATGTTTCCCAATTCAAAGACATTGGCATTCAAAATTCAAAGTTGCATGAAGTAACAAGCTATTTAGAAGTTGAAGAATTCATTGCATGATCTTACTCAATTCAAAAAAAGGAAAAAAAATTGAAAAAGAACAGATATATATATAGATGCATGATCACGGGATCGAAATTGGGAACTTATGTTTCGGGATTCGAATTAAATATTACTTTAATCGGATTGGCAGATATTTTTATGTGGGGCCTTGCGATGAGTGACAAGTGTCAATAACACATAGCCTCATATAGTTAACCAAGGGTAAGTCGGTGGAGTTTTGGGGAGGCAAATGTCTAGTGTTTCTGGACATGTGGCAATCCTAAAAAATATTTTCCAAGTAAAAGAGCAAAATACCCTTCTGGTAATAATTACCAAAATACCCTTACTTATTTTAGACCAATATCAAGCCCATCCGACCTCCAATTACAACATACCGTCTGTCTATGAACTCAGGAGATCGAGTCCTTTCTAATAATCATTTAGAATTATCCATAAGATGTCTGGATCAAAAAGTCAACACTTTGACTTTTGGTGTCAACTCTATGACTTTTTAGGGTCGAAATCGTCAATTTGATTTTTCTCAAATTTTCGGGTATAACATGTGCCCAGCACAAGGCCACGCCCAATATAGATCATTAACATAAGCCCTACTTGGATGGAGCCCATCAAGGCCTACCTGCATGATGACACATTGTTAGACGAAAAGCTCACGGCTAAGAAGATCAAGTGAGAATCTGTTCGCTACACCATCCAACATGATCAACTCTGCAAACGTGGTTTCACCACCCCACTTCTAAAGTACCTGAGGCCAAACTTGAGGGATTACGTTCTCAGAAAAATGAACGAACGCATATGTGGAAACCACTCTGGAGCGCGAACCTTAGCACACAAGGCATTAAGACAAGGCTACTATTAGCCCACCATGCTCGCCAATGCCATTGTTTTCACCCCTAGAAATGCGAGAAATGCCAGTGACATGCAAAAATTCCTCGCCTCCCAGCTAAGCACCTTACTTCTATGATGAGCCCATGGCCTTTCTTGCAATGGGAACTCGATCTGATCAGCCAGATGTTGGAAGACAAAGGAAATGTCAACTATGCCATTGTAGCAGTAGAATACTTCACCAATTGAGTAGAACCCAAACCATTGGATACCATTACAGCAACACAAATCAAGCATTTTGTCTATTAGAACATCATATGTCGCTTCGGAATCCTGCACATTATCATCATCAATAATGGGAAACAATTCGATTGCAATATTTTCAGGGGATTCTGCATAACCTATGGCATCAATATCCTTTTCGCCTCCTCATCCCACAATCAGTCCAACAGACAAGTAAAAGCCGTCAACAAGAACATCAAGTACAACTTGAAGAAGCTACTTTACCAACATGTAGCACTCAGGCTCAACCTTCGGGAAGAACGAAGAGAACAAGCCAACATAAAGAACATGGCCTACAAACAGTGGGTCGCTAGATACTATGACTCTCGGTTTCGTCATCAAAGCTTCAAGGTCAGAGACTTGGTACTAAAAAAAGTCATCCTTGTTACCAAGGATAGGTCCGCTAGAACATTCTCTCTAGCTTGGGAAGGCCCCTACAAGGTGTCCAGGATATGCAGAGAAGGAACCTACGAGTTGTAAATCTTGGATGGTAATACACTCCCACACTTGTGGAATGTTAATCACCTCAAGTACTACTACCGATGGACAAATGTTAAACACCGCAAGGTGATAGGCCTATGGCCAAACTTTTGTAATCATTCCTAACACCCCAGTACATCTAATGAATGATTTTTATTACTTGAGGCTAACTTTTTACTTACTGTCATTTTTTTTTCAACACTTATCTGATTGGCCTCTACCTAGGCCGAAGCTTCATTCTAGGCATATTCAAAGGTAGCTACCCTCGGCCTCAACCAAGTCAGCCTTGTCTGAATACATTTATCGATAGTCTCTCCGCTTCAATCACAAAAAGCTCGACATTCCACAGTTTTTCTTTCAAACACACTTGTGGTTAGCCAAAAAATGCTTGATTGATCAACCATTATTCGGTCAAACCACGTATCTTTCAATCGGCCTAACCAATTTTGATTTTGCCCATCTATCTTTTGATCGTCATAATAAACATCTATTCTGACAAATTACTACGCCTAACCGAGCACAATATACTTAGCCAAATGTTAGCAAACACCACACGTAGTCTAACTGACCAATAATCATTTTGTATAGAAGATAGACTTTCTATATATTTGAAAGGTGGTTCAATTACGACAAGGCCAAAAGCCGGATAAAATAACATGCTAGGACATTCTCCCAAAATAAAAAAACTATCCTACTATGGATCGACCTTCTGCTTCTACTACTGGCCATCCTCTATCTGCTCAGCTTCTTCCCCATACCGCTTGGCCTCCACTTCAGGCTGATCTACATTATTTCCATGTTGCTCGGCCACTGGTTTCTCGGACACTTCCTTAAACTCCTTATCATCATCATCCTCATCGTTTAAGAAAGGATTACCTTTCTCATTCAGGTAGTCCTCAAGCCTTGGCGAAAATTTGAGCCAAGGGAAGACGACCGAGTTTCCTATGTTGGAAAGAATGACGTTCTTGTACAGGAATTCCTAAAACTTGGTCCAAAACCTCTGGAGCACCTTTTCAAATGCACGAGAAGATTGAACTCCTCAACATCGACCTGCTTGGTCAAGACAAGTTGCTCATCCAGTTTGGCGTTGGCCAACTTAAGCTCTCTTTCGCGAGCCTTCATAGCTTCCAACCCCTGCTCCCTCAGCTTGGCCTCCTCGACCTGAGCAATTGTTTGCTTTTCTAAAGCCTTAACCCTGAGCTCCAGCTCAACCTTCATTTCCAGTTCCTAATTGAAGAACTTCTGTTGGTCCGCCAAAACATAGGTTTTACCCTCCAGCTCCCTCTTCGCGTTAGCTACGTGCTATCAGACATGGCTTGCATACTGAAGGTGGTGAAGACTTCACCGAAGAACTGCAAAGCATGAAAGGCCAAGTTAGAAACACTTCAGCTTAAAATAAAAACAAAGATAAACAATCGAGGCCAAGACACTTACATGAGCTCCAATGCGCATGGTCTTGTCGCATTGGTCAGTGAAATCCTTCAACTGCATGGAGGCAATCTCATCTAGCTCATACTAGGACCCACATACATCAATGTTCATAAAGTCTAGTCGGGAAATATGGAAGGCCATAGACAACTGCTTCTATCTTTCATCCACCTCCTGGGTTCTCACCAGGTCAGGCTCCCCTTTGGCATCAACAAAGTAGGATTTGATTGATCCATCAAGCTTCAACCTTTTTACGTTCCTTGGCACCTCTCAGATTTCCAACAAGGAGATATCCACGAGACAGATCACCCTCAATACTTCCTCAAGTACGGCCACCTCGGCCTGTTTCTTCTTGTCCTCCTTTATTTTTGGCTTCTTGGACTTCTTCTCTTCTTCATATGCCTCACCTCAACCATTAGCCTCCAATGCTTTTCGGCCACATCATGGACATCGATGATTGGAATCGGACCTTGTCGACTAGAATTAGCAGTCCCACCAATTTTCATAGAACCGGTCGAGGTAGAAGAAGTTGAGAAAAAAGTCACCATAGGCTGTCCCATAGACTGATCAATGCCAACTGAGGCAATATGTGCATTTTCCTCGACCTCAAGGTTGGTTGGATGGAGTGTAATCAAGGGCACCTTGGATGAAGGCCTAGCTTTGACCGGTTGCCGGTAATCCATATTGTCCAAAGCACTAGCCTTCTGAGTGTCGGCCTTTACAACATTGGCCTTGTAGAATCTTAGCCACCCTTTTTCACTCACTGCTTGGTCCCAGTGACTACGAAATCAGTAGAGGCTGCATGAAAAAAAAATAAAGTTAGAAACTTTAACGAAAACAAAAAAAAATATTCGAGACCGAGAGGTTGTCATCCTAAGATACTTACGAAGCTCTTTTATCAAGCTGACAACTAATAGATTGCTCAGTAGACGAAGACTATCTCTACTCAGTCTCACTTCTCAAAAAGCTCAGTATAGTCGGTCTTCTCTTGGTCGGTTATCAAGGGACTCTTGAATACCTATACAAAGAAAACACAAGTCTATTAGAAACGACATATATCAAACATAAAGACTAAGTACACCTAACTGACCTAGACAGACCGAGAAGATCAAACTAACAAACAAATCAAAGTCCTATGGTCACACCATTTGACAGATAGGTTCGATGTTTCCACTTGTTTCGCTCAATCAGATGGGTCCCTTATCAATTCCCAAAAACAAACACACACTTGTGCTTCCATGTTTTCTGGAAGGTCAGTAAGTCCCAAATGAATGCTCCCCTGTCCTTTGTATCCTTGGCCTCCACATAGACCCACCCGATCTTGTCTCAGTAGATCTTGTAAAACAAGCGTTGTACCCCAGGTCGGCTCCCCCTTCCTAGTCAACCTAAAATCTATGTAAACACCTATTAGCATAATCCAACACTTTGGCTTAAGTTGGCTGAGGACCAACCCCACATGAGATGCCTTCTCTTGGGGTCACAGATGTAACGGAAATGTCATACCATGACTTAAGGCGTCTGGGTGGAAGGTTTTCCGAGTCTTCGGTGGGTTACTTGGCATGTCCCTCTGGCTTACAAACCTCATCTTGTCCGAGTTAGGGATCCAAAACAACTCTATGTATGCCACCACATCCTCCTAGGTGACCGTACTCAACTGTTGACCAACTTCGTACCTTGACATCGCCAGGGTCACCTGCTTCATAGCCTTATCGATGTCTATCTCCAAGGTTTTTCAGCCTTGAACTAGATCCTTCCTCGACCTTGCCCTTTATTTTCTCTTTGCCTTTCCTTTTAGGTGGAGAACCCACTAGGATAATGTGACGACTCGTGTCTTTGAGGCATGGTTAGCAATCCCACATCACCCAGGGGGATCTGGGCGATGCGCCTAATATGTGTGGGCGCGCATCTATCCAACAAGAGGCCTTTTGGGAGCTCATTGTCTTTGAATTACTAGGGAACTCCAAAGTTGTAACGACCCGTCCCTAATTTTAAGGATTAATTAAGGATTAATGATGGATTAGGGAGACTAATTGGGAATTAGCCGAGGATTAATGGACGTTCAGGGCGAAATTACGATTTTGCCCCTAGACGAGGGTAAAAAGTTAACTTTTGACCCGGGAGGTCCGATGGCCGAGGGCCAAGGACCGTTATGTAGATCGCGTCGATACGAATCCGTAGACAAACGACACATCAAAATCGAACGTTCGACGGAGAAGTTACTGTTCATGGAAGTTTAAACGCACTATTGCACGTTTTACGAGACGGGAGACTTTTGGCAGCAAATGGGGCCCAGCTTTTTGGACAGGCCCAATGGATAAGTGACAAGTGTTACCCATCCATTGCCCAGCTCAAACAATTCATGCATATCCCTTCCCCTTTCTCTTGTTCGACCATTTCCCTAAACCAAAACTTGATCAAATATCCAAACTAATCCAACCCTTCCCCATCTGATCATGCTTGTGAGGCCCAGAGAGTGAGGTGAGGATGCTGTGATGGTTGTGTCTAGCTAGGAAGGTGCAGCCGTGGACGGCGGAGGCAAACTCAAGCAAGGTATCGATTTTGTCCAATTTTCATTTTCTTGGAATTCAAGCATTATGGACAGTTTAGGTTGATTAGAATAGGGTTATTAGGATGCTAGGAAGGTTTTAGGACCATTTTGGTGGTGGTTAAGGGCTGCGGAAGACCTGGGGAAAATCTGGAAATATTGAACCGTGAGGAAAATCGGACCGGGTGATTTTGTGAGTTTTAGACGGTTTTGTTTACATATTTAGGTTCCTAAGATCAAAATAGGAAGCTTAGAATCGACAAGGAAGAAAAAGAATGAAAATTAAACGGTCTAGGAGCTTGGACCGGTCACGTCAGCCCAGTTGCATGATCGAACTGGACCGAACCAGTCAGACCGGGTTCGCGTAGGGAAAAAGACGATTGAACAGTGGCGCATGGCTCCCGCACGCAACCACTTTAGGTGGCTCATACGAGCACGTGGGGGGAGATTTTGGGGAATGCTTCAACATGTAATTTCATCTATTCAATGTAACGAACATTTTGGGACTGGTTTCAAGTCGATTGGACATCGTCTCGATATAGTTCGGGTTGTCTGAAGGTTTCGGAGCACGTTTAAAAATAGTTAAAAATTACAGGACTTAAGTGAGGGGTTATTTAAGTAGTTAGTAATCCTCTAAAGGGATTTGGACAGGTTTGGGAACCCCGAAGACGACGTTTGACCCAGGAAGGCGTACATCGCGCGTATCGAGGCGGCATTGCGAACGGTCTGTGGGTGGACCTTTCTTTTAAACTCGATGCATGCATATATGTTTTATAAGTACTTTAATACATGTTTTGTGATGCCTTGAGTGCATTTTTGGGTGTTTTTACGTATTGTGTAACGACCCGTCCCAAATTCCTAGATTAGATTAGTGACTAATCACGATTAGTGAGGCTAATCGGTGATTAGTTAGGCGAAATCGGACGAACGATGCGAAATGACCGTTTTGCCCCTGCGTGGGTAAAACGTTGACTTTTCATTCAGGCGGTCAAATGGACTTTGAACGATGACCGTGACGTAGTTTAGGACATCACGAGTTCATAGACAGGTGGTACGTTCAATTCCGACGTTCGAGGAGGAAGTTATGACGTTCGGGAGTTTAGGGGCATTTTAGTAATTTTGGTTAAAAGGGTCAAAATGTTGACTTTTTGACCGGGATGTCCGATGGCCGAGGGCCAAGGACCGTTACGCAGATAAGGACGATACGAATCCATAGACAGGCGGCACGTCGAATTCGAACGTTCGACGGCGAAGTTACGGTTCACGGAAGTTCAAGTGCACTATTGCACGAATTACGAAACGAGTTAACTTTTGGACTTAGTGGGGGCCCGGATATTTAATCCCAGCCCTATGGATGAGTGACAAGTGTCACCCATCCATAGGCCACCCATATACATTCATGCATCGATCATTTCCTTCCTTGTTTTCAAAACCACCCGATCTCACACACACACCCACCATTTCTCCATCTTTGTGCAACCCAAAACCCATCCCACCTTAACGCATGACCAGCCGTGAGGACCAGGGAGACTGAGGGAGCTTAGGTGGCCGGCCTGGAGGCCTGAACCGCCATCCACGGCGGCGAGAGGAGGAGAAACCCGAAGGTAGATCGGTTTGTCCATTTTTCCATTTAATTTTGATTCTTGCATTATGGTTGCTTTTGGGTGCCTAGGAAGTGATTATTAGGTTGCTAGGGACTTAATAGGAAGGTTTCTAATGGGGTTGGATGGCTGTGAAGCCATGGGAGAATTTTAGGACGTTTGAACTGTATGGTTCAAGAATTGAACCATGGAATTTTGATGTTTTTAGGTTGTTTTGATGATTGGAAATGATAGGGAATGAAGAAATAGGAATTATAGGATTAATTAGGGTTGAAATCGGACCAAAATAGAGGGAGAAAACCTCTGAAAAATTCTCGCCGGTTTGGAACAGTACTGCTACAGTAACCGGTCCAAAAACCAGAAAAAAACCGGTTTTCAGGGGTAGGTGATGATGAACAGTATTTTCGACCTTCTAGGGGCTCGTGAGGACGCGTGGTCCATAATTTGGGAAAGTGTTCAACACGGGAAATCTTCTACTCGATGTAACGAAGATTTTGGGACTGGTCTCGCGTCAATCGGATATCGTTTCGATAGTTTTCGGGGTGTCAGAAGGTTTAGGGTCGGTTTAAAAATAGTTAAAAGTTCGGGAAAATTACGGGACTTTGATGGGAGGTTAATTAAGTAGTTATTAACCTTATATTAAAATTTGGACAGGTTTGGGAGTCCCGGTAATGGCGATCGGCTCGGGGAGCCGAATGGTACGCAAATCGAGGCGGCAGCTCGGACGGTCTGTGAGTGGACCTTGTTTTCTAAATTGGTGCATGCATAAATGTTCATTATATGTTTTAAATACTTGTTTGTGATGCCATGAGTGAATTTGGATGTGTGGTTACGTATAGGCACGTATTTCGAGGTTTCGGCACTATACGGTGCCTATACGGGGTTGTATGTCTTTATTGGTCTAAATGAAATGGTTTTGGATTTCCAAATGGATTATGCATATGATTTTATGATGTTGATTTGGATGCTTTTGAATTATATGGTTTCACGTATTTCGAGGCGATTTACGTGCTTGCACGTAAATCGAGGTTTTCCGGTTTTACACTGATTTTCCATTCTTGTGGTTTTGGATATGATTTCATGAAATGATTTTGGATTTGAAAAGATAATTCTAGGACTTGAGGTCCATTTGATTTACGGAATCGGGCCGGAGGCCCAGTTGGTTTACGATTCGGACTTGAGGTCCAGTTTCTATGTGGATTCGGGCCTAGGGCCCAGTTATGTATTACAAATGGTTTTTATGGTTCATGATGGTTTATGGGAACCGGCATGAACCGTTGAAATGGATTTACGGGTCATAACGGTTTATGGGAATCGACATGAACCCATGAAAGGATTTTATGGTTCATGACGGCTTATGGGGGCCGGGCATGAATCCTTGAAAGATTTAAAGAATGATTTCAAAAGGTTTTTCATATTCCATCCTTTATATATGATTGTCTCCTCCGGGGAGGGTCGTTGGCCTGGGTGGACCCCGGAGTAGTCACGGAGCACTGACTGAGTGGAGTCACCCCCCAGTTGGGTTCCTTACTCTCAGGATGGGCATGGTTCGTTACCTCCAGGGAGGGTCATTGATCTACGGACATTGACCTGGGTGGACCCTGGAGATACTTGGGTTTGAGACCCCGGTTAGCACACGTGTAGCTTTATTTTACCGTGACAGGTTCTGGATATGTATATAATGGATAAACGTGATTTCAATTGGTTTGAGAAATTATGTTTTATGATGATAAATGGTTTTGGGCTGAGATCCCACATATGTTTACTATGTTATGGTTTTCTGTAAATGGTTTTGGGCAGGAGCCCGTAGAACTTGTATTTATAGAATTTGGGGCTGAGACCCTAATTATGGTTGTTTTAACATATGTGTTTGGATAAATGATTTTACTATGCATGCATGCTTTTTAGTGAAGGGTATAAAGGTCTTTTATGGAAATGTTTTTATAAACTCTTTATTTTTGTCCACTCACAGTCTTTCTGTTTTTAATACCCTTCAGGTTGACATCGGATGTGGACTGTAGCAGAGACCGAGATATCACATACCTCCTCTGTATCCTGGCGTACTCTGATAGCCCGGGAGGGCAAAGGTCGGAAATATCCCTTGTCTGACACTTCGTGTCAGACGGGAGCAGGGTCATCCCGCACTAATCCCGGGGGGATTGGGATGGGTCCTGTCATATTGGCACGTATTTCGAGGTTTTTGAGTTTTATACGTGCTTATACGCACTTATGATTTCGGTTTTAATGAAATGGTTTTGAAAAGGTAAAACTGGGCATGAGACCCATTTAGTTTTGGTTTTGACTCACACATGTGTCCCTATTGATGACCTACGGGTCTGAGTCATGGTCGCGACGAGTGCTGTGTGCACAGCGACGGACGACGTGACGCTCGCCTCCTAATTGGGGATATGTTCCCTCTGGAGAGGTCATGATGCACGTTCATTGTTGAGCAGCCACTGGAGGTTCGACTACGGAGTGCTGGCGGTTTAGAGGATCGATCGGTGACGTGTGCAGCATGTTCGAAAGGTGGTCGCTGGAATGATTTGTTCACGGTGACATACTAGGATTGGGAGCGGTCCTGGACTAATGGTTGCACGCATCATTCTGATCGGATTCGTGACTGACCCTGAGATATCAGGCTCGATGCCCCATTGATTTACGAGTTCGGGCTCGATGCCCAGTTATTGTGAAATCGGGCTAGAGGCCCCGTTGAGTCCTAAGTTCGGGCTGGAGGCCCAATTGACTTGTGTTATCAGGCATGAGTTCAGTTTATGGTTTTCTATACTAGTATGTATATACCCTCCTTACGAGCGTATTGATTGGTCTCCTCTAGTCGTCGAACTGGAGAGTCACGATCCACTACCCGGAATGTGTGTTCCTCATAGGGAGCCCATTCTAGGAGTGGGAGTTGTGGTGTGGTCCCGGACCAGATTCTGGAGAGATGCTCAGACTGGATCCGAAGATAGAGCCTCCCAGATGGAGAATTCTTGGGAGTAGACTTGGAGTGAGATCCCGAGTAGTATGCATACTTATATATATAGAAATCATGACATATATCGGGGATGAGTTCCCTAGGGGTTGTGTGCCCTGAGTTAACATCAGAGGATGTCTAGGATGGGTTATATATGTATATATGTATATGTGTACGAGATTTCACAGAGGAGATTTTTGGGCTGAGACCCACTTGTGTCAGATTTGGGCTGATTTCCCATTTGATTTAGTTGGGCTGAGGTCCCAAGTACCTTGATTGGATTTTGGGGCAAGCCCCGTGTTCTATTTTTGAGAAATGGTTTTCAAATGCATGCATATGTTTTTAGTGAAGGGCATAAAGGTCTTTTTGATGAAATGTTTTTATAAAATATTTGTTTTTTCCACTCACAGTTTTCATGTTTTGAATCCCTTTCAAGTTGATCACGGATACGGGCTGTAGTAGAGACGACACATCACATTCCTCCTTCGGATCCTGGCGCTCTCTGATAGTCCCGTTTGGGCTAAGGACAGAATTAACCCTGGTCTGACACTTTGTGTCAGACGGGAGCAAGCACGTCCCACGTTAATCCCTAGGGATTCAGGATGGGTCCTGTCAAGTTGGTAATAGAGCGTGTTTTGCTTGTAAAGTGCGCGCAAGCCGACGATGTGATGTCTCTGCAGTCGTAACATCTCGTCATCAACCTGATAGTCAGGGTACTAGTACGAGGATTCGGTAGAATCGACCCTAGGTCATGTATGTTTGACACGAGGTGCGATCATGTGGGCAGATGATGCCGTGTTTTGCGAGAGGTTGAACCTCGAGCGGGATTAATACGCGTGTGAATCCAACGGTTTAGGGCCGTGGTGTTACTGGAAATAGGACCCAGTGGACCCGTAGAATACCGTATGACGACCCGAGCGTCGGGACAGTTGAGTAGCCATGCTAGATATGGATTGAAACAAGTGGAACCAGTGGCAGTCGGATGTTAGGATCGTCCTCGATAGAACTGCGAAGATCGAAGATAGAGCAGCCAGACACGCGAGGACATTCGTTGAGGCTGGTTGGAATAGGGACATTGACCCTATTTGGCGTGAGGTGCCACATTTAGAGGTATCGAATCCTGGAGGGATGTCGACCGGTAGGATGCCTAGAATGGTTATTGTACAACACGATAGGATACGATTACGACGTGTAGCAGTGGTGCGATATTAGGCACTGAGCTTGGCCGAGTTCTTACTAAGACCGATGGTTCCTAGCCGAAAAGGTACGAGAGGGTGAGAACCGTAGGGTTACGAGGAGATGAGGTCCTCAGGTTGTGGTTACTGGTTGTTGGGATACCAGTATCGTAGTACGATGACTTATTGGAGTCGAGAGCGTTGGATCAGTCAAGATGGACGTACTGTAGTGAGTAGCTGAGTTACGATAACCCGAGTTGGTAGTTGATTGAATGAGCTACCAGGAGAGTGGTACTTGTCGATCGGATTCCGAGGTGGACTGATCGGTGGAGGTTGTGTGTTGAACGGTTGGTGCCGGTGGTGAGTTGACCGCTTAGGTTCGGAGTCTCGGGGGTGATGTGTGTGAGTTGTGTCTGCACGAGTTCATGGTAGGTGCTACCATCGAGGCTGGATTTGATTTTGGTGGTTGTTGAGAATCGGGGAACGTTTGGGAAACGTTCATTTCCTATATAGATTGTCGGAGTGGTCACACCGGAGTCGTGGAGCACGAGGGCGGCAGAGCCCTTCTGACCCGAGTAGGTGATAGGACCCGTCCCCAAAGAACATAGATAACTGTGCCCGGTCTTGCTCCCGTTTGACAAGTCAACTGAGGTTTCGAAATTACCCTCCAAGACTTGCCAAACAAGGGATAACTGCACCTGTGCCCACTCATACCTCCACCTCTCGAATAGCCTCGAGCATCGCGCCATGACCTGGAGGGTTTAAAGCTCCACCTCTCGAATAGCCTCGAGCATCCGCAACATATCACCATCATCAAAACCAGTGAAAAACAGTTGCGTTTAAAACTCAAATCATTATCAACACAAGGTCTCAGCCCCAAAATATAGTTTCCTCAAATCCGTAAAACCAATGTCCTGATTTATTCCATAAATCCGAAAACCATCAATACCATCATGTAATCACATGGAAATACAAATCCAATCAAAATCACAATTCCATTGAGTCTCAAGCCCAAAATCTCAATTTCACGTAATTTCGTGCAACCATAAACCGAGTTACCATTTTCACGTAAATCCATAAAAATATGTCCGAAAAAAATTACGTAAATCCATCAAATCAATCCCTGACTCATAATCCGAGTCAAAACATTATTTTCAATCCCAGGCCTACGCCCAAAACATCAATTTCATAATTTCTCGAAAATCGTGTCAAAAATAATATAATAATCCAGAAAATCGAGAAATTACCGGATCAAAACATCAATTACGTCAAATCATCTCAAATCATATAATAAAGCATTTAAAACATATATGCATGCATCACGGTTAGAAAACAAAGTCCACTCACACACACCGTCCAAACGGCCCGTTTCCAAGCTGCACGTTTTTCCGTAAATTCTAGAAATCACAATTCCTGTCCAAAATCATTATCGAGGGTCACTAACATTTCAATATATCTCATATAATTTTCCCCAAATTTTCTAGAATTTAAATACATATTTAACACGTAAATCAAAACTTTTGACGCACAGAACTCTATCGAAACGATATTTGATTTCCTCAAAACCAGTGCCAAAATGTTCGTTACACTGAGAAGATTCAAACTCTTGTTGACCTCACCATGAAACAAGGCTCCACACGCTCTCACCCGCCACCGTGAGTGGCTGCGCATGACCATCACGTGCCTGCTACAGTGTCGTCGTCCCAACCCGATTTCTTGTAATTCGGGTTCTGCAACCTGCGAGACGACCTGACTCAATCCCTGTCAATTCTGCATCAATTCTTTCAATTGATTTAGCTAACATCATTGTTTTAATGTTAATTAAAGGTCTTTATGTTCAATTACACAATTCCTTACCTCAATCCAACTGATTCGAAGATGAACATTCGAAGGATATCTGTGCACTGTTCATTCTTCGAAGTTCATCAATCCCACTTGTTTTTCTTCAATTGATCCATCCAAAAGCTTCGTAGGACTATGATAAACTTGTTTTCGATCTCAATTTCATCGTTTAATCCTTCTAAATTCACAACTCAATCCTCGAAATTCTTCACTTTCGCCATGTCTGTTATAAGCCAAACAGACACCAATTCTCTTAGTTCTTGATGTGGATTGGCTCGAAATGGTCTCAGGAAGCTAACTCAAGCTTCAATTTTCATCCTCAGAGCTCACAGCTTGAAATTCGAATTCTCACCCCATTTTCCCAATTTTCGATCCTAGGTTTCAATTTCCCTCTCTGTCCCCCGTGTTTTCCTTTCTATCTCAGTCTCCTAATTCTCTCACATTTTGTCTCAAGGTTAGATGTGGAAAGAAGTTAGCGATGGAAGGAAGCTCTCACAATCATACTCTGTTTTTCACAGTTCAAAGAAGAAATAGAGAAGATGATCGACAATGAAGAAGAAAATGATAATTGAGGATAATGATGGACAATTAATAATGGATTAACGGGAAACATGATCCACAATTTAGGGGTCTCAAAACATGAGATGAGTGACACTTGTCACTCATCCAAAGGTCCATAATCATTGATCAAACTTCAATATTTTATTATTATTTCAATCGAATTCCCGGGACGTAAGTTTAACCGATTTCAATCCCGTGACCAAAACTTTCTCGTTCGATGTTCGATTTCGACGTGATGGCTCTCTATGGACTTGTGACGTCTCGAACTACGTCACAGTCATTGGTCAAAGCCTGTTTGACCATCCGAGTGAAAATTCAACATTTTGCCCACCTCTAGGGGCAAAATGGTCATTTCGCACCTTCCTCCCTAATCCTTCATTAGTCAGTAATATAATCCTGAAATTTAGGACGAGTCGTTACAGCAGGGATTAGTAACGATTGCTCGGTAGGAGCAAGGTTTTAGGATTCTCCGCGAGGTAGCGATACGATGACGATAACGAGAAGAGACGACGAACAACGAGCTGAGGGTAGCTCAGTCGTGATGTGCCATGGTAAGGTTCTACCACTACACGACGAGAAGGATTCATTGGCTAGTGTAGATTCCTAGGAATCGTGATGGAGATGGTTTTGGTTGACTGCGGTTAACCGTACCTCCTGAGTTCGTGTACGCTTGTTTGAGGAGAAATCTGATAGTGAGAAATAGAATTGGTCACCACAGTAGTTATCGACAGTTGTCGTTGATCGGAAATAATGGACAACATGAGTACGATCATGAAGATTAGTGACCAGAGGGTCGAATTTGGTAATACGCAGAGAGCAGAGAGTTGTCTGCAGATCACAGCAGGAGCCTGTTGTGACTCTTCAGTTGGACGGTACATTGGATTAAGATGAATTGACATCCTTTTGGATGTGCATAAAAGGTCATAAATAGATAGGCGAATTGGATTTTAAGGCGGACATGTGGATGATGTCCAAGTGAGTTGAAGGCCTAGTCTGTGACCGAGTTGGTAGACGTGCCCTAGAGTAGGAAACAGGTGAGTTCGGTGGGCACTGAGCGGGACAAAGAGGACTCCAAGTGGCTCAGTGCGAGGTATGGCCTATACCTGGAATGGCAAGGCATGTGCTGTACCTAGATTTGGGGTTAGATACCCTAGGTCATTTTCGATGGATGGCATGAGTCTTAGGTGCTGGAATTTGATCCCATGAGGTTTGGAACGTGCGAGTTAGGTTACCGGAGTGAACGGCGATGGAAGTAGCTGAAGAGAATCAATGAAAGTGTTTACTCTTGAAGGAAAGGATTAAGTATTACAGTAATTATCATAGAATACTCTTAGTCAGAGTAGGAGGACTTCTAGCTCAATCATTGGAAGAGTTAGGTATGCTTCCAACATGGTTGCAACTACTCTCGACTGAGAGCCTGGTGAATGAGACTTCTCGTTTTCTGCTCTTTAGCAGATAGTGTTGGATGCTGGAGGATGATGCAAGATGAACTTTGATGTCATCATCTTCAACTTTCCTCATATGGACCGATGAGGAAGGAGATGACAGCCAAGGGTTCAAAGAAGGTGTAAGAACCGAACACCTAGGCTGTGGGTCAAATTTGAGTGAATTGGAGACCAGATGATTTGTAGTGTCACGTCCAATGACGTGACAAGTGAGTAGGCAAGGCGAGTCAGATCGAGTAGTGAGGATGATCGAGATGACTGAGATGGTTGTGACGACTGTGAGGCGTTTAGACCGAGGTCTGGTCGTCATTGGAGTGAATTGCCTTGCTGATTATGCAAAGCTAGGAGCAGAGGAGAACTTTTGATAAGACAGTTGAAGGATCCTTTAACATAGTTGGTGAAAGGACAAGACAATGGTTGAATATGGGGATACATAGAAAACGAGGACGATACGTGGGTATCGATCAGGAAGAGATGAATAGCCAATCTCTCGAGTTGGATTTGAGGATAGAGATTGTGATGGATTGACGCTGGCTCATGACGCACGATTGAGCATCGAACTGATAAGTACTATGATCGAATGTAGCTCTACATAGGGGTATATTGGCTGGACGTCGAATGATGTGTGCTGGAGCAGAATTATTGGAGAGGGTTCAGATATTAGGTGAGCCGAGAGCTCAGGGCCGTGCGGGCCAAAGGAGCCCTAATGAATGTGTGTGTTTCCTGCTGAGACAAGTATTTGATTGGATTCCCGTCTACACCCAAGATGGGTAAGACGTCGATTGTGTGTCGACAGGATGAGTAGTATGACTGCTGAGACTTGAGGTGAGTCTAATGGTCGGCGGAGATCGCTAAGTGATATGAGATACGATACGATACGAGGACTCGAGAGCGAGTCGAGATCAGAGTGTACAGTGGAAGCGCAGTGGAGCCAGGAGTTGCTGGCTGGTTAAGATGGTGGCGACGTATCGTCGTAATGGAGTTAATTGGTATCCAATTGCGTTCGGATTGGTGTGGTTTGATGTGACTATCACTGGAGTCAGCAAGGATCACTGTGGGAGTCAGTTTACGTATGAGGAAATGGTAGTGTTCGCCGACGTGATTGTCGAGGTAGGTAAATGCCGCAGGTTGAGGATGAGCTACAAGATGGGATTCGTGCCATAGGTATGGTAGGACCTCGAGGACGTTGTCTAATTGGATGATGCGCTAGATGCCAGCTTGGATGTGTCAGCCCTTAGTGGGAATGCGTTTGTCAGCCTGATGGTTATAGGATGGAACGTGTTATAGTGGCAGACTGAAAAGCCTATTGGACGACAACTTAGTATAACCAACCTGTCAGACTGAAGCGTTTTATCTCGAGTGGGACTTACAAGCCAGAAGCGTGGCTGTGTCGGACATGTACTTTTATACGGGTACTCTCGTGTGCATGTAACTATCGAGTCTTGTATGTGCAACGACCGAGTAGTGGGGCATACTTGGATGTCCACAGTTGGTTGTGGAATTGGGTCAATTTGAATTTCGAGGACGAAATTCCTGAAGGCGGAAAGTTTGTAACGACCCGTCCCTAATTTTAAGGATTAATTAAGGATTACTGACGAATTAGCGAGACTAATCGGGAATTAGCCGAGGATTAATGGACGTTCAGGGTGAAATTACGATTTTGCCCCTAGACGAGGGTAAAAAGTTAACCTTTGACCCGGGAGTTCCAATGGCCAAGGGCCGAGGACCGTTACGCATATCGCGTCGATACAAATTCAAAGATAGGCGGCACGTCAAAATCGGACGTTCGACGGAGAAGTTACAGTTCACGGAAGTTCAAACGCACTATTGCACATTTTATGACACAAGAGACTTTTGGTAGCAAGTGGGGCCTAACTTGTTGGACAGGCCCAATGGATGAGTGAGAAGTGTCACCCATCCATTGTCCAACCCAAACAATTCATGCATATCCCTTCCCCTTTCTCTTGTTCGACCATTTCCCTAAACCAAAACCCGATCAAATATCCAAACCAATCCAACCCTTCCCCATCTGATCATGCTTGTGAGGCCCAGAGAGTGAGATGAGGATGCTGTGATGGTCGTGGCTGGCCAGGACGGTGCCGCCGTGGACGGCGGAGGCAAACTCGACCAAGGTATCGGTTTTGTCCAATTTACATTTTCATTAAATTCAAGCATTATAGACGGTTTAGGTTGATTAGAATAGGGTTATTAGGATGATAGGAAGGTTTTAGGATGGTTTTGGTGGTAGTTAAGGGCTAAGGAAACCTTGGGGAAAATCTGGAAATATTGAACCGTGAGGAAAAATTGGACCGGGGTGATTTTGTGAGTTTTAGACGGTTTTGTTTACATATTTAGGTTCCTAAGATCAAAATAGTAAATTTAGAATCGACTAGGAAGAAAAAGGATGAACATTGAACGGTCTAGGAGCCGGGATCGATCACACCGGTCCAGTTGCAGGATCGAACCGGCCAGACCGGGTTTGCGCAGGGAAGAAGACGATTGAACAGTGGCGCGTGGCTCCCACGCGCAGCCACTTCAGGCGGCTCGTTCGGGCACGTCGGGGAGATTTTGGGGAAATTTCCAACATGTAATTTAATCTATTTGATGTAACGAACATTTTGGGACTGGTTTCGAGTTGATCGGACATCGTCTTGATATAGTTCAGGCTGTTCGAAGATTTTGGAACTCGTTTAAAAATAGTTAAAAATCCTGAAAAATTACGGGACTTTAGTGAAGGGTTATTTAAGTAGTTAGTAATCCTACAAAGAGATTTGGACAGGTTTGGGAACCCCGGAGATGACGTTTGACTAGGGAAGGCGTACGACGCACGTATCAAGGTGACAGCTCAGACGGCCTGTGAGTGGACCTTTCTTTCGAACTCGATGCATGCATAAATATTTTATAAGTACTTTAATACATATTGTGTGGTGCCTTGAGTGAATTTTTAGGTTTGTTTACGTATTGGCACGAATTTCAAGGTTTTTGGGTTTTATACGTGCTTATACTCGCTTATCCTTTCGGTTTTAATGAAATGGTTTTGAAAAGGTAAAACAGGGCATGAGACCCATTTTGTTTTGGTTTTAACTCGGGCATGTGGTTGATGACCTACGGGTCTGAGTCCTGGTCGCGACGGGTGCTGTGTGCATGGCGATGGACGACGTGGCTCTCGCCTCTGGATTGGGGATGTGTTCCCTCCGGAGTGGTCACTATGCACATTCATTTTCGAGCAGCCACATGAGGCTCGACTTCAGAGTACTAACGATTTAGAGGATCGATCGGTGACGTGTGCACCATTTTCGAGAGGTGGTCGCGGCAGTGATTAGTTCACTATGACATACCAGGATTGGGAGCGGTCCTGGACTGATCTTTGCACGCGTCACTCTGATCGGAATCGTGACTGACCATGAGATATCGGGCTCGATGCCCCATTGATTTACGAGTTCATGCTCGATGCCCAGTTATTGTGAAATCGCGTTAGAGGCCCCGTTGAGTCCTATGTTTGGGCCGGAGGCCCAGTTGACTTGTGTTATCAGGTGTGAGTTCAGTTTATGGTTTTCTATACTAGTATGTATATACCCTCCTTACGAGCGTATTGATTGGTCTCCTCTAGTCGTCGAGCTGGAGAGTAACGATCCACTACCCGGAATGCGTGTTCCCCATAGGGAGCCCATTCCAGGAGTGAGAGTTATGATGTGGTCCTGGACCAGATTCCGGAGAGATTCTCGGACTGGATCTGAAGACAGAGCCTCCCAGATGAAGAATTCCTGGGAGTAGACTCAGAGTGAGATCCCAAGTAGTATGCATACTTATACATATAGAAATCGTGACATATATCAGTGATGAGTTCCCTAGGGGCTGTGTGCCCCGAGTTGACATCAAAGGATGTCTAGGATGAGTTATATATGTATATATGTATATGTGTACGAGATTTCACAGAGGTGATTTTTGGGCTGAGACTCACATGTGTCGGATTTGGGCTGAGTTCCCATTTGATTTAGTTGGGTTGAGGTCCTAAGTACCTTGATTGGATTTTGGGGCAAGGTCCCGTGTTCTATGTTTGAGAAATGGTTTTCGAATGCATGCATATGTTTTTAGTGAAGGGCATAAAGGTCTTTTTGATGAAATGTTTTTATAAAATATTTGTTTCTCCACTCACAGTTTTCGTGTTTTGAATGCCTTTCAGGTTGATTGCGGATGCGGGCTGTAGAAGAGACGAGACATCACATTCCTCTTTTGGATCCTAGCGCTCTCTGATAGTCCTGGTTGAGCTAAGGATGGAATTATCCCTAGTCTGACACTTCGTGTCATACGGGAGCAGGCACGTCCCAAGTTAATCCTTGGGGATTCAGGACGGGTCCTGTCAAAAGTAAAGCAAGTAAGGGCTGATGCAATAACAGGATGGGTGACCCACTAGGAAGTTGCACGTGAGCTCCCGAGAACAAAATCGTGAGGGCTGGGCCCAAAGTGGAAAATATCATGTTGAAAAAGGTCGGGTTGTGACAATTTGGTATCAGAGCTCAACCCCGGCCGAAATTGAGTGTGCCAGTGAGGATGCTGGGCCCCAAGGGGGGGATTTTGAGGATTCATACCTTTTAGGCATGGTTAGCAATCCCCATCACTCGAGGGGATCTGGGGGATGCGCCGTATATGTGTGGGCGCACATCTATCCAACATGAGGCCTTTTGGGAGCTCACTAGCTTTGGATTACTAGGGAACTCCAAAGTTAAGCGAGTAGAGGCTGGTGCATTACTAGGATGAGTGACCCACTAGGAAGTTGTACATGAGCTCCCGAGAACAAAACTGTGAGGGTTGGGCCCAAAGCGGACAATATCATGTTGGAGAAGGTCGGGTCATGACAGATAACATCGAAGATTGCGATCTAGTCGACTGAGACCACTTCAACTTCAATCTGCTAAGCCTCATCAATGGTCGAGGTAGACTGCAACCCAATCTACACAAAAGCTTTATTTAGCTCGTCTTGTAGATCTTGATATGATCAATCCCCTTGAGCCTCATTAAGGACGGTTGCTTTCAACTTCGAATCTGCCTCTTCCTTGGATGAATGGGAAGTAGAGGCCTAACATGGGAAGTGTCTTGATCCTATCTGACACGAAGTGTCAGACAAGGGATATGTCAAACCTTCCACCCAACCGGCTTCTAGAGCGCGTCAGGATCATGGGGAGGAGTGTGATGTCTCGGTCTCTACTACAATCCGCATCCATGATCAACCTGAAGGGCATTAAAAACAAGAAAAGACTGTGAGTGGACAAAAAGTAATAAGTTCATAAAAACACATTTCATAAAGATATTTATGCCCTTCACTAAAAAGTATGCGTGCATTCGAAAACCATTTATCAAATCACATACTCAAATAATCATTATTAGGGTCTCAGCTCCAAATTTTGTAAATTCAAGTCATACGAGCCCCGGCCCAAAACCATTTACACAAATCCATAACATAGTAACCATATGTGGGAACTCAGTCCAAAACCGTAAATCCGAGTATGTGGGTCATCGCCCAAATCCATTTATTATTCACAAAACACCATTTCACAAATCCAAGAAATCGTGTTTACCAAATATATATCATATAACCAATCTTGTCACAATTTCCAAAGCTACGCGCGTGCTACCGAGGTCTCAAATCCCAAGTCCCCCCAGGGTCCACCCAGGTCAATGTCCGTAGATCATTGACCCTCCTTGGGGATTATAATCCATAAGCCTTCCTGAGAGTAAGGTACCCAACGGGGGCGACTCCACTCAGTTAGTGTTCCGTGACTACTCCAAGGTCCACCTAGGCCAACGACCCTCCCCAGAGGAGAGAATCCATAAATAAAGGATGGTATATGAAAAACCATTTTGTAATCATTCTCAAAACCTTTCAAACCTTTCAAAGGATCCATGCTCGGTCCCCATACCGTCATGAAACCAGAAATCCATTTATGGGTCCCCGACCCGAAATCACAATCGTAAACCATAACTAGGTGCCAAGCCCAAATTCGTAAACAAACTGAGCCTCGTGCCCGATTTCGTAAATCAAATGTGCATCACGCCCGATTATGTAACTAATTGGGCCTTGTGCCCGATTATGTAACTAACTGGGTCTTGTGCCCGATTATGTAACTAACTGGGCCTCAAGCCCGATTTCGTAAACCAATTGGGCCTCTAGTCTGACTCGTAAACCAACTGGGCCTCGAGCCCAATTCGTAAACCAACTGGGCCTCAAGTGACAGGACCCACCCCAAATCCCTCGGAATTAGCGTGGGACGTGCCTGCTCCCGTCTGACACGAAATGTCAGACTAGGGATATTTCCGTCTTTTACCCAACCGGGCTATCAAAGTACGCTAGGATCCGAAGGAGGAATGCGATGTCTCGTCCCTGCTACAGCCACATCCGCGATCAACCTGAAGGGCATTCAAAACATAAAAGTTGTGAGTGGACGAAACAAATAATTTTATAAAAACATTTCATAAAAGACCTTTATGCCCTTCATTAAAAACATATGCATGCATTTAAAAACCATTTCTAGGGTTCATGCCCGGTTCCCATAAACCGTCATGAACCATCAAACCATTTGGGCCTTAGTCCGAAATTAGTCAATTAACACATGGGACCTCCGCCCAAACCAAAACACGTGGGAACTCGTCCCAAAATCATCTCATGTGGGTCTCAGCCCAAAACCAATACGCGAGGGTCTCAGCCCAACGCCATCTCAGTGAAAACCTGTCCACATATACATATGTACATATATAACCCATTCTAGGCACTTCCGGAGAAGATGCCATCTCGGGGTACACAGCCCCTAGGGATCACATCCCCGATATAGTCACGATGTCACCATATCTATCTAGTGTGCACACTACTCGGGGTCTCACTCCGAGTCTTCTCCCAGGAATCTCCATCTGGGAGGCTCAATCTCTGGATCTAGTCCGAGCTTTCTCTCTGGATCTAGTCCACATATCCCTCCGGAATCTGGTCCGGGACCACAACATAATAAGTAACCTCCACTCCTGGAACGGGATCCCTGTGGGGATACCCGTTCCGGTCTGTGGATCGTGACTCTCCAGGTCGACGCTGGAGGAGACCAATCAATCATATCGTAAGGAGGGTATATACATACCAGTATACCAAAACCCATAAAAGCGGGACTCACGCCCGATAACACAAAGCAAATGGGCCTCCAGCCCAAACATAGAACTCAACAGGGCCTCTCGCCCGATTCACAATAATTGGGCCTCGAGCCCGAACTCAAATCAACTGGGCTTCGAGCCCGATATCTCAGGGTCAGTCACGATCCCGACCATAGCGATGTGTGCAACCATCAATCCAGAACCGCTCTCAATCCTGGTATGTCGCCGTGAACATATCACTGCCGCGACCATCTCGAGACCATGGTGCACATGTCGCCGATCGATCCTCTAAACCGTCGGCACTCCGAAGTCGAGCCTCCAACGACTGATTGACAACGGGACGTGCATCGTGACCTCTCTGGAAGGAAAGCATCACAATCCAAAGGCGAGCGTCACGTCGTTCGTCGCCGTGCACACAGCACTCGTCGCGACCACGACTCCGACCCGTAGGTCGTCAATAGGGTCTCATGCCCGAGTCAAACCAAATCCAAATGGGTCTCATGCCCGAATAATCAAGACCAAATGGGTCGTTTTACTTTTCAAAACCATTTCATGAAAACCAAAAGTGTAAGCGCGTATAAGCACGTATAAAACCCAAAAACCTCGAAGTACGTGCCCATACATAAGCACACACCAAAATGCACTCAAGGCCTCCCAAAACACATATTAAAACATATATAAAACATTTATGCATGCATCGATTTTAGAAATAAAGTCCACTCACAGACCGTCCGCGCTACTACCTCGATATGCGCGACGTACGTCTTTTTGGGTCAACCGTCATCTCCGGGATTCCCAAACTTGTCCAAATCACTTTAGATTGTTACTAACTAGTTAATTAACCCCTCACTAAAGCCCCCTAATTTTCCGGAATTTTTAACTATTTTTAAACGCGCACCGAAACCTTCTGACAGCTCGAACTATATCGAGACGATATCCGATCGACTCGAAACCAGTCCCAAAATTTTCGTTACATCGAATAGATGATTTGACATGTTGGAACCATCCTCAAATTCTCCTCCACGCGCCGCCACGCGCCGCCTGAAGTGGCTGCACGTGGAGGCCACGCGCATGCTACAGTGTCACCCCTAACCTCGCGTCGACCAGTCTGAACCGGTCTGGTTCAATTTGCCTGCAACTTGGACCGGCGTGACCGGTTCAAGCTCATTCCGGCCCAATTTTCACCGTTTTCAATCCTAATCAATCCTAACCTTCCTATAATCGTCCTAGGAACTTAACCCAATTAATTAGAAGTCCTGAAACCCAAGAAAATGGCCCGGTCCAATTAACCCCTCACGGTCAAAAAATTCAACCTCCTCCCCTGGCTTCCCCGACGTCCAAACCTTCCCCAAACCATCCTAAAAACTCCCTAGCAACCTAATTACTTCAACCAAAACATCCAAATTGACCCCTAACAAGAAAAATCGAAAAAATGAATAAAAAGGGATAAAACCGATTACCCGATCGATTTTTCCTCCTCTGTCGTCCACGGCGGCTCTGCCTGGCCAGCCACCACGTCCAGCCGCTCCTTTTCATCTCTCTGGCCACTCTCTCACATGGTTAAGGGTTTGGGTTGGATGAAAATGGTGATCGGGTTTGGATAGGAAAAATGGAAAATGGATACACGGGGTGGTTTTGTGCATGAGAGAAAATGAGGGTGAATGGATGAATGACACCTGTCATTCATCCATTGGTCATGAGAAAAAGGTGGGGCCCACTAAAGTTCAAATAATCGTCCGTCTCGAAAAACGTGCAATAGTACGTTCGAACTTCCGTGAACCGTAACTTCGTCTTCGAACGTCCGAATTCGACGTGCCGCCTGTCTACGGATTCATATCGTCCTTATCTACGTAACGGTCCTTGACCCTCAGTCATCGGACCTCCAGGGTCAAAAGTCAACCGTCAGCCCCCTTTTACCAAAATTACCAAAATGCCCCTGATCTTCCGATCATCATAACTTCTTCCACGGATGTCTGAATCGAACGTGCCGCCTGTCTATGAACTCGTGACGTCCCGAACTACGTCACGGTTATCGGTCAAGTCCATTTGACCGTCCGAACGAAAATCAACGTTTTGCCCATTCTAGGGGCAAAATCGTCATTTTGCCTTGAACTTTCGCTAATCCTCGTTTAATCCCCGATTAGCCTTGCTAATCCGTCATTAATTCTTAATTAATCCCGCTAATTCGGGACGGGTCGTTACATCAAGCCCAACTCGTAAACCAACTAGGCCACGAGCCCGAAACCTTATTAAATCAAATGGACTTCAAGTCTGAGAGTTCGTAAATCAAATGCGTCTCGTACCCGATTCCATATTTTCAAATCCGAAATCAATAGACGAACCAATTCGGCCACCAGCCCGATAAAGCAACTAAATGGACTTCAAGTCCGAGGGTTTCCAAAACAAATGGGTCTCGTGCCCGAGTTTACCTTTTGAAATCCAAAACCATTTCATTGAACCATTTTCGAAACCGTGAGCACGTATAGTCAGTGTAAAACCACAAACCTCGATATACGTGCAAATACGTAAACTCGATCCTAAACTTTCGGACATCCCGAACTATATCGAAACGATGTCCGATCGACACGAAACTTGTCCCAAAATGTTCGTTACATCGAATAGATTAAAAGTCATGTTGAACACTTTCCCAAACTACCCCCCAAGCGCCCTCACACGCCACCCAAAGGGGCTGCGCGTGAAGCCCACGCGCCAAATAGTGTCATTTCTGTCATCTCGATGAACCCGATCCAGACTGGTTCAGACCGGCCCGATCCAACCGAACCGAAATTCACGGTTCAACTCTATTCCTCACCCATTTTCGACCTGTTTTCCTCCATTTTAATCCCTACACCTTTGTCTAACCATTCCATATCCATCTATGCTTTCAAACTCTAAAAAACATGCTAAAACCATACCTCCTTGATCGAAAATGGGGACAGCCAACCTCCTATGTTGTCTCCGGCCACCACAGGCCACCTTAGGCCATAAAATCAGTCCCTAACGTCTCCTTACAACCTCCAGAGTATGTTTCCATTCTTATAAACGTTCAATAAATGCTAGAATTGAAAATGCCATTTATGAACGAAAACATGGCACTCACGATTTCGAACTCACTGTCGCCGTCGTGCACCGCCGTGGCCACCACCATGGTTGCCTCGACTTTAGAAACCTCCTCCCATCACTCAACACGTTCGTATGTCCCTGAAAACCATCCTACCAGTTTTAACCTCGAAATAGAGTTCGGGTTTCGGTTCCTAGCCACCGCCGCTATCCACGATGGACATCGTCATTGACACCATTCGATTTGTCTGCCCTTACACTTCAACTTTTGTTCAAACACAAAGGGTGATAGGTGAGAATTTTAGGGCGGGTGAGAAGTGGGGGTTCACGATTTTGCAGCAATGGTGAAGTTGATCGATAAAGAAGAAGGTGAGGTTTTGGTGGTGATGATCAGATGAGTGGATGGTGAGGATGAGGGGTGTGAGGGAAATGGATGGCTGAGATTGGGAGAGAGTGGGTGAAGGAAATTATAAAATAATCCAATAATAATATTTTAAAACCAAACTCACCAATCAATGTTGAGATCTACAATTTGGGGTTAAGGAACAATGGGATGAGTGACACTTGTCACTCGTCCAAGGGCCCCACAATTAACTAATCCCCCAATCAGATTTAATTAATATTTTATTCGGATCCCGAGACGTAAATCTTTGATTTCGATCCCGTAACCATAACTTCTCCATTTGACGTCTGATTTCGACGTGTCGCTTGTCTACGGACTCGTGACGTCCCAAACTACGTCAAGGTCATCGGTCCTCCTACATTTGACTCCCTAAGTCAAAAGTCAACATTTTATCCACGACTAGAGATAAAACGGTCATTTTACACCGTCCGTCCGATTTCGCTCAACTAATCACTGATTAAACTCATTTATCCATCATTAGTCACTAATCTAATTTCGGAATTCGGGACGGGTCATTACAACTTTCCCCCCTTAAATAAATTCGTCCTCAAAATTCCAACTATCCTGATTTCACAACCACCTCGTGGTAAGCAAAACCGACCTCACATCAAATGTACCCTTGTACACCCACTAACCAGCATAAAACTTGTCTGCATCCAGACGTCCCACCAACACTCACGTCGCATCGACAACACCCGACCACGTCGAGTGAAGTTGATCACATAATCCGAGTTGATTCCACTGAACAATTCCGCCATTACGCTGACACTTCCCACACTATCACCACTCGACAGTCACCAGTCAAAACTGAAATTATACTCACTTGTCGTTACACTAACCACCAACTCATTCCACCCGGGAATATGCATACCGACGTCTCACTCGACCTATGTATAACTGGACCCATTAAAGTCACCCTGACCAAGGCATAGTATCCAATGTCTATTTCACGTCCTCAACTAATCTAATGATATCGGAACTAGGTTGATTACCAACACGCCCAACCACACACCACTGGTATATCCTATATACCGTCGCGAGGCACCACAAGCCTATCCCGTATCATTCCTCGAACAACGTACAGGGTACGTACATCCATCCACCAACTTGTCTAGAACCTAGATCGTAGCCAATCACGTTTCAATTCTGAAGTCCATCTGTCCAATTCAGTACTAGAAAGATCGGAAACTCCAACCCATCATCCTTTTCGAGTCCCACGGTCACCCGACTAGCATCAATACGTCTACCCTTAATCACGTAATCCAACACGTACCAATTCGACTCACGCCTACCAAGGCGTACCCATTCATGCCAAAAGAGCATCCAATCTTACCCACGTCTAACGAGACGCACCAACTCTGAACCTATCGGTTACCTGCTTACTCGATTACCAACTCATATTCGATTGACTTCGAAAGGAAGCTAATCCCAACATTCACACATCTAAGGCCGACCAAATCCGACCCCGTCGGACACTTACTCGTTCTATTAATACACCATACGAGAATTACCCGGAAAAGGATCGTCCTCATACTCAAATATCCAAGTAAGAGCAATAAACTCTCCACCTACCCTGATCAACAAGATCACGATCCAGATCCATCACCACGTCACCTGACCATTAACATCACGATCCTAGATAGTCACAATGCCCAATGTCCCCAACATCCTCAACCAATTCCCACATCTAAACAAATCAGTCAACAACGAGACACGTCGAGACTGTGGGTCCTCTATAATTACCTCGTATCGATCCTTGTCATTCCACCTAGGAAAATCAAAGATGATCTAAGACGATGACATTAAAATTCATCCTACGTGAATGCAAACAAAACTAGCTGCACTCCTCACGTCAAGCAACCCAACATCATCTGTCACCAAGCAGAAAATGAGAAATCTCATTCACCTAACTTCGAAATACCCATTACCAATGTAGAAACAAGCACTCCCCTTGTCGCCTCAATCAAAACCTCTCTTGATTTTGATGTTCCAACCATGTCGGAACCAACACCCTCAGACATCAACCACGTCTCTGTAACTAGTCTAATTCACTATCATGTTCGCCTATCGGCTTATACCATTTACGTACACCCAAAAGGATATGGACCATTACTACTCAATCCTCACGTCTCAATCCTTGCTGGATCCCGTCCAGTCCAACTATATCCGAGATCCACTGCCGGACCACAGATACCGAACATGTACCCATCTCGACGGAGTCACATCCCGACTCGTGACTCAACGTCATCACAATCACTGGCACCAACACCAGCACACTAGCATCAGCATTCGTATCAGCATCAGCACACACTACGCGAATCATAAAACCCTGGATCTTTTCTCATACCAAGCAACGACCCCGCACCTCGACTCAAGTTGGAGAAACTCTGTCTCCCTCTTACCCAACAACTCCAGTGACAATCATCCTGACAACTCCTACAAGAAAAGTAAACGTTCCCTGAACGTCCCCCTATTGACAACAACCTCAACTACAACCACTCTCGATAAAAGTGTCTACCACAACCTCGTGCTAACCCAACCATTCGACATCGCGATCGATATTCCACATCCAACGAAATCAACCGCCCGTACTAACTACTCTGTATCCCTACTCTGGGATTCCATCGATAAGTACCAACCCTGGTAACCTGTCCAACCAATCTCTAACCAATCTCAACTCGACTCAACCAATGTTGTCTACTAGGTCGTCCATGACCTCAGCTGCACCAAATATCCATCACAACCAGAGTAGTACGACAACTAACTAGGTCTAACCAATTAATACAACCTCGACTGTGGAGTGCAGTCCCAACACCCAAGCTAACATGACATGACCGAATGACGGTCTTGGCT
Source organism: Prinsepia uniflora (assembly GCA_032719365.1). NCBI lineage: Eukaryota > Viridiplantae > Streptophyta > Magnoliopsida > Rosales > Rosaceae > Prinsepia > Prinsepia uniflora. Next base: position 32,136,136 of record CM064868.1, read on the forward strand.
CCGAAAAGTCGCCAGAACCAAACCACTCACCAACTTACATTTCCGAACCATACAACAAACACTAGGGTTTCCTACAAAGGCCATCGACTAACTCTGTTAGACACATATCCTCAAACCCATCAATCACCACTAGGGTTCACCTTTCCAGACCATCTATCATGATTTAGGGTTCCAAAATCACACCCTAAGGTTCATCTGAACCCAACTGCCTTCTGCAGTAATCTGACCGACCCCGCGATCCTGACATCGTATGGACGTCAAATCCAATCCTACCATCAACTCAGATGGGATTCCCCAAACCCGGCTGCTCCTCGCAACACATTTCACAACTCAACATGACCTGACCATCTAATGGTCATAACTCCATACTATCGTCATATCCGATCCTACAATATCATGATAGACGATCCCTACATAACCGCCCCACGGTCAAACTTTAAAGTACTATTACTTTCATCCCTCAATAGGGTCCCACAATGCCAAACCACGACAGAACTAAGGCACACTCAGGCATCAATTTCCGAACTGAAACTATCCACGATTCAATCCTACTAATTATCATACCTGCATCCTAACTATCAGGTTGATAACAAACTGCAACCCATAGAGACATCACATCCTCGACCTGCGCGCACCACAAGAGCAAACCTGTTCTGATGCCACTTGTCTCGACCCATCCCAATCCCCCAGCATTAACACGGGATGTGTCATGATCTCGTCTGACACGAAGTGTTAGACAAAGAATAATTCAAACCTTCAGCCCGACTTGCTTCCAAAGCGCGCCAGGATCCGGTGAAGGAGTGTGATCTCTTGGTCTCTACTACAGTCCGCATCCGTGATCAACGTGAAAGACATTAAAAATCGGAAAATACTGTGAGTGGACGAAAAGTAATAAGTTCATAAAAACACATTTCATAAAGATATTTATACCCTTCACTAAAAAATATGCATGCATTCGAAAACCATTTATCAAATCACATACTCAAATAATCATTACTAGGGACTTAACCCCAAATTTCGCAAATTCAAGTCATACGAGCCCCTGCCCAAAATTATTTACACAAATCCATAACATAGTAACCATATGTGGGAACTCAGCCCAAAACTGTAAATCCGAGTATGTGGGTCATCGCCCAAATCCATTTATTATTCACAAAACACCATTTCACAAATCTAAGAAATCATGTTTACCAAATATATATCATATAACAAATCCTGTCACGGTTTCCAAAGCTACACACGTGCTACCTGGGATCTCAAATCCCAAGTCTCTCCAAGGTCCACCCAGGTCAATGTCTGCAGATTATTGACCCTCAATGGGGGTTATAATCCATAAGCCTTCCTGAGAGTAAGGTACCCAACGGGGGACGACTCCACTCAGCTAGTGCTCTGTGACTACTCCGGGTTTCACCCAGCCCAACGACCCTCTCCGGAGGAGACAATCCATAAATAAAGGATGGTATATGAAAAACCATTTTGTAATCATTCTCAAAACCTTTCAAACCTTTCAAAACTTTCAAAGGATCCATGCCCAGTCCCCATAAACCGTCATGAAACCAGAAATCCATTTATGGGTCCCCGACCCGAAATCACAATCGTAAACCATAACTGGGCGCTAAGTCCGAATTCGTAAACCAACTGAGCCTCGTGCTCGATTTCGTAAACCAACTGAGCCTCTTGCCTGATTATGTAACTAACTGGGCCTCATGCCCGATTATGTAACTAACTGGGCCTCAAGCCCGATTTCGTAAACCAACTGGGCCTTGAGCCTGACTTGTAAACCAACTGGGCCTCCAGCCCGATTCGTAAACCAACTGGGCCTCAAGCCCGACTTGTAAACCAACTGGGCCCTGAGCCCAATTCATAAATCGACTGGGCCTCTGGCCCGAAGCCGTATTAAATCAAATTGACTTCAAGTCTGAGAGTTCGTAAATCAAATGGGCCTCATGCCCGATTCCATATTTTCAAATCCGAAATCAATTCACGAACCAATTGGGCCTCTAGCCCGATAACGCAACTAAATGGACTTCAAGTTTGGGGGTTTCCAAAACAAATGGATCTCGTGCCCGAGTTTACCTTTTCGAATCCAAAACCATTTCATTGAACCATTTCCGAAACCATAAGCACGTATAGTCAGTGCAAAACCACAAACCTCGATATACATGTAAATACGTAAATCACCTCGAAATACGTGTAATTATGTAAATCACCAATATCCTAATCAACATCATAGAAACTACATATGTAAAACATGTAAAACATTTATGCATGCATCACAATTTAGAAATCATGGTCCACTCATAGACCGTCATATGTTGTCTCCTCGATACGCATGCCGAAACACCTTCTCGGGCTAAACATCGTCACCGGGACTCCCAAACCTGTCCAATTCACACTAGAGAGTTACTAACTACCTCATTAACCTCTCATTGAAGTCTCATAATTTTCTCAAATTTTTAACTATTTTTAAACTCGATCCTAAACCTTCGGAAATCCCGAAGTATATCGAAACGATGTCTGATCGACACGAAACCAGTCCCAAAATGTTCTTTACATCGAATAGATTAAAAGTAATGTTGAACACTTTCCCAAAATACCCCCCACGTGCCACCCAAAGGGGCTGCGCGTGAAGCCCACACGAAAAACAGTGTCATTTCTGTCATCTCGATGAACCCGGTCTAGACCAGTTCAGACCGGTCCGATCCAAGCAAACCGACATTCACGGTTCAACTCTATTCCTCACCCATTTTCGACCCGTTTTCCGCCATTTTAATCCCTACACTTTCATATAACCATTCCCTATCCATCTATGCTTTCAAACTCTCAAAAATAGGCTACAACCATACCTCCTTGATCGAAAATGGGGACAGCCAACCTCCTCTGTTATCTCTGGCCACCATAGGCCACCTTAGGCCATAAAATCAGTCCCTAACGTCTCCTTACAACCTCCAGAGTATGTTTCCATTGTTAGAAACGTTCAATAAATGCTAGAATCGAAAATGCCATTTATGAACGAAAACATGGCACTCACGATTTCTAACTCACTGTCGCCGTCATGTACCGCCGTGGCCACCACCATGGTCGCCTCGACTTCAGAAACCTCCTCCCATCACTCAACACGTTCGTCTATCCCCGAAAACCATCCTACCAGTTTGAACCCCGAAACAGAGTTCGGGTTTCGGTTCCTAGCCACCGCCGTCGTCTACGACGGTCATCGTCATTGACACCATTCGATTTGTCTGCCCTCACCCTCCAACTTTCGTTCAAACACAAAGGGTGATAGGTGAGGATTTGAGGGCGGGTGAGAAGTGGGGGTTCACGGTTTTGTAGCAATGGTGAAGTTGATCGATAAAGAAGAAGGTGAGGTTTGGTGGTGATGATCAGATGAGTGGATGGTGAGGATGAGGGGTGTGAGGGAAATGGATGGTTGAGATTAGGAGAGAGTTGGTGAAGGAAATTATAAAATAATCCAATAATAATAGTTTAAAACCAAACCCACCAATCAATGTTGAGATCTACAATTTGGGGTTAATGATCAATGGGATAAGTGACACTTGTCACTCATCCAAGGGCCCCACAATTAACTAATCCGCAAATCAGATTTAATTAATATTTTATTCGGATCTCGAGACGTAAATCCCCGATTTCGATCCCGTGACCATAACGTTTTTGTTCGATGTCGAAATGTGCTGCCTGTCTACGGACTCGTTACATCCCAAACTATGTCACTGTCATTGGTCCTTATACGTTTTACTCCTTTAGTCAAAAGTCAACATTTTTCCCACGACTAGAGGCAAAACAGTCATTTTACACCGTTCGTCCGATTTCACTCAACTAATTACTGATTAAACTCACTAATCTTTCATTAGTCACTAATCTAATTCTAGAATTCGGGACGGGTCGTTATATGGAATACACTCACCTTGCCCCCAATGGTTCTACGTCGATCATTGGCCATGCCAAGGTCGACCCACCATCTCATCATGCGAGGACCCGTACAAGTGGGCTGAGCAAGGTGATATACACTCTCACTTTGCCTTAAGTGGTTCTCGGTCGATCACTGGCATGCACTGGCCATGCCAAGTTCAATCGGCCACCTCATTGTGCGAGGTCTTGTCCAAGTGGGCTGAGCAAGGTGACATACACTCACCTTGCCCCAAGCGGTTCTCGGTTGGTCACTAGCAATTCGAAGGCCAATCTTTCACCTCATCGTTCGATGTCCCGCTCAAGTGAGCCGAGTAAGGTGACATACACTTACCTTGCCCCAAGTGGTTCTTGGTCGGCCATTGGCCGTGCCAAGGCCGACCAGCCACCTCATTGAGCGAGGTCCCATGCAAGTGGGCTAAGCAAGGTGACATATACTCACCTTGCCCCATTTGGTTCTTGGTCTGCCACTAGCCATGCTCAGGCCCATCGACCACATAACCATGCAAAGTTCCGCACAAGTGGGCTGAGCATGGTGACATATACTCACCTTACCTCAATTGGTTCTCGGTCGGTCATTGGTCATGCTAATTTCGGCTAGCCACCTAATCGTGTGAGGTCTTGTGCAAGTGGATGAAGTAAGGTGACATATAATCACCTGGCCCTCGGTGGTTCTAGGCCGGTCATTAGTTATGCCAAAGCCGATCGACCACCTCATCGTGTGAGGACCAGCGCAAGTGGGCAGAGCAAGGTGACATGCACTCTCACCTTACCCCAAGTGGTTCTCAGTTGGTCACTGGCCATGCCAAGGCCAATCAGTCACCTCATCTTGCGAGGTCTCATACAAGTGGTCGAGCAAGGTGACATACACTCACCTTGCCCCAAAGTCTTAGTCGATCACTAGCAATGCCAGGGTCGATCTTTCACATCATCGTGCATGGTCCAGTGCAAGTGGGCTGATCAAGGTGACATACACTCACCTTGCCCCAATTGGTTCTCGGTCGATGACTGGCCATGCCAAGGCTGATCGGCTACCTCATTATGAAAGGTCTCGTGTAAGTGGGCTAAGTAAGGTGATATACACTCATCTTGTCCCCAAGTGATTTTCGGTTGGTCGGTAGTCATGTCAAGGCCAATCGGCCACCTTATTGTGTGAGGTTCTGTGCAAGTGGGCCGAACAAGGTGATATACACTCAGCTTGCCTCTAGTGGTTCTCGATCGGTCACTAGCCATGCAAAGGCTGATCAACCACCTCATTGTACGAGGTCCCATGCAAGTAGGCCGAGTAAGGTGACATACACTCACCTTGCCCCAAGTGGTTCTATGTTGGTCACTGGCCATGCCAAGGCCGATCGGCTACCTCATCATGCGAGGTCCCGCGTAAGAAGGCTGATACATCTCCCCTCCGCATTACTCCTCAGCCAAGGGCTTGGGGGGATTGGGGACTTGCATGGTGTACAACTACATAGGCCGATAGGTACACAACAAGCCCTCGATCGAGGAAAACCACCTTAGTCAATGACTTGAGGGAAATTTGTTCATACCTAATCTGATTAGCCTGAATCAAGGCCAAGCAGTCCCGCCTTAGAACCTCCAATCCCCCAATTAACAAACCGTACAAGATCAAGCCTGTATCGAGCATTACTGGCTGACCACATTTGATCGGCCTACACCAATCTCGGCTAGGTCCCCTAATCAGTCACCCAAGCCACTCAACAAGGGAACAAAACAGCACATGCCAACTACATTTGGTCGGCGTGACCCACTGATTGGCCTAACATGTCAAAAATGTTGCTCGGGACCATACAAGAACATGTGTTATCTCCTAGGACAACGACATTAATCTTACATGTAACTATTTCAGCAATAATATTCAATACTACTATAGATACAAGGGCACTCCCCTCCAAAAGGCAATAACAATCTTGCTTGCATGTTGCCTAAATTACTATAATACCCTTCACACTTAATATAACTTAAGTATTAGAGACTGTTAGGTCGGCATCACACTGGTACTCCTTTGCTCTTACTTCTCTCTACGCAGGTTCCACAACCACGAGAAAAGTATCTGAAGGAATCTGGCGAGAGTCTAAGTTGGTCCATTTATTGCATCAACAACTCCTATTTATTTAATGTGTAACTTAAATGTACAACTGGAATTTGGTTTTGTTTTCGTTTAGTTTATGAGATTCGATTTCTCTGTTGGTTTTTCTCTCTCTAAATTATATATTTTTTTATTAGATTCATATTATCTCCATCTCTTTGTAAGTGTACTTAAGATTTCTTACTTTCGTGTATGGTCTCATGCCCCCACTAGGCATGCCCGAAGCGTACTTATATGAAAAGAAGTAGAGAGTAAGGAGGATGTGATGCCGAGTAGGGCAAGAGACCATGGCGACCATTAGGTGGGGAAGCGCACATACTTGCAATATATTATTACGTTTAGCATCAAATGAACCCAACATGGCAACCATTATTAAGTACAGATTTCCCGTGTGTACATGAAATTTTAATAAGTTATAGAATATTGTAAACAATATTTTCTGTTTCGATCTAAACAACCAAAAAAGATTAATTTTAAAAAGCCACCAAACCGAATTTCAAATTCAATTCAATTAAAAAAAGAACCAACAAGATTTTAATAAGATTTTTCTATTGTATTTTTTTTTTGGCCCTTCTTCCTGCCGTAAATTTTTCTAAATTTTTGCTATTATTTTTTATATCTATATTTAAATTTAAGATAAACTAAATGCCTATCTATTTATCTCTAACATTCCTAGTCAATAAAAAAAATAATGAAAATAATTCGATAATCAAAACTATTAATGGCCTACGAACGCCGCCTTGCGCTGCATGCCAAAATAGAATAGTCAAATTCCAAATAGCAGAAAGATCTTTTCTTTTTTTTTTCTTTCCCTTTTTTTATCTTTTGAGAAGTTCCAAATTATTTTCATCTCCGTCGTCTGGACAGAAAAAAATTGGCAGAAAAAGACAGCGTGAGCTCCATTAATGAAAGTCTAACCTGGAAAGCCTCTCTCTCCCCCCATTTATGTTGGTGGTTGTTTCATCTTCAAGTGTCTTGAATTCTTTGTGTGCTCTACATGTACTTCATGTTTGGTAACTGGGAAATGTGAGACTAGACCAAGACTTTCGCTTTTGATTTACCCATTCGAAAGAAGTTGAAGAAAAGGACTTCGGATCTGTTTCTGGGCCTCTCTGGGTGCATCAAAGTTTCAACCCAAAACAGTGGTGAATTTCTGTACAGGGTCGCTAAGCATTTAAGTCAATGAATTTTAGTAATTTTCATTCCAATCACTGAAAAGCTCATATTTTTACTAATCCTAATACTTTCTCTTATGTTGGCGGTTCTAGTTTCTGTTGTGCGAGGGACAATTCAAGTTTGATATATTGCAAAACCCCAAAACCCAAGTTCAATTATAAAGTGAAGTTTGTACAGACTTGTTCTTCTTTATCATTATCATCATCCTCATCCTCATCCTCATCCTCATTTATGAATTTCATCTGCTTCCTAAATTGATGTGAGAGATTTACTCTTGTTCAAAAGAATAAATGTCTTCCAGATACTTCAATATTTTGTCTTTGAAATTAATTAAGAATGTAATTTTTCTCTTGTAATTGAGTCCAATAAGAACTGGAAGGATAGCTTACCAGCTTTGCTATGTCTTTGTAGCTCTATCTTTCAGTGTCTAGTTTTCTTTCTTTCCTTCTTTTTATTAGAAGAAAATTTTCTCTTCTGGAACTTGCATATGTGTTATATATATTTTATATATATATATATATATAAATTTGTGAGGAAGTACTCCAATGGTGACTCATTTTGGTATGAAATTGATTCTTTTCTTAAATTTGCCTTATGAACTCTGCTCATTTATTGGCGGACACAAACTTTTTTCCCATTCATCAACCCATGTTCCTAACTCTATTCTCTAATGAGTTGCTAGACCTCCCCAGTGCAGAAAGCTTGATTGACAAAATTTTGGTTCTAGGCTTAAATATTGTGAGGTGTAGGAAGTTTCATGTTAATTCTGAGTTTGGTTTTCAGGGAGGCCAAGTTGGGAAGGGTCCCATTTACCTTGAATTTCTTTCGTAGTTGGTTTAAGAGTTGATGATAGATTGAACAGATGGAATCTAGGAGAACTGATCATAAAGGACTTGAGGTTCTATGAAGTTACTGACTGCATTTCGGTACCTTACTTTTTGTGGTATATCTGTAGTGTCCAATGAACGCTTAATGTTTAAAAGACAGGCATAGGCTATGGGTTCTTATAATGTGGTATGGGTGGATGGGAATATTTTACATAATTGTTATTTCTTGAGGAGATTAAGTTTATGATGATTTTCTTCTTTCTCTGATATATATAAATATATATATATATGGTAAAACTTTAAGCCAACTACTCAAAGATTTGAGTCAAAACATGTATTCTGAAACTGCATTGGGTTTTGATAAACATGTGGTGGCTATTGCATGTGGAAACATCTTAATCATTATTCAGATTGGTAATTACAGGGCTGTGGGTAATCATCTATTCCAATAGATAGGTAGTACATCTAGATTAAGAGGCTGCCTAGATGTGCACCTAGATTTCAAAAGCTTTTGTTTTTGCGAGGGTGTCTTCTTTTTGAGGTGAATAATTTGTATTCCTCATCTGTCTTCCTCCTAAGTCTAATAGAACAGGTAGTACAGTTACATGATATGGCAAGTTCATGTTTACTTGTGTGATTTTGACAGGGCAAGGATTTTGATTGATTGGTGATATTTGTCAACATAAAAAGCTGCTGGTCATGAGTTGTTTCTCTTGCCTCAATAGAAAGAAGGCAGCTTCTGCTGTTAATCGGACTGTTGAAATTGATGAAGGTACATTTCGGGGTCTGTCGACGTCTTCATTCCATTGTTTCTTTCTATAAATCATGCACGTACTTTCTGTGTCAATATTAGTTGCACATTGCCAGATTTGAAATTAGCTGATCACTGCAATTACGATATGGATGGAAGACTTTTATAAGTCATGCTGGAAGAGCTTTCATCATACTAATGTCACAACCAGTTCTAAATCTGCTGCCACTCAAAGCCATTTTACCAATTTGCTTCCATCCGGATAATTTTTTCTCTTTCAATTCTTGCTATGGATGACTGTGCCTCTTTTCAGAATCTTGACAAACTCATCAAGTCACATGGTCAGGCTAAATGGAATATGACTCTTAATTCTGTGTACCCGCATTTTTTTTTATATTTTACCTGATTTAGCTTTCTATTCGGTTAAGGTGTGCCTTTTTGGCTTTTCTTTTAAATATATTTAGTCAACTGCCCAAATGATGTATGAAGAGGATTCAATGTATTAGTTTTGTTCACTTTCTTCAAATTGTTGCATTCAAGATGTTTGTGGGAAAATTATCGTTTGTTCCTTTTGTTCAATTTACATATTGAGCAAAACCTTTTTGATTAGTCTTGACATTTAACTCAAATTTGGTTGTCAGCATTTTCGAGTAAAAGCTTCTAATAGGGTCCTATGGTTACAGTGGTTTCAGGCTTTTTGAATGTCAGCCTTTACACTTACAATGAACTGCAATTAGCCACTGAAAAATTCAGTCAAGAAAATAAAATTGGTCAGGGAGGTTTTGGCTCTGTGTACAAGGTAAGTGCATGTAGAAGGGTTTTGCTTATGGTTTGCAAAATACTTGGTTATGAGCACTTGATTATGCTAAAGACTTTTAACTGATTTTTCTTCTACTGCTGACAAATTATTATAAAATGTGTGATCAGGGAAAACTCAAGGATGGTACTTTGGCAGCTATAAAGGTATTGTCAGCAAATTCTAGTCAAGGTTCACGGGAGTTTTTGACGGAAATCGAGGTGATTGCAAACGTTGAGCATGAAAACCTGGTTAAGCTATATGGTTGCTGTGCAGAAGGAGATCATAGGATATTGGTTTACGGCTATCTCGAGAATAATAGCCTTGCACAAACACTTCTTGGTAAGTAACGTTACTTGGTCCATGTTTTGAAGAAATGAATGGTATGGGGTAATGACTTATCCCTCTTTATTTTGCAGGTGGAGGCCGCTGTGGTATCCAGTTTAATTGGTCTTCAAGGTGTAAAATCTGCATTGGTGTCGCAAGGGGCCTTGCTTATCTCCATGAGGAAGTTCAGCCCCATATTATTCACAGAGACATCAAAGCAAGCAATATTCTCCTTGATAAAGAACTCTCACCAAAAATTTCAGATTTTGGCCTTGCTAAGTTAATCGCACCTAACTTGACCCATGTTAGCACTCGTGTTGCTGGAACAGCGTAAGTTTGTCATTTCTGGTTCTACCCTCGTTCAATGTGTTTAATTTTACTGGATATTCAGCAAAGGAGTTCATGATTGTGGTCCTCAGTGGATTGCAAATATGATCGAGAAATTATAGTTTCACATGTAACTACAAAAAAAAAACAATCTTTTCTACCAGTGAAAGTTCTGGTGTGGGCTGTAGACTCTAGTTGTATGGTTTTCTATGTGTTAGGCCCCAGTCAACTGGAATTTGTTTATGTTGGGACGTGAATGAGATCACCAAAATCTGGGTTAAGTATATGTTGGGATGTGAATGAGACCACCAAAATCTGGGTTAAGTAGTGTTACAAATGTCTTCAAATATGTGATTACCATGATTGGATAATGATAGAAATGAGCTGTAATATGAACCGTACGATGTTATCCTCTCTTTCTCTCTCTACTTGTGATTATGTTGACATATTTGGTTCCGTTTATGATGTATGCAGAGGTTACTTGGCACCTGAGTACGCTATACGAGGTCAAGTGACGAGGAAAGCAGACATCTACAGTTTTGGAGTTTTAGTCTTGGAAATTGTTTGTGGAAGGTGCAACACAAACAGACGGTTACCAAACAAGGAACAATATCTTCTTGCAATGGTATGGACCTTTCTGAAATATTATATGCTAGTATGAATTGGTATTTGCTTCTCTGACTAAATTAAATTGGAGTATGGAGTGGTCTATAGCTTTTACTTGTTCTATAAAATAACATAAGTTAACTATAAAAGATTTATTGCATTAATATGTGGAGGTGTGATGATCCTTGATGACTGTGTCATGGGTGCTCTTAAGATTGCTCTAGTACAATAGTAAGAGAGAGCAAAAATCAAATTTGTTATTTTTGTGTAATATGTAATTACTTTCACAGTTTGAATCAGAGTGAGAGTACAACCTCAAAAAAATAAAAATAGAAAATTATAAAAAAAATTATGGAAAAGAAAATAGTATAAAGAAGGACTAGGCATTTACAAATAGCCTTGCAAGAAAGCATTTTAAATTTACTGGCCAACCGCAATGATGAACCTGCTGTTGACTAACAATGTGGAATCTTCTTACTGAATAATGGTACTACGGCTCATGGAAAATAAGTTTTCACGATGGCAGTCTTAACTTTATCCTTTTCATATTAAAATTTATTTCTGATGGATCTCTTTCTTCCAACCAAATTCTGCATAGTAAAAACTTTTATTTGTGATTGTTTTCAGTTCCAAAAATCCACATTGTCATCCTTCACTTTTCCCTATGCGTGCATGCTTAAATTTGTGACTGACTCCTGAAAAAATCATGATCCCTGCATCGATGTTAATTGCTTCCGACTTTGAAATATTTCTATACATTTTATTTTTCTCCGTGGATTGTGCACTGCAGAAGTAAGCCTAGAATTTTGTGGGGTATCATTTATAGCGCTAGAACCTCATTTAAAACAAGGAATGTCTCAAACTTCTTCATGACTCCATCAAACTTGGTTTTTAAATGACTTTGACCTTAAAACTATAACTTTGTTTCCTCATCATTGTTGTACGAACATGCACTGATCTCGGTAGCTATCAAATAATTAATTTTTAATTTGATGATGATAACCCAAAATGACTGCTATATTCTTGAAATAAGTTATGAAATAAAGGTCCTGATGCAGGTATGGGAACACCACGAGAAGGGGCAGCTGGCGGAGTTGATAGACACTTCATTAACCGGAAATGTCAACATTGAGGAGGCTTGCAGATTCCTAAAGATTGGCCTTCTCTGCACTCAAGACATGCCCAAGCTTCGACCATCCATGTCTACTGTTGTTTCCATGCTGGCAGGTGAAATAGATGTGAATGAGGAGAAGATATCCAGACCCGGACTTCTATCTGAATTCCTGGAGCATAGAGAGAAAAATGGGGCCAAAGCAAGACCATCTTACACGGTATCCGCCTCAGGCAGGTTTATGAATACGTCATCTTCTTCAGAAAACGCCACCACTTCATTTGCTACTATGACATTCAATTCTATATATGACCGAAGCAATTAGGGTATGATTGGTGTGGCAGTCAGCATATTAACTCTCGTAGGTTGTTTAGGGCACAAGTAATTATATCATTTTTTTTTGTTTGGGATACAAGTTAGTAATATCTATAAAAGAGTGGTTCCCAAGAACCAGGGAAACCATTTTGTAGGGCTACCTTGGGGTAAAGGTTTATAATCGATTAACTTATCGTTTTCTTGTCTGTAAAGAAAGCTTGACTATATATGCAGAACTTCCAATCTTCAAAAAATCCAGGTATTGTGTGTAGACGGCTTCTGCAACCATTTTCATTGTAAGTTTCTCAGACAAAATCTCCATTATTTACTCATTCTGTAAGCAAATTGTATGGATTGATCTAGGAATGTTCGGATTTATGTTAGTTTGACTTCGTCATATTAGGAATATTTCGGGAAAAGACCCAACTTTAGTTTTTTTATTTTTTTCCCGAGTAAATATTAAACTTGGAATTTCAATCCAAATATTTATAAAATAAAAAAATAATAAAAGACAAGAAAAATCAGAATTTCTTTTAATCTAACCACCAAGAATTTCATTCATTTGAGTTTATTTTTCTACGGTTATTAGTTTATGTTTTATTTATCTTTATAAACATATCTCGAGTTTATCCCTAAATTTAATTAAAATTTGACACAGGTGATGGAAAGGACCAAAAGTGCAGTTCCCACTAAATTAAAGGACCATTGCAACTAATTTTGGAGTTGAATGAACAAAATGTAAATGAATCTATAATTTGGTGACAATATTAACAATTAAGCCTTGGAAAAACTGAAAACTTTTAAACTTCTATTTTGGGTCCATAATGAATTAAGTTGTCTTTGGAATCGCTTGCTAAGCATTCCATGATGCAACAATCTGATGATGCTAAATGAATATACATAAAGAATGCAAAAGAGAAATAACATGAAAGATTAAAGATTGTATATGTCTTTGAGTAAGAACTATCTATCTAGCTAGCTAATTTCTATTTCTGCAGCATCTGCACCACAGAATAAGAAAACAAAGCACTCTGTAGCCAATTATGAAACCCAGCATCACTCCTAAATTGCTCCACTTTTGTGTCTCCCTCAAGCCCTGCTGTCTTAAGAATCCATCCCCAAATAGTGTGCATGCATTGTCATCGTCGATCTGTATGCATCTCCTTCCCTGCTCTCCTCCATACTCATTGATCATAAAACACTCAAATGGGTACTTGAAAAGACTCAAGTAATGCATAAAAATCCAGTACCTAGGCAAGCTATCCTTCGATATAAAGTATCCGGAAAAGAGAAAGAAAGACCCCATTAACCCAGAAATCAGAGAAGTCCCCATGATGAAGTTTGGCACAAGAGCACTTAAACAAGCCACAACTGAATTGGACATGAGAAGAACCATGCAAACGACCAGAGAAAAGTAGAGGAACCCGTCAATTTCGGGTCTTAATCCGACCATCCAGTAAACCGGAGTGGAAAAAAGAAGACCAACCATGAACAAGAAAGGAAGAAATATGAGGGTGTTTGCTATAACATAAGAGGAAACCCTATAAACTCCTTTGGAAGTTTCACTCATTAGTATTCTTCTCTCTTGTAGGAAAATTGGAAGGCCTTCTGTTGTGGAAGATAGCAAGAAAGTGAGACTGAATGCGAAAAACCCGGTTTTTGTTTGCAGGGCAATGCTCCCTTTTTCCCTGCCTACATTTAAGAAAATAGTCCCAAGTATTGATCCAGCTACCAAAGCTTGTATAACTCTTGTGACAAACAATTGCTTGGTTCTGAATATGTTGCTGGAGAATCTTTGTCCTAGTATGAGAGCTTCTTCGAATCGTGAATTTGGGTAGAGTAGAGGCTTTGCTTCTAAATTGTTAGAAGATGTAAGCCTTTGATTGGTGAAGGGTTCTGAAGTTTGTGTGTCATACAAGCTCTCGACGACATCAATGGAGAATTCAAGCAAATTGACATGGTTGGGGATGAGATGGCCCGAAATATTGAGCCTTTCTTGGAGAAGAGTCAAGGATCCATTATGCGTGACAGATCCATTTGAAAGAAGAACAATGCGAGTGAACATCTCTAGGACTCGAAAACCTGGTTGGTGAATAGTTAGAACAACCGTCTTGCTTTGATTGACAACCATCGTTTTAAGCAATGAGACTACATGGAAAGCTGAGGCAGAATCCAATCCTGAAGTTGGTTCATCAATCAAGATCACAGCTGGGTCATGAACCAAATCAACTCCAATCGAAACCCTTCGCCTTTCACCACCCGAAATTCCACTGCTTGATCCCCAACCTACTCTTGAACCAGCAACATGTTCCAGCCCAAGCTCCTTCATCAACTGCCCCACTTTGGCTGCAGCCTCTCGCCTTTCACCAAGCCTTAGCAGAGCACTGTACATGAGGGTTTCTTGCACTGTAAGCAATGGAAATAGGGCATCATCTTGTGTGACATACCCGGACAGTCTCCGAAAATGCTGGGTGTTCATAGGCTGGCCATTCACGAGCACTTGACCACAAGCTTCTTTTGATGATATCTTCCCAGCAAGAATCTCAAGCAGCGTGGTTTTCCCAGCCCCACTAGGTCCAGCAATTGCAGTAATCTCTGCAGGCCTTGCTTCGCAATTCACATCCCTCAAAATGAAACTTGGAGCTTTCCTTGAAGTAGCTCCACAACATGAAAATTCCAATCCATCAAATTGGGTACTTAATTTGTAGGACAGATTTCTCGTTTCAAGTCTGTATTGTGTTCTCTGGCCACGGGAAACCGGCATTATCACTGGTAGTTCCATATTTGGGGAAGAGTGGAAGTGTGAGAGAAAATGTGATATTTGTAGGATTTGTGATGAGAGGGAGGGAGATGAGCTAACATACCAAATTGGTTGGTTTCTGTACAACTTAAGCTTAGAAAAAAAAGCCAGCTTTGATATTTTGGGGATGCATGGAAGGTTTAGGTAGTTTAAGACGTGTTTTTCTTCTTTCTTTTTTGTATTTCACATTGAACTTTGCATGCAGAGATAAACACTTTTAATTACTTGAATTACAAGTCTCATACGAAAGATGTGGTTGGTTCATTAACTTCGTTTTGCTTTGGTTTAATTTTTTCTATTTTCTTGTTGGCAAACTATAACTTTTGATGGGGTTTGGAGAGATGGGGAGAGATTTAAGAAAACCAAAGAAAGAAAGAAAAGAAGAGCAAATCTGCTTTTGGGAAGTTTTAGTTTCAGGTGAGCTGATTGTTGACTGTGCAGGGTTGGTGTTGGTTGCTTGGTCCACTATCTGCCCCAACTTTGGAACTCATCATCTCACCAGTTTGGTGGGAAATTTTGCAAAATTGACCAATTGGTCAATTACGACAATGCCAATGGGAAAAAAGGAACAAAGAGATTTTATGGACTTTGCCAACACCATAAGGGTAAATTCTGCACACGTCAATCATTTCCATACAACCAAAAGTATATTAATTAGTGCTTTTTTTTAGAATCTGCCTGCTCACATCTTCACAACACAAGTACTTGAATTTGTTTTTCATTTTTTTGTAAAAGCACTTTCAGAAAGAACATTTCCGAGGAAAGGAACTTCTGTTGAAAGCACTACCAGTTCGTTGATCTAATCCCAAATCCTCATAATTTTACAAACCCGTAGAAAATAATTTTATAAAAAGAAAGCCAATAAAAATAAACTTTATTAAAATTAGCTTCTCTGCAGCTCCCGATTACGCATGTGTTAGTGTACTTTTGCTTTTTCTTATGACGTACATCTTGTATAAATAAAGATATTTAAATTTTAAAAATGAAAATTCAGAAAGAAAAAAAGAGAGGATAAAATGAAGCATTAACTGTCATTTTTACTTTTACTTTTAATTTAATATAGTTTTTATTATTTTGCCTTTATTATAATTGGTATTATAAAGTTTAACATTTGAATTAAGCATGAGTCGTTGGATAGTAGACGAAGTAGCCCAAGTTCATTTAGTACTTTTTTTATGTGAAAGATTGCCCCACATCTCAACATGTCCCCTCATATATGACGAATTTTCTAATTTATCACATGACGATATTGAGCATTATCTTACAATCGTTGTGGAATATTACCTCACAAGCCAATATGCACCCTTACGTGTGTGGGGGACGTTGCCTCACAAATGGCGATATGGATGGTAATGCATGACACGTGTGACGGTTAAACATTATCACATAAGACAACCAGCTCTGATATCATAAAGGAAATTAAAATTACACCCCAAAACTAACTAACAATGAGGGGAAAGGCCAAACTCTTTTTAAACGCTTGTAAAGTTATGCAGTTTTCTAATATGGGAGAAGATGTTAATTTTATACAAAAGGAGAATGTTATAATCAGATAAATCGATTGGGATTTTTTGTTTGACGCTTCCAATACGATGCAAGATGTGTTGGAGTTTGATAATCCAGTCGCCATCGCGGCCACTAGTTCGACATTGCCATCTCCACCGTCATTGACAGTGGAGGATTCTCCCTCCAAACCATGTGGTAAACTTTCTCATTTACTTTACCACAATATTAAGAATTTCATCCATGATTTGTTAACTTATATGAGTAAAATTGTCATTTATTGGGCAATAAAAAATTGACCTCTTATTTATTGTGATCCATGACTTCAAATTGACCCCAGTTCATTTGTTTAATTGAATTATAACACTTGGACGGCAAATTATGGTTTATAACAACGAAGTTGGAAATCGATAAAATATGGGTGTTAGGTCAAACATCATAAGATAACAGATCTTGGATGGAATGACAATTTTTATTGGACATTAAATGAAAATTACAGATCTTCAATGAACTTTATTTTGTGGTAAATTAATAACGGAACATATCACATAAGTTGATACCATATCGACTGGTCATGCTAGATTCGATAGATCAGATCAAGACCAAGGTCCATGACCAAAAGGTTAAAATGTTGACTTTTTTTTATCAAGATATCTTTTGAGAATTCCGAGAAGACCGTTACGTAGGTCTCGAGATTCTGAGTTCATAGACAAGTGACACGCCAAAATCGGAAGTTAGATGAATTCGTTATGGGTCAAACATATGTAAGGGTATTTTAGTAATTTTTCTTGAAGGGTATTTTAGTAAATTCTAAGATTTTAAATTTCTCCTTCCTTCCCTCCTCCGACTTACATGTGTATATATATGTGTGAGAAGTATGGGTTGGAGACATTCGGGGGTAAAAGACCGAATGGGAGAAAATAAAGAAACAAGAGAGGTGGTGGTGAGAAGAAGAGACTGGACATGAAAGGAGGCCAGAGGGACCTCCAAACTTGGAACCGTGAGTTCCAAAGATAATAGTGAACTCTCAATCGGTTTTGGAGTGCCCTAACAGGTTAGCTAGGATTTCTGGGCTGTCAAGCATGTCATTAGGACCATGTTAAGACAGAGAACGTGAGGTTTCGAGTATGGAAACTCGTAGGATGAAGCTTGGAGCCATGGTCGAAGGCCATGAAATGGGATGTTTTATGGTTTTTGGCACCACATATTGTCTCTTCTGGTTGTGTATGTGTTGTTAGGTGGTTAAAATGGGAAACACGGACGTGAAAGTCAGGTTATAAAGTTGGTTCGAGGTCGCGAGTGAGAGGACCCGAATACTAGGACCAGTGTGAGGTTAAAGATAACCTCTGAGCAGGTGCGTGAGGCCCATGCGTAGAGGCTGTCTTCAACCGTCGCCGGCGCGTGGCAGTGCGTCCTAGGGATTTTGAGGTTGCAATCAAAACGAAAGTTCTTTATTTTTAAATTTTGAGTTTAATGGTTCAAGTTTGGAGTGAATTGGATACCATATGAAGAAGTTATACTCGTTCAAAGTTTTAATGTTTTATTTACTTTTCTTCAATTAAGGAATTTGAGATAATTAAAGGTCATTTGATTGTTCAAAAAGTCTCTTGAAAGTAAATTATAATTATGTTATATATATTATGATGAGTTATAAGTTTTAGATGTGCATATAGATGTATGAATTTTGGTTTTGGTGACTAAAGTGACTTTATTCCTAATATTATAAACATATCCTTTTGATATTGAGTTACTCTTGAGCATTTGATGAGTTAGTATTGGTTGAATACTACCAATAAACATGTCTTACTAAAATGAAGTGTATGATGCCAAATGATTGTGTGGATACATAATGACATTTTTATGTATTAAGTTAGTATGGTGCCTTATGTTTATGTTTCAATTTGAATTAACATGATAATAGGAAATTAACTATGGTAGAGTTGTTATGGTTCGCCAAAATCATTATATGATTACAATTTATTTTAATAATTCAAGGATGTGGTAAGTACTTAAATTTATTTTGAACATGATCGAAACAAGGAATGTCATTACTTGTAGGGGTTAGTGGGAGGAGATGGTATGTAGCCTCGCAAGGAGTGGATTTTGTTTAGCTAAAGAATCCCTTGTTTATCAAGGTTTTGTCAGATGGGAGCAGGACCGGTTCAGTTTCATTGGAATTTGGGACGGGTCCTATCACCTTGTGCTCCAATTCCACCGGGAGGTGTCATGTCTTGCCATAGACCAATCGGTAGGTTAACATCCCTAGTGGTGTCTTGTAAGACATCTTATAGGCCCATAGTGCATCATCTAGCCATGAGCTCCAATCATTGCGATTACTTACCTTGGTCATGCCACTTGTTTGAGGATGGTAGGGCGTGGATACCCTACGAGTGACTCCGCACCTTTTTCAATAGTGCTTCGATGGTCCAACTACAAAAATGACTTCCCCCCGATCACTGATTAGAACACACGGTACTCCAAACCTATAAAAGATGTTAGTATGAAGGAAAACTGCTATAGCTTTAGAGTCATTAGTCTGCATGGCCTTAGCCTCCATCCACTTGGAAACATAATCCACAAAAAGTAAGATATAGAGATAGCCATTAGAAGAAGGAAAAGGTCCCAAAAAATATTTTCCCAAAACATCAAAAAATTCAACGATTAAAACATAGTGTTGTGGCATTTCATCTCTATGTCCTAAGATTGGCCACCTCAACGTTGAGCACTGAAATTTCTTCCTAGCCAGACCGCTCGGCCATCTCCACGTTTGGGGGACTCTGATCCCCACTAACTTCCCTAGAACTCAACTCATTCTCAATCCCTGATCGAGAGGAACTTAAGATGACCAGGCTCTTAGATGAGGACATGATAGGACTTGTCCCAATTTCCCGTGAGAACTAGACTGGTCCTTCTCCCGTCAGACAACCTCTTATCAGACAAGGGATCACACAAAGTTTAACCCGGTTCGGATCTTTATTAAATAGACCAAATTAATTCCACATTGAGGGATTACCGCCCACATCTGACCGACTTCCCGATAAGTGATGGCGTTTACTAATTATATTCCTTTCCTTTCCATAAACCCTTTATTCACCAAAATCTATTTACAAATCCTTCTAAATCATTACTAACATAAATCTCCAATTTTACTTTATAAATTTTTCCTTATATTATCATTCACACAAATACCTAACTTGCCATTACATTAGTTGGGTTCCAAACACTTATTAATTGCCTCAAGGGAAACATAACTATCTAAAGATACATGATTTCACAATTAGAATGAAAGCCATTACATAATTAACAAAACACGATTCCATGTACATTTCTAAAATATTCAACTGATAACTCTTATTAAAACCTTGTCATAATATAATTCACATCCACAACTTTTTGGATGACCAAATCTAACCAATGTGACCCTATATCATGTTAATAAATGCAACATTTAAACATATTAAAAAAAATTATACTAAAATTCGATAATAAATGCAAACGAGGTCCAATTGATTCAAACTCAATATCATTGTGTTCAGAATAAAACTATAAACATTTTTTCATGTTGGAACCATCTCGAGAAGATTCCGGACACGCCCTCACATGCCACCATTAGCCTCTACGCGTGGTGGCCACGAGACAGTCACATGTCATCTTCCCGACCCGTTTCTCTGGGTACTGGGTTGCACAATCCGTAACGACGACCCAATTATTTCTCCGCCATTTTGGCATCCTTTTTCTTCTTTCAAAACATTAATTTTCATCTAAAATAAGTAAGGAGAAGATCTATAAAGTTAAAGGGAGGAAAAACTTACAAAATCCCGTCGTCTGGCCTTCACTGTCCTTGGGCCATGGCTTCCCAACCGCTATATGTTCCTTTTCAGCGTCCACACCCTCCCCATTTTTCCCTAGAACGATCACATGACCCTCAGGAGGATGTTAGTGTTAAGGTCTTAAGCAGACACGCAATTAACCTTGCACTAATAAGTCGTTATTGAGTATAGATTGAAGCAAGGGTCTTTCCCGCAGAGGATTGTTGGAAATTATCAACCAAAAACTAAGAAATAATAAAGTATGTAAACCTGGGGGTTTTGAGATTTCTGATTTGAATACAAATGATAGAAAATACTAGAGAAATATTATCCACCACCAAGCACATTCAATTACATGCAATTTCTAGATTACATCACTTATACACTCAATTGAAATCATCCCAAACTAATTCACAAGCTCGAACCAGTTTATTACCCTTTTCATAGTTAATCGTTAAGTGTACACAAGCTCTACACTTAATCTATTTCTGAACATGCAATCAAGACATAAGCTCGCAAGATTTAACAAATCAGAATTAATGCACACGAAAAAAGGATTAGGATGAAACTAGGGCTTTCAAGTACTAGAGCAGTCTTGTTAAACCTAGAGATTGTTTCATAGGTTAAATCATTAACTTTGTTACATGGGGTACAGATGCGTAAAGATTACGTATTACACAGATGTAACTAACATTAGAATCCTAGAATGCTCATCTAGTTGGCCACCCAAACAAACAAACCAGAAATCATGTTATTTAGCCCAGTGAAACAAAACTTCAATCAAGACACATAAGGGATAGAAACTGAACGTTATTGAAAATAATCAAACATGTTTGGGGCTTCAAAATAGTCCCTATTTATAGAAAATTAGCCAGACATAGTGCCTAAAATTCTAAACTGAAATAATAAGTAAAACTAAGATAAAATCGATAGAGATGGAGGAGGGAAGAGAGCCACAGCCAAGAAGCACTACTTTTCCAGGGAAAATAGCCTTTGTGGCTGCACAATAGAGAGAAAATCAACCCCCTTGGTTTTGTGGCTGAATTCCCCTTTTATAGCCACTTGGAAAATCCTAATTTACCATCTGCTTAGGTGGCACTCTAATTTAAAACAACATAATGATTAGGGTTTCTCCAAGGAAGATTTTGGGCTTAGTCTTGGGCCTTCTTTCATATGTGGACATCGTCTTGACCCATCTTGATGACCCTTGATCTATTCTTTATAAATCATGGCCCGTTCTGAATTATGCTGGTTGGCCACAATCCTTCTCCCATTAGGATTTGTAGCTTCTTCTCCTAGCACTAATATGAAAGGTTTCCTACTCCAATTAGGAAAGTAATCCAATCCTATTTTGATAATGACTCCTAGTTCAACGAGGTTTCCCACTTGAATGAGGAATCCTAGTTGAACAAGGATTCCCACTTCAATTAGGACTCCTAGTTCAACAAAGATTGTTGCTCCAGTTAGGATTCCTTTTCGTTTTAGCTTTTTTAGCTTCCCTTTTGATTCAATACTTCATTTCTCATACAAAACATTAAACTAAAATAAGAAACCACCACTATGGGAGATTTAGCTGCTTATTGAAGCTTAAACACATGTATAGATATGCACGCATAAGTTAGGATCCTTATCTTCGACTTTCCTGGCCTATAACCCAAAACCCGAAATGGAGACTACATGGGTTCTACTTTACCCTTGTTGTTTTCTGGGGTTTCCCCCTTCATTCTCCCTAGTTTCTTCATTTTCTCACCATCACTCTCCCTTCTATTCTCTCACTTTCCTTTTCCTCATTGGCTGGTGCCATTTCTCACGGTTTCACCACTTCCTCTTATTTTCTTCCTTTTGGTTGTCCACCACCAAACACCCTAGGACACACACACACACACACACACACACACACACACACACACACACACACACACACACACACACACACACACACACACACACACACACACACACACACACACACACACACACACACACACACAGTCATGTATAAATATCCAGGAAGTCGGTGGGGAAAAGAAAGGGTAGAAAAGTGAAGATTTTTCTAAAACCTTCTAGTCCATATATGTGAAAATGGCTAAAATACCCTTAGGGGTTAAAATGACCAAAATTCCCCTAGTTCATTCTT
The DNA here is from genome assembly GCA_032719365.1 of Prinsepia uniflora. Lineage (NCBI taxonomy): Eukaryota > Viridiplantae > Streptophyta > Magnoliopsida > Rosales > Rosaceae > Prinsepia > Prinsepia uniflora. Next base: position 32,158,649 of record CM064868.1, read on the forward strand.
AACCTAAAAAATTTTATTCGAACTCCCTTTTTGTCATGCTACCTGGCTACGTATTCAGGAAGCCGAGACCTTCACAACGATATTCTCAAAGTCCCTAAAGGATGTCCCGGTCAAAAAGTCAACAATCTGACCTAGCCACTAGATTCGAACATCAATACAGAGGATAAAGAAACAAACTATGAAATCAAACCTATAACCTGGAAGATCTAAACACACCCATCGACTAATTTCATGCCCTGATATTCCCTTTTCCCTAGGTTTTAATCGAAAAAACACAACAAAAACAACTCATCTTTAGTTCTTCCACGACCAATAGCCTCATCGAAAATCACACCACTATGAAGACTGTCCTAAAAACCTTAATAGAAATTGCCTTGCAAACTAGCAGCATTTCGTGAAAAAATCGTAAAGGTTAAAGTGAAAGTTTTCAAAGCAAATCCCACTATTTATAGAGGTTGGCACAGACTTCAAAGAGTCTTCGAGCCCACACCCTCAGAGACCAACACATGTCCTACATCTAGTGATTGGACTCTCTCTAAAACACCCCTCGATTCCCGCAGAAGGCCATGCTCCCATCTAACACAAACACACACAATTTATTAAATTGCCCTTAGTCTAATTATATTACAAACCACATGTCAGACAAGGGATAACTTCTTATGTCAAGCACAAATGTAATCCAAGAAAAAATAACATGCAGAGCACTAGACATGAATGTAAATAACTACCAGAACCTACTCTAGTTAACTACAGTGTGTAGACCACGGAAATGCCTCAGCCTCAATATAGCCCACGTCCCAAGATTAACCTAGAGGGTGCCAAAAACCACTGAAAAATGTGAGTGGACAAAGATAAAGCTATGGAAAACCATTTTCCGAAATCATCCTTTAAACCCTCCATTTTGGGAAAACATGCTTGCATAAACATATGAAATTAAAGAATTACCCATGGCCTATATTTTCTTAAAAACACCGATTGTAAATCCCTTTTGAAAACCCCCAGACATACCACAAATCAATAAATACCAGACCTGGTCACACTAGTCCACCCAGCCACAAAAGTCATACCTCGTCTCGCTGGTTCAACAACCCTCTAGTCCAACTAGAATCTCATATGTACTACCAATACACTACTGTAACAACCCGTCCCGAGAGCCGGGATTAAGATAGTGATTAAGGTGTGATTATTGAGGTTAAGCAGTGGGTAGGTGGTCCCGATGGGTTCATGAGCGTAGAATGACGATTTTGCCCCTGGTTCGGGCAATTAGTTGACTTTTAGTTGGGAGGTCGATTTGAGTGTTGATCGGTGACTAGGACGTAGTTTAGGACGTCACGAATCCATAGGCAAGTGGCACGCCTGATTCCGACATCCGAGGAGGAAGTTGTGATGTTCGGAAGGTCGAGGGCATAACCGTAATTTGGGTAAATTAGGGGGAAAAGTTGACTTTTTGAATAATCGAGTTTTGGTAGGTTGACCTAGGATGGTTAGATAGATTCCGTCGTCCTGAGTTCGATGACAGGCGGCACGTATTCATCGGACTTACGAGGCGAGAGTTACGGGTCTAGGAAGTTTTGGTTAAAACGTAAATATAAGCTAAAAAGAAGGGTAATTTGGTCTTTCTGCACATTAGGATTTGTGCAGAAAGAAGGGAAGGGACGGCTGGGATGGAGCCATTTGGTGAGAGAGTGAGGAGGATTGGTGACACGTGCTAAAGGTGGAGTGGCTTCTGGTGAGTTCGAGTGTGTGCACGGCCCAAATAATTGGGGTGCACCCGTGTTGTGTGTGGTGCTGGTTCAGAAAACAGAGGGAGGTCGTGAAGGAAATTGAGGGTGGTGGTGTATGTGTTGATGAATTGTGAGTGTGTGAGGGTGATCAGAGAGTGAGAGGGAAGCAGTGAGAGAGGTTGACGGTGGGGTGGCTGTGTGTGAGGGTGTCGAGAGCTGCGGGAAAATCAGGGGGGAAACAGGAAGGAAATTGTGAGAATTGTGGCGGTGGTAGCCGTGTACGGGGCAATTGAGTCCGTGGTGGTGTCGTGCGGGTTGCGAGGAGTCAACCACTACCAGCGGAGCTCACGACGGCGACTGGAGGCAGGTAATTCTCTCATTCCCATGTCGATACTCTGCTTTCCCGTTGAGTTTCAACGTGGAAGTCGTGGTTTGGGAGGTTGAATCGATGAGTCTAGAGTGGTCTAAGGGTTTTAGTTGAGTCCTGGGAGTAGTTTGGTGGTGCTGCCGTGATGGGTGGTGCACGGTGGCGGCAGGCATGACGGAGGTGTCTGTGTCCTCTGTTTTGGCCGTGGGTTTCAAACGGCGAGTCGTCGAGCTTGGGGCTGAGTCGATAGTCCAGGAAGGTTGGTTGAGGTTTGGTAGAGTCCTAGGAAGAGGTTGGTGTAGCCTCCGTGAAGGGGGAAGTCGTGGGTGGCCGGAGTAAGAAACAGGGCAGTGTACGGGTTTTTGTTCAAGGTTGAGTCGACGAGTTTTAGGGTGAATCGAGGTGAGATTCGAGCCATAGTGACGGCTGGATCTTTTGTTACCCTCCGAGACTTGTCGGATGCTGCGGTGCGAGTTGAGGCTGGTGCAATCCCATGATGGGTGACCTACTGGGAAGTTGCACGTGAGCTCCCGAAAACAAAACCGTGAGGGCTGGGCCCAAAGCGGACAATATTGTGTTAGATGGGCCGGGTCGTGACAGAATGGTATCAAAGCATAGGTTTGTCAGGTTTGTAGGGTTTGTTGGTTTGTGAGGTTGTGTTCTAGTTGCTTAACTACTTCTATGCCTCTTTCAGCGTGCGGTTGACGATGCCTCCGAGACGTAGACCCTCTCCACAACCTGAAGAAGTAGCAAGAGAGACGGAGAGTGCCACGATTGAGCGAGCCCAGCGGCTCGGGGCTACTACGTTTAGTGGTGGGGCTGATCCTGAGGAAGCCCAGAGGTGGATTACCAGACTGGAGCGGATTTTCGCGGTGATGCATTGTCCGCCGGGGGAGCGAGTGTTGTTGGCCACCTTTTTACTAGATGGTGCGGCGTATGAGTGGTGGTATACCCTCGAGTTGTCTGGTTGGGATGTTCATAGTGTAACTTGGGAGACGTTCAGGGAACGGTTTCTGGAGCAGTATTATCCTCGTTCTTTCCGAGATGCCAAGGAGGTGGAGTTTCTGCAGCTCCAGCAAGGGAATCTGACAGTGGCAGAGTATGAACGGAAGTTTCAGATGTTGTCTCGGTTTGCTCCTGCTTTTGTGGCCACTGATGCCGAGAAGTGCCGTAGGTTTGAGTTGAGGCTAGTTTGCCGGTGCGACGCCGGGAACCATCGATTCCTGGAGCTTCGAGCCAGCGGACACCGAAAAGAGGTAACTTCGGTGGATCGTCCTCGTCGGGAGATGACCGTTTTGGTAGGCCTGGCGGTGCCCAGAGTTCAGGATTTTGGGGTTACCGAGCACCGCCGACTCCACAAGCGAGTGCGACGTCGGTAGCATCTACAGGGAGACCGAGCAGTGGACCAGGCTGGAATGTGTGTTTTTACTGTGGGGAGCGAGGTCATTTTCGACGTGAGTGTCCACAGTTGCCACATGAAGGTGGTGTAGGCAGAGGAGCAGCGGAGCCTGGGCAGAGTACAGCGTCAGGGACAGCAGGTACGAGAGGAGGTGGTGGCACTGCCACGAGTAGTTCGAGGGGACGTGGTAGAGCATCGGGATCTCAGGCCCGGGTGTTCTCGATGACTCAGCAGGAGGATCAGGCGATACCAGATGTGGGGACAGGTACTTGTTTTACTTTTGGTTGTTCTGTTGGTTTGGTTGTTGGATCCCAGGGTAGAGTCTAGGAGTTCGCCTAGAGGACTTGGAGTGTACAGTAAGTTCCGTAGCAGGTTGACGGGAAGTATAGGAAAGGAGTGACTATAACTGATCGATCTGAGACTATGAAAGGAGAGAACCCACAAGCTAGAGTTTGCCTTTAGGACTTTGTGGAGTTATTCCGACCGTGGGCGGAATAGCAGCCGAGGGAGATGGGTGGACGATTGTTTGGGTTCGTAGTCGAGTTGGTTTGGGAAGGTAGGGTGGTTGTATACGAGGATGTACTCTATGACTTCTGTCGGGTACTCTGAAATAAGGTATTTTATCATACCTTTGTTTTTCTGTTCATAGAGTTTCCCTTGCGTACACCATGTAGCTGTTACCTAGCTAGGGTGGCCGTAGTAACCGTAGTTGGGGATGGAGTGAAATGCCCAAGGTGGAGATGATAGACAAGAAACCTAGGAGAGGTTGTTCTTTACCGGGTAGGAGACCCTAGGTGTTGGGAACTAGCTGTGGAATTTCGGGGACGAAATTCTATTTAGGTGGGTAGATTGTAACAACCCGTCCCGAGAGTCGGTATTAAGATAGTGATTAAGGTGTGATTATTGAGGTTAAGCAGTGGGTAGGTGGTCCCGATGGGTCCATGAGCGTAGAATGACGATTTTGCCCCTGGTTCGGGCAATTAGTTGACTTTTAGTTGGGAGGTCGATTTGAGTGTTGATCGGTGACTAGGACGTAGTTTAGGACGTCACGAATCTATAGGCAAGTGGCACGCCTGATTCCGACATCCGAGGAGGAAGTTGTGATGTTCGGAAGGTCGAGGGCATAACCGTAATTTGGGTAAATTAGGGGGGAAAGTTGACTTTTTGAATAATCGAGTTTTGGTAGGTTGACCTAGGATGGTTAGATAGATTCCGTCGTCCTGAGTTCGATGACAGGCGGCACGTATTCATCGGACTTACGAGGCGAGAGTTACGGGTCTAGGAAGTTTTGGTTAAAACGTAAATATAAGCTAAAAAGAAGGGTAATTTGGTCTTTCTGCACATTGGGATTTGTGCAGAAAGAAGGGAAGGGACGGCTGGGATGGAGCCATTTGGTGAGAGAGTGAGGAGGATTGGTGACACGTGCTAAAGGTGGAGTGGCTTCTGGTGAGTTCGAGTGTGTGCACGGCCCAAATAATTGGGGTGCACCCGTGTTGTGTGTGGTGCTGGTTCAGAAAACAGAGGGAGGTCGTGAAGGAAATTGAGGGTGGTGGTGTATGTGTTGATGAATTGTGAGTGTGTGAGGGTGATCAGAGAGTGAGAGGGAAGCAGTGAGAGAGGTTGACGGTGGGGTGGCTGTGTGTGAGGGTGTCGAGAGCTGCGGGAAAATCAGGGGGGAAACAGGAAGGAAATTGTGAGAATTGTGGCGGTGGTAGCCGTGTACGGGGCAATTGAGTCCGTGGTGGTGTCGTGCGGGTTGCGAGGAGTCAACCACTACCAGCGGAGCTCACGACGGCGACTGGAGGCAGGTAATTCTCTCATTCCCATGTCGATACTCTGTTTTCCCGTTGAGTTTCAACGTGGAAGTCGTGGTTTGGGAGGTTGAATCGATGAGTCTAGAGTGGTCTAAGGGTTTTAGTTGAGTCCTGGGAGTAGTTTGGTGGTGCTGCCATGATGGGTGGTGCACGGTGGCGGCAGGCACGACGGAGGTGTCTGTGTCCTCTGTTTTGGCCGTGGGTTTCAAACGGCGAGTCGTCGAGCTTGGGGCTGAGTCGACAGTCCAGGAAGGTTGGTTGAGGTTTGGTAGAGTCCTAGGAAGAGGTTGGTGTAGCCTCCGTGAAGGGGGAAGTCGTGGGTGGCCGGAGTAAGAAACAGGGCAGTGTACGGGTTTTTGTTCAAGGTTGAGTCGACGAGTTTTAGGGTGAATCGAGGTGAGATTCGAGCCATAGTGACGGCTGGATCTTTTGTTACCCTCCGAGACTTGTCGGATGCTGCGGTGCGAGTTGAGGCTGGTGCAATCCCATGATGGGTGACCTACTGGGAAGTTGCACGTGAGCTCCCGAAAACAAAACCGTGAGGGCTGGGCCCAAAGCGGACAATATTGTGTTAGATGGGCCGGGTCGTGACAACTACCACGGGTCCTGTAGAATCCAACTCGGTCAACACGTGTCGAGTCCAACTCTGGCTGACAGGACCCATCCCAATCCACCTGCATTATCGTGGGATGTGCTCTACTCCCGTCTAACACCACGTGTCAGACCAGGGATAAAACCATAACCCACTCGGGGTTTCCAGAGTATGCAGAGGCTTTCAGAATACACCGCAACAAGTGACGTCTCTGTCTCTGCTACAGCCCTCATTCGCGATCAACCTGAAGGGTATAAAAAACCATAAAAGTCGTGAGTGGACAAAAATAAATAGTTGGAAAACACATTTCTGAAATAAACATTTATGCCTTTCAATTAAAACATGCATGCATAACAGTTTAAAACCATTTCTTTCCAAAAAAATCGTATACAAGAAAATGGATGCAATCATCATAAAACCATCACATGTTTAAACACATCTGGACACAAATCAGTAAGTCAAAAACCTCGGGACCCATTCTCATATCCAACATCCGTCTAACACCATAAAATCATCAATTGTCAAGATTTCAATGCTATGCGTACAACTAGGGGTCTCATCTCCGAGTACATCCCCAGGACCTACGACGTCTGGGTTGATATCCCACATAGGATCGGAGCCCCCTAGCTCGACGTCTGAGTGGTATCAATATCTACCACTCCTGAGCCTGAGCCTCCCTTCAAAGCTACTCACCTCCAAGTAGTGGATCGTGACGACTCCAGGATCTACGACATTTGGAGGAGACAATCATCTCATAGGGTACTCTCTGGGGAAACACATTCTTGCTGGAGACCCTCTCCGGGGAAACACATTCCTACCAGAGTTCCTCTCTAGGGAAATACATTCCTACCGGAGTCATATGCATCAGAAAATGCTCATAATAAAAAACAATGGTGCATGTACACATTTCCCATACATAAGGGCTACACATTTTCCAAAAAAAGGTAACTAAGATCTACTATTCACTATTACTCTACCGAATTTACCATTTACCGCTTGCTCTTACGAACAAAGTTACTAACTTGACCGTCGAAGAACCTTAGGCTATCACCAAACTGGTGCTTGTACTAACGAAAGATCCACTACTCTTCTAGTTGGCAGGTTACGGAGGAAGGACACGCGTCATTTGGTGATTGGACGACGAGTAATCGGCAGTTGGAACATTTAACGCTTCAACAGTTTGGCACCATATGTGGGAAACTGACTAAGTTTACCTACACTCAACCAAGCCGAGCAAGCACTTGTCCACATCATAAGCCGAGAACCAACTCTCCCTATAGGAAATATGTAGGGCGATCAAGATCTCGGTGAGATCACACCTGGGCAAGGGCCCAGAACACGGAGAGATCCTTCTTCGAACTTTATACAGATCATTGAAAAACTCCAAAACAACATGGTAGAGGTTAAAAAAAAGGCACACAAGTTGAGTTGAGATGCCAGGCACTCGGCGATCGATACACCGAGGTGGACGAACAACTTTAGGTCGCTTAGGCTGAGCTGACTGAGCACCGATCCTGTGTCGGTAAGGACGAGCCCGACTAGGTGATCGCCGAGTGCACTGAATGAGCCGAAAGAAACTACCGAGCTACGAGGAAAGAAAAGGTCCACGCAACCTCCGAGCCAAGTAAAAAGCAACAAGCTACCACCAAGCCAAGAAAGAAGCACACTCGGATGTTCATTATCCCGGGTAACCAACCCGGTGACAATAGGATCTACCGTGACACCCGCGACGCCCTAAGCGAGGGCTTCCGAAGGCATCAGTCGGCCATTAACTGTCGTGTGCACCGACTATAACCACGGTGAGAGGAGAAAAAGAGACACCGCCATCCAGCCAACATCACCGCTTGGTGGACCCGTCTGAACAATAGTTAAGGGACCTATTCTTTGGAAGATCTCATCCCCACTCCCATCACTAAGACGGAGGATGCCGAATCCTCTCAGGAGGCCAAAGCACTGCCAAATTGGCTCGGCAAGCCCAACGCATAACCGACCTCATACGACGGGGCGAACAGCCATCCAGATCTTCCCCGTATAGACACCTAATGGTTATCCCAGCTTGGCCGCAGACTCAGAAGTACCCAGGAACTACCCCATTGGAGGGACACTGAGCGGTCAGTGCAGGTCGGCCGCAGGCGCAGTGGCTCCTAGGACCTGCCCCATAGGAGGGATTCTGAGTGGTCAGGCCAGGTTGGCCACGACCACAACCCTAGAGACACTAAGAGGTCTGACCATTTCTACCCAGGGGCACCACAGCCGTCCAGGACTGACTCACTCGTCCAACATCTTATGGACCGAGTAAAGTAACTCGAGGCCAAGACGAAGCGGGTAACAAGGCCGACTTAGTCAAAGATAATTCAGGGGCCCTTCACGGAGAGAATCAACCAGTTCAGAATCGATCATGAGATCAAACCCCTGAAGATCCCACTTTACACTAGAAAGGACGACCCATGGAACCACCTAAACAACTTCTTTAGTTCCACGCTAACTGAGGTAGCAATTAATTGGTTCTACAAATTGGAAGCTGGGTCCATCGACTCTTTTGAACAGCTCACATCCACCTTCATGAACCAATTTATGATTCAGACTGACCGCCTATCCTCAGCTGAAGATCTTTTCTAGCTAAAGCAGGGTGAACCCAAGCCACTGCAGAGGTACGCAGCTAGGTTCAGCCATGAATACTCTCGATGTGCCGAAATAGATGACAGGGCAGCTTTCACGACCTTCAAGGGTGGCCTCCGGGATTCCCCCTTTAAGTACGTGGTTCACATCCAGGGCTGGACTACATATAATGAAATTATAAAACAGGTGGCGGTGTAGGTCAAAGCCGAAACGCTGAGCTAGAAGCCTAACACGGCCAACGCCTACCAGCCTCCCCGGGCTGACTCGATAAAAACTTACCTACCGAGCGGCCAGGATCAACAAAGCTCAGGACAACGCCCTCAAGATCAGAGGCAACATGGCTATGGGAGAAAACGGAAAGATTACCATCACGGCAACAACCTGTACAGCCCAGGAAAGAAGGGTAAGAACCCAAATCATCAAGAAAGTCAGCAGGGGTAGTGGCCAAACAACGGGGAAAAATGAGTTCCTTTGTCCACGTACAAGACCTACACCATCCTCAACACCCCTTAAGAAAATGTTTTGCTCAACGTCGAGCACATGATCCCAAAGTCCACCTTGGTGCCAGCCAAGGGTAAACTCGGTAAAGACACAGGGACCTACTTCCAGTACCACAAGTACAACGGCCACAACATCGATCAATGTGTGGCATTCTGAGACCTGGTAGAAGCTCTGGATCGAGATGGAAAGATCAACCTATTCCTTCAGCATGCACCACCCGCACCTCGCAACCCACAGATCAACACGATCTCGGGAGGGCCATCTATCTCCTGCCCGCTCACTTCCAACCGAGCAAAGAAGAACTTCCTGAGAGCGACCAAACAAAATCACCAGCTCTTCAACATTGAAGATGGCAGAGCCAAGAAAAACTAGCCGGCTCGGATGGGCACCCATCACATTCTCATAGGAGGAAGAAAGAGGGATCATCTACCTCACGACGACCCAATCGTTGTTATGGTAGAAATGTCCAACTTCGACGTCCAACGAGTGATGGTCGACACCGGTAGCTCTATCAACGTCGTCTTCATGAAGGCATTCAAGCAATTGGGCATACCAGAATCCATCTTGGATTACTCCCCCACCCTACTCTTCGGATTCACTGGGGTCTCCATCGTCCCGCATGGTACTGTTACTGTTACCCTCCCTCGGATCACATCCGCAGAGAGCAACCGTGCTCGCACCCTTCTTCATGGTAGATTGCCCCGAGGCCTACAACGCCATTCTCGAACGGGGAACACTTAACCAGATGAAAGCTGTAGTTTCCACGCATGTGCTTTTAGTTAAATTTCCCACTCCCATGGGTATTGGCCAAGTCCGGGGGGACCAAATGGGTACAAGGGCGTGCAAATCCGTCACACCGATCTAGCTGCCAAAAGAAACCATGGTAATGATAGAGTCAGCATTTGAAGCCGACCCCATTGACCCGTAGGAGACACAACAAATACAGGATGGGCCGATTGAAGACCCTAGGGACCATTCGGTAACACCACACCCACAGCCCATTGAGGAGGTCGAAGAAATTATTCTCTCCCAAAATTTTGCAGACCGAAAGGTAAAGATCGGAACCACTCTCTCCCCCGATATATGCTCACAATTAATCAACTTTTTAAGGGACAACTTTGAGGTCTTCGCGTGGTCTTACACCTACAAGTCTGGCATATCCACCGATGTTATCTGCTACCGGTCGAGCAAAACCGTCGCCTCTACGACGTAGAAAGAACAGAGGTCGTAAAGGCCGAGATCGTCAAACTCAACACCATCAATTTTATCTGGAAGGCAGTCTATACTTCCTGGGTAGCCAATGTTGTCCTCGTCAAGAAACCTTCTGGGGCATGGTGAATGTGCATTGACTTTACTGACTTAAACAAGGCATGCCCTAATGACAATTTCCCTCCCTCTGCCCAAGATAGACCAAATGGTCGATTCCACGGCCGAACACGAAGTCTTAAGCTTCGTGGATGCATACTATAGCTACAACCAAATCTTCATGCACCTGGTAGACCAAATACACACAACTTTCCGAACAGACCAGGGCTTATATTGCTATAATGTAATGCCATTCAGACTCAAGAATACAGGGGCCACCTACCAGCGCCTAGTGAAGTTCATGTTTGTAAAACAGATAGGGAAGATGATGGAGGTTTACGTCGATGACATGCTCATTAAGAGTAAGTAGGCTGACCTACACATCCCCAACCTCTCGCAAATGGTCAACGTCCTCAAATAGTATCGGATGAGGCTGAACCAGGCTAAGTGCATCTTTGGAGTTGGCTCTGGGAAGTTTCTGGGTTTCATGATCAGTCAAAGAGGTATCAAGGCCAACCTAAAAAAGATCAAGGCCCTAGTCAATATGGAACCCCCACGAACCCAAAAGGAAGTACAAAGCCTCACTAGTCGAGTGACAGCTCTTACACGCTTCATCTCCAAAGACACAGAAAAATGCGTGCCTTTCTTCAAAGCTCTTAAGATCAAGTCCAAACACATTACCTGGACTGAAGAATGCACCAAGGCTTTCATTGAGCTCAAGGAGTACATGAGAAGAGCGCCGCTGTTGGTAAGACCCGAGACGGGAGAACCTTTCTACATGTACCTATCTGTCTCCACCTCTGCCACCAGTTCAGTACTTGTTAAGTAAAAGGACGACGCTGAGCACCCAGTATACTACATAAGAAAGGCTTTGTAAGAAACCGAGACAAGGTACACCGACCTGGAAAAACTCACCTTCGCTCTCATCATGTCTTCCAAGAAGCTCAGACCTTACTTTCAGACTCATTCCATCATCGTCATGACCGACAGACCACTAGGACAGATGCTCTAGAAGCCAGAAACATCGAGAAGGTTACTTAAATAGGCAATCGAACTCAGCGAGTTCGACATCACTTTTGTTCCCCGCACAGTTGAGAAGGGGTAGGTCGTCGCAGACTTTATTTTCGAATTCTCTTATGTCCCAGCGGCACCCGCAAGGGCGACCATTCTGCCCACTCTTCCTTCATCCACAACACATACCTTAGATGAGGAGGGCCCTCAGCTAGATCCTACTCAGTCGATTTGACTCCTATACGTCGATGGATCAGCATGCCACAATGGCTCTGGGGCCAGACTCGTCCTCACCACACCAAACAAGGTCAGACTGGAGTACGCCCTTCGTTTCCTGTTAAGGGCATCGAGCAATGCCGCTGAGTATGAGGCTCTCCTTGCGGGACACCTTCTCGCCAAAACCATGGATACAAAACAAATTAGAATATATAGCGACTCCCAGCTCATTGTCAACCAGATCAACAACGAGTATGACGAGTATGAAGCCAAAGACTCTTCCATGGCAGCATATAGAGCAATGGAAAAATCTCTCCTTGGTGGTTTCCATAATTACACTATCACACAGATCCCCTGCTCCAAAAACAGTCACGCCGATGCTCTGGCTCGGCTTGCATCCTCCCTCAAAGAGCGGACGGGTCGCAACGTCCTTGTGGAGGTACTGAATCAACCCAACACCCAGTACTTTGCGGTTTGCACAATAAACACTGACCCTACATGGATGACCCCACTGTTAGGCTTCCTCACAACCAAAATTCTCCCCTACGATAAAATCGAAGCCAAGAAGGTCTGGCGACATTCAGCACGGTATACACTCATCAACGACTAACTCTGCATGTGGGGCTTCACTCTTCCTCTCCTAAAATGCCTCGTCCTAGAGGCGGGAAGAGCCATCCTGGAAGAGATACATGCAGGCATTTGTGGGAACCACTCTGGTCCACGATCTTTGGCCCATAAGGTTTTTCGCCAAGGGTTCTATTGGCCAACTATGCATGGGGATGCAGCAGAGCTGACCAAGCGTTGTGGTAAATGTCAACGGTTCGCCCCTTTCCTCCACTCACCTCTAGAAAACCTCACACCTATGCTCAGCCCTTGGCCATTGTCACAATGGGGACTTGACTTGATTGGAAAAATGCCGGCCGGGAAGGTAAAGACAGAGTACGCAGTAGTAGCAGTAGACTACTTCACAAAATGGGTAGAAGCAAAAACTCTGGCCTTCATCACCACTACCTAGATTGAAACTTTTATCATCCAAAACATTATTTGACAGGTGTCCACTCACACCTTTTCTGTTTTGATGACCCTCCAGGCCGTGGCACGATGTTCGGGGCTGATCGAGAGGCGGAGGCATGAGCGAAAATTAGTGCAGTTATCCCTTGTCTGACAGGTGCTGAAGGGTACTTTCGGGACTTCAGTTGACTTGTCAGACAGGAGCAGGACCAGGCACGGTTATCAAAGTTCAGTTGGGACGGGTCCTGTCAATTGGTATCAGAGCATTGGGTTACTGATCTGTCATGCCTCCAAGACGCGAGCCATGTGCACGGCCTGGTAATGAGCTTGAGAGTCCAGACGTTGAGAGAGCCCAATGCCTGGGATCCACTAGATTTACGAGCCAGACAGACCTAGAAGAGTCCTACGAATGGCCTATTCACCTAGAGCGCATTTTCGAGGTTATGAGATGTCAACCAGAGGATATGGTCTTATTAGCCACCTTTATGTTGAGTGGTAATGCTTATCAATGGTGGCATGGGTTACAAATGACTGGCATAACTGCTCATACTTTGACGTGGGAGGCTTTCCAAGATCGTTTCTTAAATGGTATTTGGGCTTGAGACCCTGTCGAGCATACTTATGACTTGGTTTGAAGTCATGGATATGATTGATATATGTTGTGGTATGGATTTTTTTTGTGATTGTGGAAACTGGATACTGGATCATGTCCTGGATGGTGCAAGTGCAGTTCCTAGACGTGACTCGGATGTTGTGTGAGTGCAGTTCCCGAGTATGTGGTACGTCTAGATGGTGCGTGTGCAGTTCCCAGACATGATGGATATGACTCGGATGGTGCCTGAGTGCAGTTCCCGAAATTGGGCTACGCGTAGTGCGGATGTAACTGTGTGACTATTTGTATTGATTGTGAACTTGTGCATAGTGTTGTTTCATGTTGATTGTGATTAGGTACTGATATTGAGTACGGGTTTTGGTCTGTGTGGCCATGTGAGTATGTTTTCATATGTTTTGGCCTGAGAGCTGGGATTTGATACCTGTTCATATGATTTGACTGGAAAGCCAGTGATTTTTATTCATATGTTTTACCCTATGCATGCATGGTTTGATAACCTGGAGGGTAAATGAGATATTTTGAAATGTGTTTTTAAACGATATTATTTTTTTTCCACTCACACCTTTTCTGTTTTGATGACCCTCCAGGCCGTGGCACAACGTTCGGAGCTTATCGAGAGGCAGAGGCATGAGCGGAAATCAGTGCAGTTATCCCTTGTCTGACAGGTGCTGAAGGGTACTTTCGGGACTTCAGTTGACTTGTAAGACGGGAGCAGGACCGGGCACGGTTATACCCTCCAGGTTATCAAACCATGCATGCATAGGGTAAAACAAATGAATAAAAATCACCGGCTTTCCAGCCAAATCATATGAACAGGTATCAAATCCCGGCTCTCAGGCCAAAACATATGAAAACATACTCACCTGGCCACACAGACCAAAACACGTACTCAATACCAGTACCTAATCACAATCAACATGAAACAACACTATGCACAAGTTCACAATCAATACAAATAGTCACACAGTTACATCCGCACTACGCGTAGGCCAATCTCGGGAACTGCACTCAGGCACCATCCGAGTCATATCCATCATGTCTGGGAACTGCACACGCACCATCTAGACGTACCACATACTCGGGAACTGCACTCACGCAACATCCGAGTCACGTCTAGGAACTGTGCTCGCACCATCCAGGACATGATCCACTATCCAGTATCCACAATCACAAACAAAATCCATACCACAACATATATCAATCATATCCATGACTTCAAACCAAGTCATAAGTATGCCCGACAGGGTCTCAAGCCCAAATACCATTTATACGTAAATCCGTAATATCACATAATCCATAACTCATCCTTGACTCACCAACTAAAGCAAAACATCCTTTTTAAAACCTTTTTTACTCCGGGCCTAGCCCAAAACATCATTTGCACATTTTTTCGTAAAATGTGCCCGAAATACCGATTACAATAATCATATAATCACAAATAATCATGCCACATCATCAGGACATCATTGCAAATCAAATAATGTAATCACGCATGTAAAACATTTAACTATGCATGCATCATGGTTTATAAAACAAACGTCCACTCACACACCGTCCAAACTGCTCGTTTCCCGAGCTGAATGTGTTTCCGTAATTACCGACACTTGCCAGGAATCTCGAATCCTGTCCAAAATCATTATGCAGGGTTACTAATAACTCAATTTACATCATATCAATTCCCCATAATTTTTCGGGATTTAAATATTATTTTAAAATATAACATAAACCTTCGGACCCTCAAAACATTATCGAGACGGTGTCCGATTGACTCGAAACCAACTCTAAAATGTTCGTTACATTACATAGAGTAAAACACATGTTGAACACTTCCCCAGAAAACTCACCACGTGCCCTCACGCGCCGCCGCAAGCGGCTGCGCGTGAAAGCCACGCGCGTGAACAGTGTCATCCCTGCAACCCGAGGTGCAACCCAATCTGTTCTCCATCAATTCGACCCCAATTTCTCCATTCCTTTCACTTATATTTATCTATTCAATCTTAATTAACGATCTGTATGTTCAATTTCATGAAAATTGGCCTCAAATCCGTCGACTCAAAGTGAAAACCCGACGGGTTCTAAATCGGGTTCTACTCAGAATCAGGTTGTTTCACTCAATTAACCACACAGGAAACATCTCACGTCCATTCTAAACACAAATTTAAAATCAATTTCAAGAATCCTTACCTCCAAGTATTCGAACTCAATCTCCAAAATTTACGAATGTCGCAGGGCCTGTTCTTCGTCAAATCTCCACCAATTTCTTTCCGAGTTGATTTGGTTTGATTCGTTTAGCTCCCAGAAGTCTCAATATCAAGTCAATTTCACTCCAAACCATCTAACAATCGAATTCGACATTTATGTTCTTAGGTGGTTTTTCGGGTGTTCTCAGGATGGTTTCAATTCAAGATGTTCAGTATCCCTCTGGGTTTTTACTCAGTTATCTCTACACTTGTTTCCTTGTGTTGCTCAAAATCGATCAAAGCGGTGGGTTGGGTTCTCTATTTTTGTCGAATGAATAATACTCAGTAGCACACTCTAGGATAATTCACAGATTTGATTTAATCGTTTTATTTGTTACGAAGTGCCACTCATCATCAATAAGAAGTGACAAATGTCACTAAAAGGGTCATCTGAGTCATTCTATGGCTGATTCATCCAATTGCACCATTTAATATCAGCTAATTGCACCGTTAAATACTTTGACTGCCCAAAATTACTATTTTACCCTTTAAGTAACAAATGACTATTTTGCCCCCTAACTTCCTAGACCTGTAACTTTTTCATTCGGACTCCGGTTGACGCATGCCTCCTGTCTACGGATTCAGCGTCCCGAAACCTATCCAACGGTCTTCCCGAAAAGTCCAAACAAAGTCTTGATAAAAAAGTCAACTTTCGGCCCTTATAACCAGGGGTCAAATTGTCATTTTCCTCAAATTTTCCAAATTTTCGTTTTTCGAATTTCCTGGTCGTTACATTATTTGCGGCTTCTGTCCTCCATACACCATTGTCACGAACAATGGAAAACAGTTCGATAATGCGTGCTTTTGTGCATTCTATGATAGACACAACATCCACCTTTGCTTCGCCTCCCCAGCTCATCCCCAATCCAATGGTCAGGTAGAAGCCATAAACAAAATCATCAAGCACAAGCTGAAAATCCAGCTCGATGAAGCAAAGGGCAAGTGGTCCAAGATCCTCCCCAGCGCACTCTAGTCTTATATGACCTCCTACCAAACGTCCACAAATGAAACTCCCTTTTCAATGACCTTCGGAATCGAGGCAGTCATCCCCACTGAGCTGAATGAAACTTCTTACCGGGTGTCGACCTACGAACCCGACCAAAATGACCAGCAGCTTGCACTCAGCTTGGACCTCATCGAGGAACATAGAGAACAAGCTAACCTCAGAAACATTACCTGCAAGCAGCGGCTCTGCAATTATCATAATGCCAGAGTCAAACCAGCAGTTTTCAGGAAGGAGACTGGGTTGTTCGGAAGGTCAACCTTGCCACCAAGGATCGCTCAGCTGGAACTCACGGCCCAAACTGGGAAGGCCCCTACCGGGTTACAAGGATCTGCCAGCCAGGCACCTATGATCTGGAAGACTCGGAAGATAGATAACTTGGCCACCCATGGCACCCCGACCACCTTAAGAAATACTTCATTTAACTTTGTAATTTCTTCATCTGGTGACTTGCTGTAATTTGCCAACTTTGGCACACATTATCAACGAGTATTCTTCCATTTGCACAATGTTTGTAGTCTGCGAAACACACTTAGAATCAAGCATACGAGTTAGGGTACGGTCTTACTCGACCTACACCCCAACACTTGCTATTTTAACTCAAACTTTCGAGTCGGTGTACAGCCCCACTTGGCTTATACCAACACTTAGACTCAAACATACGAGTCGGGGTATGGTCTTACTCGGCCTCCACCCCAACACTTGCTATTTTGACTCAAACTTTCGAGTCGGTGTACAACCCCACTCGGCTTACACCAACACTTCGACTCAAACATACGAGTCAGGCAATGGTCTTACTCGGCCTACACCCCAACACATGCTATTTTGACTCAAACTTTCGAGTCGGTGTACAGCCCCACTCGGCTTACACCAACACTTAGACTCAAACATACGAGTCAGGGTATGGTCTTACTCGGCCTACACCCCAACACTTTCTATTTTGACTCAAACTTTCGAGTCGGTGTACAGCCCCACTTGGCTTACACCAACACTTCGACTCAAACATACAAGTTAGGGTATGGTCTTACTCGGCCTACACCCCAACACGTGCTATTTTGACTCAAACTTTAGAGTCGGTGTACAGCCCCACTTGGCTTACACCAACACTTATACTCAAACATACGAGTCGGGGTATGGTCTTACTCGGCCTACGCCCCAACACTTCCTATTTTGACTCAAACTTTTGAGTCGGTGTACAGCCACACTCGACTTACACCAACACTTCGACTCAAACATACGAGTTGAGGTATGGTCTTACTCGGCCTACACCCCAACACATGTTATTTTGACTAACTTTCAAGTCAGTGTACAGCCCCACTCGGCTTACACCAACACTTAGACTCAAACATACTAGTTAGGGTATGGTCTTACTCGGCCTCGCCCCAATACTTGCCATTTTGTCTCAAACTTTCGAGTCCATGTACAACCCTACTCAACTTACACCAACACTTAGACTCAAACATACGAGTCGGGGTACGGTCTTACTCGGACT
Organism: Prinsepia uniflora; assembly: GCA_032719365.1. Classification (NCBI taxonomy): domain Eukaryota; kingdom Viridiplantae; phylum Streptophyta; class Magnoliopsida; order Rosales; family Rosaceae; genus Prinsepia; species Prinsepia uniflora. Next base: position 32,176,556 of record CM064868.1, read on the forward strand.
GCACCCCAACACTTGCTATTTTGACTCAAACCTTTGAGTCGGTGTACAGCCCTACTCGGCTTACACTAACACTTATACTCAAACGTACGAGTCAAGGTATAGTCTTACTCGGCCTACACCCCAACACTTGCTATTTTGACTCAACCTTTAGCATCGGTGTACAGCCCTACTCGGCTTACATTAACACTTAGACTCAAACATGTGAGTCGGGGCACGGTCGTACTCAGCCTACAATATTTCCCGGCTCACCCCAATAGTCAGCCTACATCTATGAATCGATCAACAAATACTGCAGTTACTAAATGATACTTTCCTTCGTTACAACAAAGATATTTCATTAAATATGCAGACCTATTATGCTCGGTTTGCAAGAGCGTTACAAAAATCAGCCCTCGGCTCTTCTAAAGGATAATCGAAACAACAAAATTACAAGGCACAGAGGCCTGTCCTAAACTAGCTCTTCCATCTGCTGCTCCTCGGCCTATGGCGCTACCCCCATCTGCGGCTCTGACTCTTTGGGATGACTAATCAGGTTAGCCTCTAGCTAGGAACTCAGTTGCTCAACCCCCTGATCCTCACCTGCATCCTTAAGGTGGCCCTCCTCATCCCCCGACTCGTCCTCAAACATGTCGGCCGTTATATCTTGATCGAGTCAGGGTGTGCGGATAGACATGCCAGGGTTGTGAAGGAACAGATTCTTGAAGAACTCCTACTCGAAGTCAGCCGCGTAGTCATCCTTTATCTGCTCGAGCTCGACAGATTTCTTGAAGTCGACCACCGTCTGTTCTAAGGCTTGCTCCTAGTCGGCATCCCTTGTAACGACCCATCCCAAAAATCGGGATTAGATTAGTGGGTAATGATGGATTAGTGATGTTAATCGGTGATTAGTCGGTTGATTTCGGACGGGCGGTGCGAAATGACGGTTTTGTCCCTGGAATGGGAAAAAATGTTGAATTTTCGTTCAGGCGGTCAAATGGACTTTGACAGATGACCTTGACGTAGTTCGAGACTTCATGAGTTCCTAGACAGGTGGCACGTCCGATTCCGACATTCGAGTAAAAAGTTATGAAGTTCAGAAGTTCGAAGGTAATTTGGTAATTAGGTTAAAAAGGGGCACTTTGTTGACTTTTCAAACGACATGGATATTTCACGTAATTCGAGGACCATTAGGTAGGTCTCGATCCCCTGAGTATAATGACAGGTGGCACACTATCATCGGGCGTCGGTAGGTTCGGATTTTGGTCTAAACCCACTAGGGGCAAAATGGTAAATTATCATTCAGGGGCATTTTGGTCCATTGGCTGCATTGGGGTTGGTGCCCAGTGATCAGGGGACACTTGGCTGCTTGGGAAATTTGCCCAATGGATGTGGGACACTTTTCCCTTGCTGGAAGGGTGTGGAATCCTCCTCCACCATCTCACTTTAATTTTAAATGATCGTGCATAATGTGTTTGATGAAGAACAGAGAACACAGAGTGTGTGTGTGTGTGTGTGTGTGTGTGTGTGTGTGTGTGTGTGTGTGTGTGTGTGTGTGTGTGTGTGTGTGTGTGTGTGTGTGTGTGTGTGTGTGTGTGTGTGTGTGTGTGTGTGTGTGTGTGTGTGTGTGTGTGTGTGTGTGTGTGTGTGTGTGTGTGTGTGTGTGTGTGTGTGTGTGTGTGTGTGTGTGTGTGAGTGAGTGAGATTGTGAGAATTCAAACCTCTGCCATGAGTGATCTCTTGCCTTTGCTGTCTAAAGAAGAATAAGAGAGAAAGGTCAGACAAGAGGCTGGGGCAGGCACGGCGGCTCACGACAGTGAGAGGTGGAAAAGAACCGTGAAAAACCGTGAGTTCCCCTATGTTTAGTTGGAATAGTGAACTCGAATTGAAGGGGTAAAGAGCACAATTGTTTATTAGATGATGCTTCTGGGGTGTCTAGGAGTTGAATGGGCTTGGAATTGAGGTTCGCCGTGGGCAGTAGCCGCGAAACTGACACGGTAAGGATTGTGATTCAAAAATGGTGACTATTGTTTTGGTGCCCGATATTCGAATTAATTAATTGGAAATTGTTTCTGGAGGTTCTAGGGATAGATTGAGATCAACAGGAGGAGAGGAGGTGGTCGGAAACACGGTAATTAAATGACAACCAGTGCCCAGTTTCTCCTTCGTTTTGGGAGGTGAGTTCCCAGCCTAAAGTTCTTGTTTTTAAAGGTCTAAACGATTGTGGAAAATGAGACAAACCTACAGGACTAATTTGAATTTAAAAAGGATTGAAAATAAAGGAAACATGGGCTCGAACTGCCCACACCGGTTCGACTGGACCGAACCGGTTCAAACTCGGTCTGACAGAGGTAGAAGATGAACAGTGCTGAGGCGCGTGAAGCCCACGCGCAGCCCCTTTGGGCGGTGCGTGGCACCTCTGTTGGGGAAGATGTCAACATGTAAAATGATTTAATCGATGTAACAACATTTTGACACTGGTTTCGAGTCGATCGGACATCGTCTCGATATGTTTCGGGATGTCCGAAGGTTTTATGGCTCAGTTAAAAATAGTTAAAAATTTGGAAAAATTACGGGGCTTTAGTATGAACATTGTGAAGTAGTTAGTGACCCTATTATGGGATTTGGACAGGTTCGGGAAATCCGGTGATAGTGGATTGACCGGGAACGGCTTAAGTGCATGCGTATCGAGGCAGCGGCGTAACGGTCTGTGAGTGGACTTTGATTTCAAACTTATGATACATGCATATATTTTTTAAATTTTTTATATACGTGATTTCTATATTTGTGAATTGATATTGATGATTTACGGTTTTGCATGGATTTCGAGATAAGTACGTATTTGCATGTTTTATGAGCTTACAGTTTATACTGTGATTTGACCATGGTTTTGATGATTTGATTGTGGGATTTGAAATATGATTTGATTTCATTGGTTTATAATGGATTTTGGAAAAGTGATTTCGGGCTTGAAGCCCAGTTCATAAAAGTGGTTTTGATGAACGTGATTTCGGGTTTTGGAATACTATTTCAAGATGACGATTCGGGATTCGGTTTTGGAAATTGAAAGTAGATTTCTGGATTTGGGTTCGGAATGGTTATTCCGGATGTCGGCTTATGGGATGATGGTTTCGGATTCGGATTTGGAAATGGAGTATGGATATGATTCTGGATTTGGATTCGGGATGATGATTTCGAATTCGGATTTGGACATGGATTTGGAAATGGTTTTAAAATGGTTTTTGGATTGGATTTGCTGGATCTGGTTATTGGGTTTAAAGACCCAGATATGATATATGACGGGGGCGGGCCCGGATTGGGTTTAAAGACCCGGATTGAGTTTAAAGACTCAGATATTGTGATTTCCCCCGTAGGCCTTGATAGGTCTTGAAATAAGCATTATTTTATATTATTTTAAACCCGTATACTTGACTTTTAATATTAAAATAATAAATAATTAGATAAAATAATTTATTTTGTGGTATTTTTGTTTAAATAAATAAAGCTTGTAATTTGGAGCATTTTGGCGAAAGAATCGTCCCGATCGGAATTTTAACGAAGAAATTATGGACGAAATTCGGTTGTGTTATTAATTAATTAATTTTTATTTTGCAAAGCCCAAATTCATGTTTTTAATTGCAGCCCATATATTCTCATTCTGCAGCCCACGACTCTCCAGCCCAGCAGCCCGTCTCAGCCCAATCCATTGCAAGCGCCAAGCCTAAGACGCGAGCTCGTTCCGGTCAAGCCTTCACTTCGCTCAAGCCCATGACCCGCGCTCAACAACCCACGCGGCCAGTCCCTTCAGCGAACAACCCATGCATCTTAGGCCAGCACAACGGCCTTCACACGCGCACGTCCACCTGCCTAGTCCAATCCATCCGTACGGCCCAGCAGCCAGCCCACCTGCTCGCTTGCAAATAAACCAGCCCAACTGCAGCAGCCACTTTCCTGGCCCGCTCCTCTCTCCAGTCCAATCCGCCTGGCCCGAAATCCACACCTACACTGCGCCAAAGACCCATGCCGCCTCACCCAACAACTTTCTACAGCCCACTGCACCCTCACCAGCCCACTTAACTACTCCCCCTTTTCAGATTTTTCTGATTTTCCAGCAAAAAAATCTGCTCAACCCATCCCTAAATTCATCATAATTCATCATTTCACTTTTATTTATTTTTTATTGTAATTTTTATTTATTTTATTTTCTTTTTTATTAGTTTTTTCTCCCTATAAATAGGGGTTCAATTCATGTAACAAGGGTCTCCATTTTTCCATTTTGTTTCTCTCTTTAGTTTAGGTTTTATTATTTCTCTCTAGTTTCTCTTCTTTTAGTTCATCTTCTTTCTTTAATTTTGGGGACCATTTTAACTTCTTGTAGTTTCTTTTATTTAATTAACTTTCTTTTAAATTCTTGTTCTTAATTTATGTTATAATTTATGTTATTTCTTAATTTCATTTCTTCTTTACTTTGTTCTTGTTATTTTTCTTTGAGATCTCTTAAATACATCTTTATGCTTTCCTTAAGAAATACCTAGGCCAAGTATTTCCGAAATAATTCTAGAATTTAAGTCCGTATTCTTATGTTTTATCCTCCATCTTCATAAGGTTCTTGCCGCTGTTCGGTGTTCCTTATGAATAACATTCCATTGTTTCCATCTACTTTCAGAATCACAAGCTGTTCTTGGGTTCCGAAAGTGTAACTTTTCTCCATTTACTTAAATTCTTGTTATTGTTTTGGTTTTACTTATAATTCAATATATGTGTTGGTATTTTCTTTCTAACATTTGTAAATGTGAATACAATCTCCATGTGTTTTACTTTTTGAATTTCATCTACTTCATATGTTTTAGTGTTTAACCTTCAATTTAACGCTAAGTGTTTATGACCGCTGTTCGGTGCATTTATAATATTGAAAAATGTATGTATGTATTTGAGATGATTAAGGTGGAATTTCGTGATTGGTTTAATATGAGCATGATGTTAGAGTGTTGGTAAAAATATGTGTTTGAAGAAAGTTCACTTGCATAAAAGTTAAAGTAGAAATAGAATTAAGTTCTTAATAATTTTTACTTGCTTTCTTTATTGTATGATTACAATCTTTCAAACCCCTCATCTAATTCTTTATTCTTTTATTATTTAATTCTTTATTCTTTTATTCTTTTATTCTTTATTTCATTAATTCATTAATTCTTTAATTCTTTATTATTTAATTATTTAATTCTTTAATTCTTTAATTCATTATTCTTTGATTATTCATTATTCTTTCTCACTAACAGATTATTAATGTTCCCTAATTTCCCCGGTTAAGAACGATCCCTATTTGCCAATACTACATCTACACAAAAAAGGTTTAAATTGCATAACACCCGAATCACGTGTTTAATTTAATGCGTAGTATGGGCGTTATAAATTTTTGGCGCCGTTGCCGGGGAAATTGAAAATCATTTTTACTATGTTGGTGCATGTATATAAATTGTGCAAATTATACTTGTTCATAATGTTTATCTTTATACATGTTCATATCGTACTTGTTTATTATTTTTATTTATTTTTATACTTGTTCATAACTTTTATTTTTATGCTTGTTCATAGTTTGATTCTTACAATTGTTCTTATATCATTTGTTTATAATGTTCATACTTTACTTGTTCTTTTTATATTTGTTCATAAATGTTCATAATTTTTTTATATATACTTGTCACTTTATAATTGTTTATGTAAATTTCAATTTTTATTTTACTTGTTCATTTCATATTTATACACACTTGTTCATGATTAACTTTCATTTATGTTTGTTTATAATTCTCTTACTTGTCATTTTATACTTGTTCATTCTTTTTACTTGTTCATAAGTGCATTTTGTACATGTTCATTTTTCCTTATTTTTACTTTTATCTAGTTCTATTAGTTGTTGTAATTATGAGAAGAAAAATAATAATAAATTAAAAAACAATTACATAAAATTCGTAAAAAAAAAATTCATTTATTTAATTATTAAATTCCGAAAAAAAAAATTAATTAATTAAAAAAAATTTAATATATGTATTTACTTTCCAACTTTTTTTTAGTTTTAGCTTCATGTTAGTGCTAATTCATTTTGTAAATAGATGTTGTATATATGTACTTGTTATTTTTCTTACTTATTCATAAGTATTATACTTGTCTTAATTTTCATTTGTATGCTTGTTCATACTTGATTTATACTTCATACTTTGTTTATAATTGTACCTCTTTTTCCATACTTGTTTGTTTATACTAGTTCCTAGGTTGTATATTACTTGTTCATTTTATTTTATTTGTGGATGTATTTATTTAAGTTGTATATTATTTGTGGATATATTTATACCTCTTTGTCTTTTTAATTCATAAATTGTTCATACTTGTGAATAAATTGTTCATATGTAAATTGTCACGTTATATTTGTAAATTGTGCATAAAAACATACTTGTAAATAATTCTTGCATTCATGCATTAGTCTCGGCTATATGTAGATCACTTGTACTTCGAAGTTTAGATTTTGATCTTTAATCGGTAAAGACTCTTTTGTTAACTCTCACCTACGGTGATTGTTAACACTTGAGTTATCTTAATTTCTCTGGAGTAAGAAATTTTCGAGGGTGATGTCTAGGACAAGAGACGATACTCATAACGGGTTTTGGGTCTAAGAAATGGACATCAATAGAGTTTAAGTCTCGGGATGTCTCGAAATTAGCCCTGCCTCTTGTGTTTATTCTTTCTAACCTAGTCACCTTTGAACTTGCCCAAACAGTTGAATTAATCCAAGATATTTACTTGGGCCGCACGGACGTATAAGTCTCCATCTAAACTTTGAAGCTATGTGAACTATATATATCTTTGACTTCCCCCAACATGTAAATATTATTTATATCTTAACTTATATAATTTGTCATGACAAATTTTATTTGCATCTTTAGTTTAACTAACTTACATCCTTCATTTAACTTGCATCCTTAACTTAAATTTGCATTACTAACTAACGTGCATCTCTGTCTAGGCTGGATGGGCGTTAAACTGCAAGAGCTTGTTGGGAGGCAACCCAATGTATTCCCGGGATGTGAAGGAGTCATCAACGTAGAGTTGCTATCTTTCACCCTTCACTCTCTTTATTTTGTTTACTTAATGTTTTTCTTATTTTATTTTCGTAAATCACTTTTGTAACGACCCGTCTCGAGAGCCGGAATTAGCAAAGTGATTAGTAACGGATTAGTGAGTCTAATCGGTGTTTAGTTGGTTACTGTTGGCCCGTTAGTGTAGAAGGACGATTTTGCTCCTAGTTCGGACAAAAAGTTGACTTTTAGTTCGGGTGGTCAATTGGATATTGATAGATGACCGTGACATAGTACGGGACGTCACGAGTCCGTAGACAGGCGGCACGCCCGATTCCGACATCCGAGGAGGAAGTTATGATGTTTGGAAGGTTGAGGGCATTACCGTAATTTGGGTAAACGAAATGGGAAAAGTTGACTTTTTGTGTGACAAGGTTTTGACACGTAGACCGAGGACCGTTAGGTAGATCTCGTCGTCTTGAGTTCAACGACAGACGGCATGCCTTCGTCGGACATTGGACGGGCGAGATACGGGTCTATACCGGCAAAGGGGCAAAGGGCAAAATGGTAATTTTGATTCATAGGGGCAATTTGGTCTTTTTGCCCATTGGGATTTGTGCAAATAGGATAAAGCCAAGTGTACAGGGCTGACTTGGATATTTTGGAATTGGGACCATGGGATTATGACAGGTGGTTGTTGTCTAGTGGGTTCTAGGTCGTGCACGGTGTGTTTGTTAAATGGGTGTGTGTGTTTGTGTAGTCGTGCAAGGAGAGAAAACAGAGATAGAGTTGAGAGGGAAAATCGATCAGGTGAGGGAAGTGTGAGACTTTGTGACCTGGTGAGAGTCAACAGAGATGAAGTGAGACTTGGTGAGTGAGTTTGAATTGGAACTTGTGGGCTGAACGGTGGTGTGTGTGAAGTGTGAGTTCACAGGAAAAACAGAGAAGTGTTAAGGGAACTTGGTGGTGGTGTTGTCGTGTGTTGATCCAATTAGGATCGAGGGAAGGCTAGGACAACCCTGTGAACCCTGCAGGACGTGGCGGCGAACAAGGTGGTGGACGGCGAGCAGGTAATTTCCTTAAACTCTGTTGCTTGCTCTGTTTTGCCGTGAATTTCAAACGTTGAGTCGTGGAGTCTCAGATCGAGTCGAGACAGTTGGTGAGTGCTAATCGACTCCTTAGGTCCTTAGGAACCTTTTGGTGTCGAAGCTGTGACGGGGGAGTAGACGGTTGGCTGGAAGCAAGAACAGGGATTTGGACGGGTTTCTGTTTCGAGTTGGGAATGTGAGGTGTAGGTCGTGTTGTCGTGTTTGGTTGAGGGGAATGGATTACTGGGTAGAGGACGAAGAGAATGGTGTAAAGAAGGACTAAAATGGTGGACGGACGGCGGAGAACCGGCCACGCCGGTCCGGAACAGTGCACGTCTCAAGGAAGACGATGAACAGTACTCTGTGTGCAGGCGCGTGAGGCCCATGCGCAGCCACTTTGGACGGCGCGTGGGGGCGCGTGCGGCGTTTTCCGGGGAGGTGTTCAACTAGGTTTTTGGTCTAGACGATGTAACGAATCTTTTGGGATAGGTTTCAGGTTACTCGGACGTCGATTCGAGTTAGTTCTGCGGGATTGAAGGTTTAGGGTCTCAGTTTGTTACGTTTAGGACCCGGGGATTTTCGTCGGAAGTTAGTAGGACCTTAGTGGATGTGTTAGTGACGTGTTTTGGTGACTGTTGACAGGATCGAGGAACCCCGAAGCGGACGAGGAACGTACGGGACGCGAGTGACGTGCCCGGTATCTATGAGTGGACTCCTTCTCTATAACTGAGCATGCTTAACTGCTTTTAATTACATGTTTTATGGTTCTCATTATGATTTCATGATTATTTGAATATGCTATAACTGTTTTACTTAATTGCACGTTTTCGAGAAATTACGTATTCGGCACGTTTTACGAGAAAGGCTTGATTTCTGATTGTGATGCTATGATTTTGGGATTTCAAACGATAAATGGTTTTCAATGATATTAAAGGGATTTTGGAACATGATTTTGGTGATCAAGGGTTTTCGGTTTTAAAATCGGATTTTGGAAAGTGGAATTTGGTTTTAAAGTTGAAAAGTGGATTTCCGGATTTGGGTTCGGAATGACGGTTCTGGATGCCGGAAGGGCTTCAGACTAGTGGTTTCGGATTCTGGTTTGGATATGGATTTCGAATGGTTTTCAAATGGTTTTGGATTGGATTTGCTGGATCTGGTTATTGGGTTTAAAGACCCGGATTATGTTTGACGGGGGACGGGCCCGGATTGGGTTTAAAGACCCGGATTGAGTTTAAAGACTCGGGAGTTTAAAGACTCGGATATACTGATATTTCCCCCGTAAGCCTATTGAGTTTAAAGACTCAGAGTTTAAAGACTCGGATTATTGAGGCCTGGATTGAGTTTAAAGATTCGGGAGTTTAAAGACTCGGATAGATCCAGCAGGTTTGATCGGATGATTATATTGGTATCTTATGATTTACTGTTAATGTTTTATAACGTTTAGCATACTGTGTTTATGTTGCTGTGGTTTCCATGATGAAAATGATATGATTTATAACTGTTTTCAGAAATTGGATTATGCATGCATGTTTTCAAAACGAAGGGCCAAACCCTGGTTTGTTGATGAAATGGTTTTTGAAACTTTCATTCTTTCTGGTCTACTCACACTTTCTGTTTTTAACTGCCTTCCAGGTCGTGGAGCTAGCGCGGGGGTTGACGTTGAGGCAACGTCGGAGGCATAGAGTACTCGAGAGTTTCCCGGACTGTTTCCAGTTTTCCCGTTGCGTGTGTAATAACTCTGAGTAGGACTTCTGTCTTATCGTTGCGTACTATGCTCTGTATAACGGTTGACTAGTTGGATGTTTTAAATTCTCCTGCGTCTGACAATGTAATTTGTAGTTTTTGTGAGGGTATTTTCGGTCTTTCGTTTTGGGTTGTCAGACGGGAGCAGGATTTACCTCGGTTTTCTGGGTGGAACCGGGGTGGGTCCTGACAACTTTCCTTACTTCAATTCTATGTTCCATTACTTCTTATTTTCCTACATTGAAGACAATGTAGAATTTAAGTGTGGGGGAGTGGTTTACAATTTTAATTGTGCAATAAAATTGTTTAAAAAAATTATAAAATAAATAAAAAATTAATTATTAAAAAAAAGAGTTTATTGCTTTCTTGAGTCATTGTTGTTTTAACTTAATGTTTTTACGAGTATTAAGTTAGCCTTTAACTTGTCAATGATATAAATGAACGGAAACGAATATGTTATGACTATAAAGATGATCACTATAACTTGAATTCGTTTGTTAATATTTTGTGATTAAGTGTTATAATTTGTAGATAATGCATGTAAATTGGTCAATAAACGAGCATGTTAAGATAAGTATGAATCATTTGAACCTTATGTGAGCTTTAGAACCTTATATACATCTTTGATGAGTGATTCATAAGTTCTTTGTTTAAATTGATATACATATGCCTCATAACTACTTACAATAGATTTTAATGAACTCTAGAGTACTAGAACTTATTCTATGTGATTTTCAAAGCTGTTAAGTCAATAAACTCTCTGATTTTGGATATGATTAAGGCATTAGGGTTAACACCACAAATTCAAACATCCATGTTCCCTATTTTGTGCGCACAAGTTGCGACCCCCTTAGTTTTAACCCCTTTGAGCCTACATTAAGCATTTCTTTCATCACCATGATTATCTAAACACATGAGCTAAGTATAGACATGTTTCACCCTTGTTCCAAGGACTCGGTTGAAGACATAAAGATTGTGTGAAGAGAAATTGATGATGTTTTGAAGACTTTATGTATATGGATTTACTTACTCAAACTTTGTTGTACTTTTTGACACATGTTATTACCTTGATATTTGAAAAGAAAAAAAAATGAAAAAAAAATGTATTGAGTTTCTATCAAGGTAATAAGGTTTGATTATGTAATATTTGAGTTAAGTCCTTTACATTCGTAAATCCGACACAAAGAATGAATTCGAGGCCCAACATGATGAAATTCGGCCTATGTTCGAAGGGATGAATTTATGATATCATTGCACTAAGGTCGAGAAGTTATGATACGTTTTGGGAGTCTATTGAGTCTTGGAACGAATTTTGAGCACCACTTGTCCTATATATTCCTTGCCCCTAAACTTAGCCCCATTACAACCTTCGTAAAGACCTTATGATCCTTAAGATGGTAAATTTTAATTAGTAGAGTTAATCACTTGAGTAAGCTTATGGTTTTGGTTCATTTGTGCAAGTATGTTTTGTTTTTATATTGAGGTGTTTGTTTGAGATTTTGCAAAAGTACTTCATTTCTATAATGTGAGCATTTTTCTCACATATTTTGAGTGCAAATACAAACCTTTACAAACTTGAGTGAATTTATGGGTGCATATCCTTATGAGTTGATTCATACTTGTTTTATTCATGTTGAAATCTGTTTCACCATATTTACTCATTATCTTACTTGTTAAAACATTTTTTACAATTTATTAACTCTTGAATTCCATATGTTTAATTGTTTTAAGTGAAATTTTTTGATGCCATGATAATAATGAAATATTGAGACAAATGGTTAAGGGTTTACTTGTTTTGAATTCGTAGTTTAATTTTAGTATTTGCTAGGGACTAGCAAAGTTTAAGTGTGGGGGTATTTGATAGGTCCTCAAATAAGTATTATTTTATATTATTTTATACCCTTATACTTGACTTTTAATATTAAAATAATAAATTATTAGATAAAATAATTTATTTTGTGGTATTTTTGTTTAAATAAATAAAGCTTGTAATTTGGAGCATTTTGGCGAAAGAATCGTCCCGATCGGAATTTTAACGAAGAAATTATGGACGAAATTCGGTTGTGTTATTAATTAATTAATTTTTATTTTTCAAAGCCCAAATTCATGTTTTTAATTGCAGCCCATATCTTCTCATTCTGCAGCCCACGGCTCTCCAGCCCAGCAGCCCGTCTCAGTCCAATCCATTGCAAGCGCCAAGCCCAAGACGCGAGCCCGTTCCGGTCAAGCCTTCATGTAAGACCGGGTCTTGGAAGCAAGAACGGTGAGCAAGACCCATGAGCTTGAGAAGCAAGATCGGTGAGCAAGACCCGTGAGCTTGGAAAGGTAAGATCGGTGAACGATCCCACATCGCTCGGGGAGGGAAAGGTGAAGTACCTTATATGTGTGGGCACGTATCTATCTAACATAAGGCCTTTTGGGAGCTCAGCGGCTTTGGGGGGGATTGGAACCCCAAAGTTAAGCGAGTTGAGGCTGGTGCAATCCCATGATGGGTGACCCCCTGGGAAGTTGCACCGTGAGCTCCCGAAAACAAAACCGTGAGGGCTGGGCCCAAAGCGGACAATATTGTGTTAGATGGGCCGGGTCGTGACACTTTACTTCGCTCCAGCCCATGACCCGCACTCAACAACCCACGCGTCCAGTCCCTTGAGCGAACAACCCATGCATCTTAGGCCCGCACAATGGCCTTCACACGCGCACGTCCACCTGCCTAGTCCAATCCATCCGTACGGCCCAGCAGCCAGCCCACCTGCTCGCCTGCAAATAAACCAGCCCAACTGCAGTAGCCACTTGCTTGGCCCGCTCCTCTCTCCAGTCCAATCCGCCTGGCCCGAAATCCACACCTACACTGCGACAAAGACCCATGCCGCCTGACCCAACAACTTTCTACAGCCCACTGCACCCTCACCAGCCCACTTAACTACTCCCCCTTTTCAGATTTTTCTAATTTTCCAGCATGAAAATCTGCTCAACCCATCCCTAAATTCATCATTATTCATCATTTCACTTTTATTTATTTTTTATTGTAATTTTTATTTATTTTATTTTCTTTTTATTAGTTTTTTCTCCCTATAAATAGGGGTTCAATTCATGTAACAAGGGTCCCCATTTTTCCATTTTGTTTCTCTCTTTAGTTTAGGTTTTATTATTTCTCTCTAGTTTCTCTTCTTTTAGTTCATCTTCTTTCTTTAATTTTGGGGACCATTTTAATTTCTTGTAGTTTCTTTTATTTAATTAACTTTCTTTTAAATTCTTGTTCTTAATTTATGTTATAATTTATGTTATTTCTTAATTTCATTTCTTCTTTACTTTGTTCTTGTTATTTTTCTTTGAGATCTCTTAAATACATCTTTATGCTTTCCTTAAGAAATACCTAGGCCAAGTATTTCCGAAATAATTCTAGAATTTAAGTCCGTATTCTTATGTTTTATCCTCCATCTTCATAAGGTTCTTGCCGCTGTTCGGTGTTCCTTATGAATAACATTCCATTGTTTCCATCTACTTTCAGAATCACAAGCTGTTCTTGGGTTCCGAAAGTGTAACTTTTCTCCATTTACTTAAATTCTTGTTATTGTTTTGGTTTTACTTATAATTCAATATATGTGTTGGTATTTTCTTTCTAACATTTGTAAATGTGAATACAATCTCCATGTGTTTTACTTTTTGAATTTCATCTACTTCATATGTTTTAGTGTTTAACCTTCAATTTAACGCTAAGTGTTTATGACCGCTGTTCGGTGCATTTATAATATTGAAAAATGTATGTATGTATTTGAGATGATTAAGGTGGAATTTCGTGATTGGTTTAATATGAGCATGATGTTAGAGTGTTGGTAAAAATATGTGTTTGAAGAAAGTTCACTTGCATAAAAGTTAAAGTAGAAATAGAATTAAGTTCTTAATTATTTTTACTTGCTTTCTTTATTGTATGATTACAATCTTTCAAACCCCTCATCTAATTCTTTATTCTTTTATTATTTAATTCTTTATTATTTTATTCTTTTATTCTTTATTTCATTAATTCATTAATTCATTAATTCTTTATTATTTAATTATTTAATTCTTTAATTCTTTAATTCATTAATCTTTGATTATTCATTATTCTTTCTCACTAACAGATTATTAATGTTCCCTAATTTCCCCGGTTAAGAACGATCCCTATTTGCCAATACTACATCTACACAAAAAGGGTTTAAATTGCATAACACCCGAATTACATGTTTAATTTAATGCGTAGTTTGGGCGTTATCAGGCCTATTCAGTTTAAAGACTCAGGAGTTTAAAGACTCGTATTATATTGAGGCCTGGATTGAGTTTAAAGACTCAGGAGTTTAAAGACTCGGATAGATCCAGCATGTTCTATTGGTTGAAATGGATTCCACATGTGTTTTGGATTTCTGGGATAACTTTATGATTTTTAATAATGATGGTTTTCAATAATCGTTTTTCGATGTTTTGGGCTATGACCCGGATGTTATGGATTTTGATTGTTTTGGGCTGAGGCCCGGGATTTGAGAAAAGGAAATAAGTTCGGTTTTTGTAATTGAAGATGAAATGGTTTTATGAAATGATTTTATTATGCATGCATTGGTTTTTAAAATGAGGGTATAATTGTTTTCTCTGATAAACTGTTTTATAAACTTATCGTTTATTTTTGTCCACTCACATTCTTTTGTGTTTTCGATACCCTCCAGGTTGTTGGGGTGCGGGCTGTTGGTAGAGAGAGACGGAGACATCACACACGCGATCCACAGTAGAGTCTACGCACTCTGGGAAGTCCGTAACTTGTGGACAGTTCGATTGGAAATCCCTTGTCCGGCTTACGTGTTACACGTAGGTTGGACGCAGGTTTAACCCTCGTGTCACGCGTAAGTTAGACGGGAGTATGGCTTAGCCCTTAATCCCGGGGGATTAGGGGTGGGTCATGTCATCCCTGGCCGACTTAACACGACACAGCTCCTTCTAATACCTTAGTTGGTCTTTCTCCTTTACCTCCAGTTGGGTTTTGACTTCATCCTTCGCAGCCACCGCCTCATGCACCTTCCACCTCTCGGCTTCGAGTTGCCGCGTTAGGCCGGCAGACTATTTTATTGCCTTCTCGGCCTCTTGCAGCTTTGGGATCAGCTCTCCTACTTTTTCTTGAGCCTTTTTTTTCCCTCCGAGCAGCTGCCACTCTCCTATGAGTAGTGCCAAATGGCAGATAGACCTCGCCGAGAGCCTGCACATGACAGCTGTTAGCATCAAATCAACTCGGCATAAAAACTAAACTTTGTGCAAATCACTCATATTGTTTATGAGCAGCAGAGCCTTCTCCATTTTCTGATCGATCGACTTGCATCACACCTCTGTCAGCTCGTCTAGGGGGATAGAGGCCCCCTGACAGACCCCGTTCAGCAGTGGTGCCATCTGCCTCGGATAGCAGAGGGTGGCCTAGGGGTCAGAGGACTCACCCACCGGCTCGCCCTCAATGAATATGCCCAATTTCAAATCCTCATCCCTCCTCAACATGTCCATTATCCTCACGTCAAGTCGAGGAGGGGACGGGAGAGGCTTGAACTCAGGGGCTGAAATGGTCGTCTTCACACCCAAGGCCTCTTGGGCCGACAACACTGCCTTGGCCTCCTACTTAGCTTTCATCCGTTTGGGGTCAGGCAACTGCACCTGATCCTTCTCAGGCTCTTTCTTCTTTCTCAGGAGAGACTGAGGGGGACTCGGTTTCAACTTCGACGACTGCCCCTGCTTGGACCGCTCCGTATGATCAGTCTATTGTTCCTTAATCGCTTTTTTCTTCACCATCTGATCTAGACACCGAGCATCCCTACCAAGTGACCCTAACTCTTCAGCATTCTGGTTGGCCTTCATTTTGAGCGACATGCAATTTTTGTAGATCCCTGTACCGAGATGCTGGGGAACTATACCAAAACACATGTCAGTGAAAGAAAAAACACACAAAAACCAGGCATGTCACTCGGTCACGCTTACTTACTCTCATCGGTGTCAATTAAGCAGGCTTTGTGTTAAAAACCGGGAAGTCAAAATGCACGTCCTTCCCTTTCCAACTCATCCAAGCTCACCCTGACTGCCTGGATGATCGTCTTCTCCTCGACCGAAATTTCCTCGAGGGGAAACAAACCTATACACCGAGACAATGGTCAGTTTATGTAAGGACACTTGAAAAAAAAAAACAAAACGATGTACGAAACACAGAGGTCAAGGTCTGTCCTACAACCCCACACCTTTAGTCTGAAACTTGCTCGGTATAGGATCCCCTCGGTACTCCCCTCGCAATCCCCACTAATAAGGTAAAACTTTGTCTTGTATGACTTCTCGGAGGTCGGCAGGCTGAGTATGAACTCTCCTCTCTTGCTTTTCTTGCGATGCCTCATGAAGATCCACCATGTACTCTGTTGTTGGAACCTAAACTCGTATAGATACATGAGCTAGAAGGAGGCCGGCTCTGGCTGCTTGGCCCAGCTGAAGACCGTGTACAACTAGTAGAAAACTATCTAGACGTTTGGGTTGAGCTGACCAAGTGCCACCCCCATTTTTTTCACCATCTGTCGCAGCCACAAGTGCAACGACAGCCTCACCCCATGGTGCATCAACTCGGTATAGAACAAAGCCATACCGGCTAGCGGATTGCTCGGTAACCGGGTTATCACCGACTTTGGCACCCCAAACTCTACGTGCATCTTCATCAGACCCTTCTCTGTCTCTTTGTTCACAATCTCGTCCCCGACAAAGGCGACCCCCTTTTATAGGGACCGCATCCAATACTAACCCATCACTGGTCGGTCTTCCCTTACTCAACTGCACCAACCCCTTCTCTCGGCCGTGAGTTAGCTTCAGTGCCTTGTGCACCTCTACCTTCACAATTGCCTCGACATCCACCAGGAGATTGCCACTACCCGTGTGGTCGACCACTTCAACCCCCAGTGCCACCTCACTATTTCGACTAGAAGGGTTAGTAGTCTCGTGTGCCGAGCTTGTTCTGTTTTGCATTTCGGCCGAGGTGGCCTTGTTCTCACTTTAAGACACGAGAATGAGAACCTTGACACTACTACATGACGACTCACTACCTTGTGTGTCGTAGCACTTCCCCTCCGTCACTGAGTTACTATCCCCGAACATCTACAAGGAAAAAGGGAGAAACACAACTCAGAGACCGACTTCGACCTACGAAGATCTGACCAGAAACTTCATCAAGTTCATGACCAGTTCTTCACCAGCTCCTAGTTTAATCTACACAATTAGGAAGAACGGGTGCTTACCGTGTTTTTTCGCGGAGGAGTTGTCAGTCGGAAATCGCACCACCGTGAGCACCATCGCCAAGAGCTGATCGAAAATCGCCTATTCACTTCGACAAAGTTTTCCCAATTTCTCAAAAAATGCAAGTGAGGAAATCGGTGGAAAAATTCTCCTATTTATAGAGCTCGACATGGACTACAAGGCGTCACCAAGCTCTATGGCTGACAAGTATCGCGACAAACATATATCTGACCAACACGTGTCACCCTTCCAGCCGAGGGAGGCCAATCGTCCTCCCCACCTCCACCACTAACCTATACGAATCCCACCAAGCTAGGTACACTACTCGGTATTCACCACCTACCCAACGCCCTAGGACACCCACCACTGAGTAGGGTACACCACTCGGTATCTGCCACCTGCCCAAGACCTGGGACACTCATCACTGACCTAGCCTTTCAGCTTCGATCATAGTGCCACCACCTAGACAATTTCAGACCGTCACTCAGGATACTACCACCGAGCCACCTTCCCATGTGGCCGACCAACCTGGCTCCACCAAGCTACCTCCTCCTATGGCCAACCACATGCCCCTTTTCTACAGTGACCGAGACAAGCTTGGCGGACTGAGAAATTCCCCGACTGAGAAATTCCACCTCAGTCAAGAACATGGGGGACTTCTGTTTACACCATATCTGACCAGACCCGCTGGACCATATACCTAAAGCCCAAGCACCAAACAAGGCTCAAGTCCACAGTACTTACGTCGCCCCAACAATGTGCCCGAGGCCAAATGACACGTAGAAGCTTATCCAACATCGATCTACGTAACATATTTCAACATACAAATCGAGGAGCATTTGTCCCACATCAAAACTATAGAAATCGAACATCCCACTTACCCATACATAAGAGGTACACATTTCCCAAAAAAAGTAACTAAGATCTACTATTCACTATTACTCTACCAAATTTACAATTTACCGCTTACTCTTACGAACAAAGTTACTGACTTGACCGTTGGAGAACCTTAGGCTAGCACCACACCGGTGCTCGTACTAACGGAAGACCCACTGCTCTCCCAGTTGGTAGGTTACGAGGGAGGACACGCGTCATTTGGTGATTAGACGATGAGTAATCGACAGTTGAAATATTTAAAGCTTCAACACCTTAAATCAACTGGATCTCAAGCCCGAAATACTGATTTCACGTATCTCCGTGAAATTATCTCAAAACTACTAAGCAAATCCTCGATTTCACGAATATCTATAAAATTATTCAAACCGATAATTAAAACATTATTCAAATCACATAAAACACAATTATAAAAAAAAAGGTGCAACATAGCATTTTCCACGAAAATGCCAAATCATATTCAAAACGTTATGCAATCAATGCATATCAAATCACAATCATGAAACATATAAAACATTTATGCATGCATCATATTTCTAAAAAAAAAGTCCACTCACAGACTGTCCATGCTGTGCGCTACAATCCCGCGCCATAACCTAGTTGAGAGCTTATCCACGTCTTTGAGACGTCCGAGCCTGTCCAAATCACACACAAAGGTCACTATAAACCTATATAAGTCCATAATAGAAATCCATCACTATCCTGGAACCGAGAACACATCCCTAACATGCTTCCTGAGGCTAAAAACCTCGAAATGACCTATCAAACGATCTCTGATCGACCTGAAACTACCACCATTGAATTCAGATCATTGAAACCTTTTGAACAAGACTTGTTTAACCTCAAAATTCGTGCCCACGTGCCCACACACGCTAGTCAAAGTCCAATCAATGATGATCAATACTGGTCAACGCTGACATCAGCTGCTGACGTCATCTGTTGTCGTCAGCCTGACAAGTATGACACTTGACAGGTCTAACAACCTGCCATGTGGCACTCCCTAACTGGTGCCATGTGTCACCCTCTGGCACTGCCATGTCATGTGATGATGTCATCATTACCACGGGTTACTACATGTCAGCTCTGACAACCTAACACCTGTCTGACAACTTGCCACGTAGCACCACCCCACGGGTCCATGTGGCCTGACAATGCTGAGGTGAACTGCCATGTCAGCTCTGACAGGTCCTAACACACTACCATGTGGCACCACCCCACTAGTCCAAGTGGTTTGACAAGTCTGAGGTGGCACTGCCACGTCAGCTGCTAGCTGGACTAACACCTAGCCATGTGCCACCCTATAGTTGGCCACATGGCCTGACAGGGCACATCATCGTCTTCAAACTCAAGTAGGTCGACCTGCGACCCAGCAAATGGGTCACTCAACCCACGACTCTGACCCAGTTGGTTCGCTATTATCCTGCCACCAAACTTCACCATTTTTCTTCCATTCGAACCACCTTTCACCCAGAAACAGCCCCATCTACTCAAAACTAGGAAAAAGGGCTAGAAATTCACCTATCAAGCTCAAATCCACACAGTTCAACTTGGAACCTCCACCATAGTCCAACCAGAGGTTCTCAGCTTTCCGTTTCGATTTCTACAAGCTTTTACGAGCTAAAGAAACACATAAAAAGCTTCAAGAAGGATCCCACACGTCTAGCAAAACAAAACCGAAACTTAAACCAAAACGGGATTTAGGCTTTACCTGGTTTCAAGGCTGGCCTGTCCTGCCGTGGCTCCTCCGTCCTCCGTCGTCGTCTCAGTCCCTCACTCAGCCACTCACTCTCTCAGTCTCTCTCCACCAGCGCTAGAGCAAGGGATGGGAAATGGGGTTTGGATGTTGAGTGTAATGGAAATGAAGAGAAAGGAAGATGATGCATGAATGGGGTATTGGGCTAATGGGATGAGTGACACTTGTCACTCATTCATTGGTCCAAAATAGATATTTTAGGTTCCTTCTAAGACAAGCTAGAAATTCAATTCCTCGAAAATCATGCAACTATAAAACTCAATCAAACCTTCTATGACCCGTAACTTTCATGTACGATGTCCAATTTTAATGTGTCGCTTTTCTACGAACTCATATCGTCTCGATCTACGTAATGGACCTTGGTTCATGTGCATTTGACCTGGGAGGTTAAAAGTCAACATTTTCACCCTTCTAGGGGCAAAATCGTTATTTTACATCGATTGTCCGATAATCCTTGATTAATCCCCGAATAATTCTCGATAATTCATAATTAATCTTTAATTAATCCCGTAGATTCGGGACGAGTCATTACAATCTACCCTCTTAAAGAATTTCTTCCTCGAAATTCAAATCAACTCCAATCCATACCAAAATTGCAGAAATCCAATCCTGCCTCCAACCTGAGGTTCTCACGTGTGTACGTAGACGTCCAACATCTATCCACAATACTCAACAAAAACCAACATCACTCGACGTCAACCACAAACTGAAGGTCAATGCTGAAACTCAGCCCATCCTCTGTGACCGTATTTGACAAGTGCGTGACCAACTGTCATCGAAAATCCCAACACTCAATCTCAAGTCTCATATGAGACATCAACACTCGTCGCTCTCACCTGTCACTCCCACAAGTGTACTCAGAATCCTAGCTAATAATCCTGCTTAGCATCCAATCTGACCATCATGCTCCCACTCAGCAATCTCAAGTGCCTTGTCTCACTAGACGATCTCAAACTGTCAATCATACCTATGATGCACCGTCGTGTCTAACATGTATCTTATTGGCTCCACTGTCACTGTAATACACTTGTCTTGGAGGGAACGGTGAACGATCTCACATTCCTGCGAGGGGAGAATGGTCTAGGAGGGAGTGGTGGTGTGCCTTAAAGGTGTATGACAGGACCCGTCCCAACTAGACCTCGATAACCGTGCCCGGTCCTGCTCCTGTCTGACAAGTCAGCTGAAGTCCCGAAACGATCCCTCAGTACTTATCAGACAAGGGATAACTACGCTAATTTCCGCTCATGCCTCCGCCTCGTGATCAGCCCCGAACGTTGTGCCACGGCCTGGAGGGTCATCAAAAACAGAAAGGTGTGAGTGGACAAAAATATATTCGTTAAAATACATTTATCAAAACACATTGTTTATCCTCCAGTTTATCAAACCTGCATGCCTAGGGAAAACATATGAAACACAATCACTGGCTTTCCAGCCAAAACACATAACAAGTTAAATCCCGGCTCTCAGGCCAAAACATACGAACACATAATCACTTGGCCAAACAGACCAGAACTCGTACTCAATACCAGTACGAAATCATAATCATAATCAACATCAAACAGTACCATGCAGAAGGTCACAATCAATTACTCAATTAATCAATCAATCAATCTGCACTGTTAACAAGTGCACAAATCATTACACTGTCACACCGGCACTACGCGTAGGCCATAACCCGTGCCTCAGTCGTCTGGGAAGTCACCCCGAGCTCCGACTGCCCCGACACACATCACCCCGAGTGTTAGCCGTCTGGGAACACCCCAAGACGCGGCTATCTGGGAAAATATCTCACCCCGAGTACCAGCCGTCTGGGAACACCCCTAGCCACGGCTGCCTGGGACCAATTACAATCATATCCCCGAGCTCCGGTCGTCTGGGAACACCCCTAACTTCGACCGTCTGGGTATTCACAATTACAATCACAATGAAAATCATCCGGGATCATATCCCAAAACATATCAATCAAAGCCATGACTCAATCCAAGTCAAATTCATTATCAACCGGGACTCAGGCCCAAATACCCTTTATACGTAAATCCGTAATATTACATAGAAAATATTATAATAATCCAGAAATCATTCTTGACTCATCAATTCATCAAAATATCCATTTTGAAATCATTTTGACTCCGGGCCTATCCCAAAATACCATTTGCACATTTCCTCGAAAAACGTGCCAAAACACAGATTAAAATAATATAATATTCCCCAAAATCCGGAATTCACCATATCGGAACACCAATCATACCAAATAATGTCAAATCATATTATAAAGCATTTAAAACATATATACATGCATTTAGGGTAGAAAACAAAAATCCACTCACACACCGTCCAAACCAGCTCGCTTTCCGAGCTGCACGCGTTTTCGTAATTTCCGACGCTTGCCAGGAATCCCGAATCCTATCCAAAATCATTACTCAGGGTCACTAGGGACCTAATTATCATCATATTAAGTTATCATAATTTTCGGGGAATTTAATATTAATTTAATACGTAACTTAAACCTTCGGACCTTCGAAACATTATCGAGACGGCGTCCGATCGACTCGCAACCAAAACAAAATATGTTCGTTACATTAAATAGGACAAGTTTCATGTTGACCGTACCTCGGGATTCCCCCTCACGCGCCCCCACGCGCCACCGTGAGTGGCTACGCGTGGTTGCCACGTGCCTGCTACAGTACCCATCACTGTTGTCTTCTCGACCTGATTTCCTGGTAAAAGGGTCTTTTAACCAGCGATGCAACCCGGTACAAACTCCATCAATTCTGCATCATTTCGTACAATTCAAGCTTCTAACACTATCGTTTAATCTTGAATTTAAGATCTGCAATGTCACTTACCAGCGTCAGTACCTCAATCCCTTCGATCAAACTCGATTTTGCGAAGAACACTACACACTGTTCATCATCCAGTCGTCCCAAATTCTCACTTGTTTCCTTCAATTGACGCATCAAGAAGCATCGTGGAGTTCTAATAAACGTATTTCCACAATCAATTTCACAGTTCCATGGCCTCAATTCCACGACCCAAGCTCGAACATTTGAAGTTGTCCCCCTCTCTGTTCTAAGGCCAAACGACCCCAATTTCCTTCATTCTTCATCTGGTTCGACTCGTAGCAATCCCAGAAGGCTAACTGCAACCTCAATTTCACTCGAAACAGTTTACAAAATCAAAATCGACATTGGTGTTCATAAATGGATTTTCGGGTTTTGTTCTTAGGTTTACAGTTCGGTTTTCTTCAATTATCTCTTCAATTCTACTCGTTTTTCTCTCTGGTTTTCTCTTCCCATCTCAGGTACTATCTATTTGTCCCCCTTACCGATCAATTTGATCAAAGCAAATACAAAGGAAAATGGGCGGTTTTTGTTTGTTCGTATTAGGCTTTCAAGCCACTAACCCCTCACACAAGATGACAAGTGTCATCACCTAGCCAATCCACGCCCAAATTAATTGACTCAGCTAACTTAATCAGCACAATTATCCCAGCTGCAGAAAATTACCATTTTACCCCTACTTGGAAAAATTACCAAAATGCCCCTTATAGTTCTAGACCCATAACTTTTTCATCCGGGCTCCGATTGACGCATGCCGCCTGTCTACGGATTCAGCGTCCCGATACCTATCCAACGGTACTTCCGGAAAATCCAAACAATATCCTGATGAAAAAGTCAACTTTCGGCCCCCTTTAACCAATTTACCAAAATACTCTCCAACTTCCGTACATCATAACTTTTTCCTCGAATGTCGAAATTGGGCGTGCCACCTGTCTATGAACTCGTGACGTCCCGAACTACGTCACAGTCATCGGTCAAAGTCCGTTTGACCGCTCGAATAAAAGTCAACCGTTTGCCCAATTCCAGGGGCAAAATCGTCATTTTCCTTCAAGTTTCCAAATTTTCCTTTTTCGAATTTTCAGGGCGTCACAGTGTAGGCACACACCTATCTAGCACAAGGCCTTTTGGGAGCTCAGTGGCTTTGCGTTCGGTTGGAACTCCAAAGTTAAGCGAGTTGAGGCTGGTGCAATTCCATGATGGGTGACCCCCCTGGGAAGTTGCACCGTGAGCTCCCAAAAACAAAATCATGAGGGCGAGGAGGCCCAAAGTGGACAATATTGTGCTAGAGTCGGGTCCTAACCGAGGAGGTACAGGTCCTGATAGTCACCACTCGAATCACTATCGAACACTCGACTCACCCTAGAGTCTTACCAAGGTACCTCGTATCACTCAGCAACCAACACTATGCTTCTGACTGCACTTGAGTCCCAAACCAACCCCTCATTCATCCTCTCGATACACTCAGGTTGTATTTGGACCCCATCAAATACTTGATGTAGCAGGGATGATCACAATTAGAATCACTAGGGTTCCTTTGGCACATCATGGTCCTGAGCTCCAGGCTCGTACAATCATTGAACCCTCTATAGCCACTCTACGCTAGTGCACAATATTAGATGTTTGGTCATCATTCTCAATGTACAATCAACATCAAATCCAATCCGATTACCATGCCAAATTCATCTTGAACCTAATCCGCCTATCGAACCATGTCAATATCGGATCCCATCTTACCATCATCTGGCTACCATGCCAATCATGGCCCAACACTAGACCATGTCAATCCAATCCCAGACCTGGACAGATAGCATACTAACTCAAATCTCCTCAGAGTTCTTCTGGTCACTCTACCAACATTTGAAATGTGTCCAACACATACTCATCGAAGAATTCCAAAGACCAGCATTCTTACGTCTACCAAGACACACCAATCCAAACCTCGACCCCTATCATGATGATGCGAAGGGTCGGATCCTTTAGTGTGTTGTAACTACTAATACAGAAATCCTCTCAAGCTCAAGCTCACTTGATCCACAACCAACTCGATCCTTAAACCATCTCGGTCCTCAACAGTCTCGTTTCATAACCACCTCGATTCACAACTCATGATCCTCTCGATCAATAACCAAATCGATCCTTGACCCCAACGCTCCACCCATGATCCACACTCGCTCTCTCAGTCAATGTAACATGACCCATAATACCATCACGGGTCCACCAAATCTGATACTCACGTATCATGTTAGGTGACACCAAACACCTTCCTCTCCTCAACTCAACAAAATTTGGCCCACATCCAATTTGACTTATACCTAGGTGACATCTCTATGAAACCCAGAAGTGATGAAGAATGTTCACTAAGTTGACACGTGGTAGGGAATACTCATTTCGTACCATCTTATTGTCCAGCTACCTAGTCCAAACTAACTCTAGAAGTTCCATCGAATTCTGACAAATAACACTAGGTTGGGAGCCCCAATTCCACTGAATTCTGTAACTGAACTCTCAAAGCTTTCGACTCCATCGGTACCCCCGACAATGTGGTTGCAAAATGGGTTACATGTCAGGACCCACCCCGGTTTCACCCCGAAACCCGAGGTAAATCCCGCTCCCGTCTGACTCCCCGACGCAAAACTTAAGTAAAACTCACTCACATTCTACCCAGTCAAACGCAGGAGTAATTAGACACAATGTCCCGAAGGTAGCATTTACAGAACATAGTACGAACATACAAAGAAAATAATACCGATAACTACACGCACACAGAAGCCTTTACTCTACTCTGGGAACCCTCACGTCACTTCTATGCCTCAGACTCTGCCTCGACGTCAAGACCCCGCGCTAGCTCCACAACCTGGAGGGCAATTAAAACAGAAAATGTGAGTGGACCAGAAAGTACCAAAGTTCAAAAACCACTTTATAAGAAAACCGAGTTTAACCCTCCATTTTGAAACCACATGCATAACCAACAGTTATAAACATATTTATAAAATAATCATTATAAACATCATAAGAACAGAAACACTATAAAATACCATAAGAAACCACACACGAGTATCAGAAAACTGTTTCATAAACCATAACCACCAAATCATCATTTTCCCGATCAAACCTGCTGGATCTATCCGAGTCTTTAAACTCCCGAGTCTTTAAACTCAATCCAGGCCTTAATCATATCCGAGTCTTTAAACTCCCGAGTCTTTAAACTCAAGGCCTACGGGGGAAAATCAATATATCCGAGTCTTTAAACTCCCGAGTCTTTAAACTCAATCCGGGTCTTTAAACCCAATCCGGCCGGTCCCCCGTCACATATATCCGGGTCTTTAAACCCAATATCCAGATCCAGCAAATCCAATCCCAAAATCATTTAAAAACCACTTACCAAATCCACATCCAAACCCGAATCCGAAATCACTGGTCCGATGCCCTTCCGGCATCCAGAACCGTCATTCCGAACCCAAAGCCGGAAAATATCCATTTTCATACCAAAACCACATGTAATCACAAATCATATTGCATAACCCATTTATCATGATTTGAAAACCGTTATCAGTGAAAATCCTCACTGGTGGCATCAAAATCCGAAAACCAACATTTTCTCGAAAAACGTGCCAAAACCGTCTTTTTCTCGAAAAACGTGCAACCACATAAAATCATCATTTCATATTCAATAAACATAGATTCATAAGTAGAACCATAAAATACGTATATAAAAACAGTTATGCATGCTCGAGTTTAAGAAAAGGGTCCACTCACAGTACTGAGCCCTACTCGCGTCCCGAACGTCCAGCCCGTTCCTCGGCTTCCTCGGGAAATCCCGACCCTGTCAAACACCGTCAAATTACGTCACTAATACATCTACCAACACTCTCCTAAATTTCCTCAAAATCCCCGAACCGAAGACTTAAAACCCCGGGACCCTACACATTCTCCCTCGCGGAACTAAACTCAAATGACTTCCGATTGACCCGAAACCAACTCCGTTGAACTCACAACAACTCCTAGACCAAAAACTATGTTGACCGTTCCTCCCAGAACCGCCGCACGCGCCTCCACGCGCCGCCCAAAGTGGCTGCGCGTGGCCCCACGCGCCAGCTACAGTGCACCTTCAACCTCACGTCGACCCGGTTCAACACAGTAGGCTACGGCTGAACCGGCGTCAACGGTTCTCCGCCGTGCCTGCACGATTTCCTTCCCTATCTTCACCTAAAGCTTCGTCCAACCTTACTCTAAGCATCCCCATCCTCCAATCACCTCAACACAGCCTTCTACCCGTCGTCTCAAGCTCGAAATCAAACCTCCCCAAAGCTCTGTTTCACGATCCGATCACCCAGCTCACCACCCTTCACGGTGGCAACACCAGACTCTCCCCTGGACTTCTCTAAACCTAACCCAGCTAACCAGAACCGTCGACTCACTCCCCAGCTGCACAACTTGCCGTTCGAACCTCACGGCTAAAACAGAGCACACAAGTGCACTCCGTCGTACCGGCCACCCCTGTGCACCACCCATCACGGCAGCACACTCAACCGGTTCCTAGGACCCTCAAGAGTCTCACCCTAACCTCCAACTCCCTCGACTCTAGCCCTAGACCCACGACTTTCCAAATGAAATTCAATGGAAAACAGAGTACCGAATCGGAGAATGAGGAAATTACCTGCCTCCTGCTGCCACCGTGAGCTCCTCCGGGGCTGGTCGACTCCCCACAGCCCTCACGACACCACGGCGATCTTTGTTGCACCGTGCACGGCCACCGCACCACCACAAGCCCTCAATCTTCTCCGTTTTCCCCCCTGAGTTCCTCTCTGGTTCCCGTGGCTCCCCTCTCGCACACACCACGATTTCTCACCTCCCAACCATCTCAACTGCTCTCTCCCACTCTCTAATCTCCCTCACACACTCACAAACTCACCAGCCACCACAATCAGCCTTCCAATTCTCTCAATTCCTTCCCTCTGTTTCTCTCTGTGTCGAGTAACACACACACGAGCACACACGGTTGCACCGCAAATAATGGAACCGCGTACACACCAGAGAACCCCCCAGAACCCACTACACACTTGCCACATGTCACCATCCTCCACTCTCTCTCACCAACTGGCTCCATCCCAGCCGTCCATTCTTTTCTTCTGTGCACAAATCCCAATGTGCCACAATGACCAAAATACCCTTCTTTTTAACACATTTTTACGGTTTTACCGAAACTTCCTAGACCCGTAACTCTCGCCTCGTAAGTCCGATGAATACGTGCCGCCTGTCATCGAACTCAGGACGACAAGAACTATCTAACCATCCTAGGTCAACCTACCAAAACCCGATTATTCAAAAAGTCAACTTTTCCCCCTATTTTTTCCAAAATTACGGTTATGCCCTCAACCTTCCGAACATCACAACTTCCTTCTCGGATGTCGGAATCGGGCGTGCCACCTGCCTAAGGATTCGTAACGTCCTCAACTACGTCCTGGTCACTGGTCAATCTCAAATTGACCACCCGAAATAAAAGTCAACATTTCTGCCCGACCCAGGGGCAAAATCGTCATTCTAAGTTCCCGGACCCCTCGGGACCACCTAACCCTTGATTAACCTTACTAATCACACCTTAATCACTCTACTAATCCCAAATCTCGGGACGGGTTGTTACAATCTACCCACCTAAAAAGAATTTCGTCCCCGAAATTCCACAGCTAGTCTCCGACACCTAGGGTCTCCTAAGGAACAACCTCTCCTAGGTTTCCTGTCTATCATCTCCACCTTGGGTATTTCACTCCATCCCCAGCTACTGTTACCACAGCCAACCCTAGCTATGTAACAACTACATGGTGTACGCAAGGGAAACTCTATGAACAGAAAACAAAGGTATTATACAATACCTCATGTCACAATACCCGGCAGAAATCATAGAGTACATCCTCGTATACAACCACCCATCTCCCTCGGCTACCATTCCGGCCACGGTCGGACTAACTCCACAAAGTCCTAAAGGCAAACTCTAGCTTGTGGGTTCTCTCCTTCCACAGTCTCCAATCGATCAGTTATAGTCACTCCTTTCCTATACCTTCCGCCACCCTCCTACGGAACTTACTGTACACTCCAAGTCCTCTAGGCGAACTCCTAGACTCTACCCTGGGATCCAACAACCAAACCAACAGGACAACCGAAAATAAAGCAAATACCTGTCCCCACGTCTGGTATCGCCTGATCCTCCTGCTGAGTCATCGAGAACACCCAGGCCTGAGATCCTGACGCTCTACCACGACCCCTCGAACTACTCGTGGCTGTGCCACCACCTCCTCTAGTGCCCGCTGTCCCTGATGCTGTACTCTGTCCGGACTCCGCTACTCCTCTGCCTACACCACCTTCCTGTGGCAACAGTGGACACTCACGTCGAAAATGACCTCGCTCCCCGCAGTAGAAACACACATTCCAGCCTGGTCCACTACTCGGTCTCCCCGTGGACGCTACCGACGTCGCACTCGCTTGCGGAGTCGGCGGTACCCGATAACCCCAAAATCCTGAACTCTGGGCGCTACCAGGCCTACCAAAACGATCATCGCCCGACGAGGACGACCCACCGAAGTTACCTCTTTTCGGTGTCCGCTGGCTCGAAGCTCCAGGAATAGAAGGTTCCCGGCGTCGCACCGGCAAACTAGCCTCAACTCGCACCGCAGCATCCGACAAGTCTCGGAGGGTAGCAAAAGATCCAGCTGTCACTACGGCTCGAATCTCACCGCGCAAGCCCAACTCAAACCTACGGCACTTCTCGGCTTCAGTGGCCACAAAAGCAGGAGCAAACCGAGACAACATCTGGAACTTCCGTTCATACTCTGCAACTGTCATATTCCCCTGCTGGAGATGCAAAAACTCTGCCTCCTTGGCATCCCGGAAAGAACGAGGATAATACTGTTCCAGAAACCGTTCCCTGAACGTCTCCCAGGTCACACTGTGAACATCCCAACCGGACAACTCGAGGGTATACCACCACTCGTACGCCGCACCATCTAGTAAAAATGCAGCCAACAATACTCGCTCCTCCGGCGGACAATGCATCACCGCAAAAATCCGCTCCAGTCTAGTAATCCACCTCTGGGCTTCCTCAGGATCAGCCCCACCACTAAAAGTAGTAGCCCCGAGCCGCTGGGCTCGCTCAATCGTGGCACTCTCCGTCTCTCTGGCTACTTCTTCAGGTTGTGGAGAGGGTCTACGTCTCGGAGGCATCGTCAACCGCACACTGAAAGAGGCATAGAAGTAGTCAAACAACTGAAACACAACCTCACAAACCGACAGACCCAACAAACTCGACAAACCTAGGCTCTGATACCAATTGTCAGGACCCACCCCGGTTTCACCCCGAAACCCGAGGTAAATCCCGCTCCCGTCTGACTCCCCGACGCAAAACTTAAGTAAAACTCACTCACATTCTACCCAGTCAAACGCAGGAGTAATTAGACACAATGTCCCGAAGGTAGCATTTACAGAACATAGTACGAACATACAAAGAAAATAATACCGATAACTACACGCACACAGAAGCCTTTACTCTACTCTGGGAACCCTCACGTCACTTCTATGCCTCAGACTCTGCCTCGACGTCAAGACCCCGCGCTAGCTCCACAACCTGGAGGGCAATTAAAACAGAAAATGTGAGTGGACCAGAAAGTACCAAAGTTCAAAAACCACTTTATAAGAAAACCGAGTTTAACCCTCCATTTTGAAACCACATGCATAACCAACAGTTATAAACATATTTATAAAATAATCATTATAAACATCATAAGAACAGAAACACTATAAAATACCATAAGAAACCACACACGAGTATCAGAAAACTGTTTCATAAACCATAACCACCAAATCATCATTTTCCCGATCAAACCTGCTGGATCTATCCGAGTCTTTAAACTCCCGAGTCTTTAAACTCAATCCAGGCCTTAATCATATCCGAGTCTTTAAACTCCCGAGTCTTTAAACTCAAGGCCTACGGGGGAAAATCAATATATCCGAGTCTTTAAACTCCCGAGTCTTTAAACTCAATCCGGGTCTTTAAACCCAATCCGGCCGGTCCCCCGTCACATATATCCGGGTCTTTAAACCCAATATCCAGATCCAGCAAATCCAATCCCAAAATCATTTAAAAACCACTTACCAAATCCACATCCAAACCCGAATCCGAAATCACTGGTCCGATGCCCTTCCGGCATCCAGAACCGTCATTCCGAACCCAAAACCGGAAAATATCCATTTTCATACCAAAACCACATGTAATCACAAATCATATTGCATAACCCATTTATCATGATTTGAAAACCGTTATCAGTGAAAATCCTCACTGGTGGCATCAAAATCCGAAAACCAACATTTTCTCGAAAAACGTGCCAAAACCGTCTTTTTCTCGAAAAACGTGCAACCACATAAAATCATCATTTCATATTCAATAAACATAGATTCATAAGTAGAACCATAAAATACGTATATAAAAACAGTTATGCATGCTCGAGTTTAAGAAAAGGGTCCACTCACAGTACTGAGCCCTACTCGCGTCCCGAACGTCCAGCCCGTTCCTCGGCTTCCTCGGGAAATCCCGACCCTGTCAAACACCGTCAAATTACGTCACTAATACATCTACCAACACTCTCCTAAATTTCCTCAAAATCCCCGAACCGAAGACTTAAAACCCCGGGACCCTACACATTCTCCCTCGCGGAACTAAACTCAAATGACTTCCGATTGACCCGAAACCAACTCCGTTGAACTCACAACAACTCCTAGACCAAAAACTATGTTGACCGTTCCTCCCAGAACCGCCGCACGCGCCTCCACGCGCCGCCCAAAGTGGCTGCGCGTGGCCCCACGCGCCAGCTACAGTGCACCTTCAACCTCACGTCGACCCGGTTCAACACAGTAGGCTACGGCTGAACCGGCGTCAACGGTTCTCCGCCGTGCCTGCACGATTTCCTTCCCTATCTTCACCTAAAGCTTCGTCCAACCTTACTCTAAGCATCCCCATCCTCCAATCACCTCAACACAGCCTTCTACCCGTCGTCTCAAGCTCGAAATCAAACCTCCCCAAAGCTCTGTTTCACGATCCGATCACCCAGCTCACCACCCTTCACGGTGGCAACACCAGACTCTCCCCTGGACTTCTCTAAACCTAACCCAGCTAACCAGAACCGTCGACTCACTCCCCAGCTGCACAACTTGCCGTTCGAACCTCACGGCTAAAACAGAGCACACAAGTGCACTCCGTCGTACCGGCCACCCCTGTGCACCACCCATCACGGCAGCACACTCAACCGGTTCCTAGGACCCTCAAGAGTCTCACCCTAACCTCCAACTCCCTCGACTCTAGCCCTAGACCCACGACTTTCCAAATGAAATTCAATGGAAAACAGAGTACCGAATCGGAGAATGAGGAAATTACCTGCCTCCTGCTGCCACCGTGAGCTCCTCCGGGGCTGGTCGACTCCCCACAGCCCTCACGACACCACGGCGATCTTTGTTGCACCGTGCACGGCCACCGCACCACCACAAGCCCTCAATCTTCTCCGTTTTCCCCCCTGAGTTCCTCTCTGGTTCCCGTGGCTCCCCTCTCGCACACACCACGATTTCTCACCTCCCAACCATCTCAACTGCTCTCTCCCACTCTCTAATCTCCCTCACACACTCACAAACTCACCAGCCACCACAATCAGCCTTCCAATTCTCTCAATTCCTTCCCTCTGTTTCTCTCTGTGTCGAGTAACACACACACGAGCACACACGGTTGCACCGCAAATAATGGAACCGCGTACACACCAGAGAACCCCCCAGAACCCACTACACACTTGCCACATGTCACCATCCTCCACTCTCTCTCACCAACTGGCTCCATCCCAGCCGTCCATTCTTTTCTTCTGTGCACAAATCCCAATGTGCCACAATGACCAAAATACCCTTCTTTTTAACACATTTTTACGGTTTTACCGAAACTTCCTAGACCCGTAACTCTCGCCTCGTAAGTCCGATGAATACGTGCCGCCTGTCATCGAACTCAGGACGACAAGAACTATCTAACCATCCTAGGTCAACCTACCAAAACCCGATTATTCAAAAAGTCAACTTTTCCCCCTATTTTTTCCAAAATTACGGTTATGCCCTCAACCTTCCGAACATCACAACTTCCTTCTCGGATGTCGGAATCGGGCGTGCCACCTGCCTAAGGATTCGTAACGTCCTCAACTACGTCCTGGTCACTGGTCAATCTCAAATTGACCACCCGAAATAAAAGTCAACATTTCTGCCCGACCCAGGGGCAAAATCGTCATTCTAAGTTCCCGGACCCCTCGGGACCACCTAACCCTTGATTAACCTTACTAATCACACCTTAATCACTCTACTAATCCCAAATCTCGGGACGGGTTGTTACATTACATACCCAGAAAACACCTCTAGATGGCAACCATGTAAATCTTGTGTCATCGGAGGAACTCGGCATACCCTAAAACTCACTCCAAGCTCACTGAGCTAATTGGGGACATCATAACGTGTCTCCCATGTCCCTAATGACATATCGTACGGTCAAAACTAAGCTATCTTAAGGTCAAAACCTTATTTGTCTTACCACCTAATCCAACCTGAATAGTCTTGGTTTACCAAACTACACTCAACGTAATGCTGGTCAAAGTACTAGCTCGCATGTCCCAACTTTATAAGATCAACTCCTGAGCACAACACTCGTGTAATTTGTCCAATGATAACTAGGGTACCTGTTAGCAATCCAGGCATACCCCGTACCTTCAGCAATCCAACTAAACAAGAAGGATAATGTGATCTCACTGGGCCACTCGGGATCCCCTCTATCCCGCTCATCGATCATTGCAACTCGTACATCTGCCACTCGAAGAACTCGGAGCTAGAGGAACCCTCATCTAAGCTCCCTCGAAAAACATCCTCTAGACGCACTTGGCATCATCAGGAATCATCCAATCGTCGCTGAGATTCCTTCAACTCATCTCTATCCGAGATGTCACACTGTCACTCTAGTCTTACTCCCAAGATCCGACACAAACCGATGAATCCTCAATGTCTAAATCATTTCTGTACCTAGTGCAAACTGAATCTAACCCAAAAATCTATGCTCGTACCGAGCTACCATCTAATCTCCTGTTTACTCGGAGGAACTCCGCCTCTCGAGGTACGAGGGATAACCACAGAAACATTTCTCGAAGGTCGCCTAACTCTCGATAGTCTCATCCAACACATGGATAACAATGTCTGCCACCAACCCTGTGCAGACCTATCCACGAAAATGCCAAATCATATTCAAAACATTATGTAATCAATGCTTATCAAATCATGATCATAAAACATATAAAACATTTATGCATGCATCATATTTCTAAAACAAAAGTCCACTCACAGACTGTCCATGCTGCGCGCTCCAATCTCGCGTGGTAAGCTGCTCTGAAGCATATCCACAATCTCCTAGACGTCCGGGCATGTCCAAATCACAACTAAAGGTCACTATCAACCTATATAAGTCCATAATATCTCGAAACCGAGAACACGTCCCGAACACGCTTCATTAGGGTAAAAACCTCCAAATGACCTATCAAATGATCTTTGATCGACCTAAAACCACCACCATTGGATTCAGATCTTTACAAACTTTCGAACAATACCAGTTTGACCTCGAAATTTATGCCCACTAATCCACACGCGCCGGTCAAAGTCTGGTTAACGGCGGTCAATGCCGGTCAACGCTGACGACACTACTAATATCATCTGCTAACGTCACTGTTGAAATCAGCCTAATAGGTCTGACACCTGACAAATCTGACAACCTGACAGGTCTGACACTTGACAGATCTGACAACCTACCATATGGCACTCTATGACTAGTGCCACGTGTCACCCGCTAACAATGCCACATCACGTGATGACGTCACCTACTGACATCATCACTTCCACGTATCACTAACACGTCAGCTTTGGTAATTTTGGTTAAAAAGGGGCAAATGTTGACTTTTTCACCGGGATGTCCGATGGCCGAGGGTCGAAGACCGTTACGTAGATCACGACGATACGAATCCGTAGACAGGCGGCAAGTCGAATTCGGACGTTCGATGGCGAAGTTACGGTTCACGGAAGTTCAAGTGCACTATTGCATGAATTACGAAACGAGTTCACTTTTGGACTCTAGTGGGCCCAGATATTTGTCCTGATGCCCAATGGATGAGTGACAAGTGTCACCCATCCAATGGACAGCCAAATTGATTCATGCACCGTGCTTTCCATTCCATTTTTCTCCATTTCAAAACCATCTCCCCCGATCTCATTTTCTCACCATTTCTCTCCATCTCTGTGCAACCCAAAACCCATCCATTTCGACCAGGACTGAGACCAGAGAGTGGGGAGGATGTTGGAAGCGGTGGCCGGCCCAGGAAGGCGCCGCCGTGGGCAGTGGAGCAACGAACCCGTGCGGGTGCACGGTAAGGCCATTTTCCCCTTTTAATTGATTTTGATATTATGGTTGCTTTTGGACGATTAGGATGGGTTAGTTAGGTTGCTAGGACAGTTTTAAGGCGGTTTTGGTGGTGGTTGATGGCTGAGAAGTCGTGGGGAAGGAAATGGAAAACTAGGACCGTGATGGGTGATTTTTAGGGATCGGTTTAGGGGGTTTCAGTTAGTTTTGTTGATTGGTTTAGATAGGAAATGAAGAAATAGGAATTTAGGGATTAAAATGGGACCAAACGGACCAAAAATGAGAAGGGAGGAACACTGAACCAGTCACGCCGGTTCAGCACAGTGACCGGTCCAGTTTCAGGAAAAAAACCGGTTTTATGAGGTTAGTGATGATGAATAGTGATTTGGCCCTTCTAGGAGCGCGTGAGGGCGTGTGGGCCATAATATGGGGAAGTGTTCAACATATGAAATCTTCTATTCGATGTAACGAAGATTTTGGGACTGGTCTCGTGTCAATCGGACATCATTTCGGTATGTTTCGTGCTGTCAGAAGATTAGGATCGGCTTAAAAATAGTTAAAAGTTCGGGAAAATTACGGGGCTTTGGTAGGAGGTTAATTAAGTAGTTAGTAACCTTCTATTAAAATTTGGACAGGTTTAGGAGTCCCGGTGATAGCGATTGGCTCGTGAGAGCCTATGGCACGCAAATCGAGCCTGCAGCTCGGACGGTCTGTGAGTGGACCCTTCCTTCGAAATTGACGCATGCATAAATGTTTATAAATGCTTTTAATACATGTTTTGTGTTGCCATGAGTGCATTTGTTTGTGGTAGCTTAGGATCGACATAATTGCACGTATTTCGAGGTTTTCAGCTTTATGTCGTACCTTTGCGTACCATCTTTTCAACGAGGGTTTAATGAATGGATTTAGGATTGGAAAATATGAAATCGGGCACGAGACCCATTTGATTTACGAACTCTCAGACTTGGAGTCCATTTGATTTGATGAGGAATCGGACCGAGGGTCCATTTGTGTGATACGATCGGGCCGGGGGCCCAGTTGGTTTACGATTCGGGTTTGAGGCCCAGTTAGTGGTACTATCGGGTTTGATGCCCCGTTGATTTATGATATCAGGCCTAAGACCCATTTAGTTGAGATGTCGGGCCTAAGGCCCCGTTGGTTGCGAAATCGGACATGAGGTCCTGTTTGGTTATGATTTCGGGCTTAAGGCCCAGTTGATTGTGAAATCGGGCTTGAGTCCCAGTTCGGTTTATGAAATGAGTATTCGGGCTTGAGACCCTGTTGAACTGAGGATTTAGGCCGAGGCCTGTGAAAGTGATTTGAATCGGATTCAAGGAATCCTATTGAGATGAATCAGGTATGAGACCCAGTTGAGAAAAGTGATTTGAGAAAGAAAGAAAAGAATTGAAATGAATGAACCCTCCATATTGATTATATGGTCTCCTCCAGTGTCGACCTGGAGAGTCACGATCCATAGACCATAGTGGGTATCCCCATAGGGATCCCGTTCCAGGAGTGGTGGTTACTTATTATGTTGTGGTCCCGGACCAGATTCCGAAGAGATGTGTGGACTAGATCCAGAGAGAGAGCTCGAACTAGATCCAGTGATTGAGCCTCCCAGATGGAGATTCCTGGGAGAAGACTCGGAGTGAGACCCCGAGTAGTGTGCACACTAGATAGAGATGATTGATATCGTGACTATATCGGGGATGTGTTCCCTAGGGGTTGTGTGCCCCGAGTTGGCATCTTCTCCAGAAGTGCCTAGGATATGTTATACGTATGACGATACGTATGAGATTTTATGAAGTGTTTTGAGGCGAGACCCCGTATTCGATGTTTGGAAAGTGATTCGGGGTGGAGACCCCCGTATATGAAATTGTGAAAGTGGTTTGGGGCGGAGACCATGTATGTGATATTTTGAGAATGGTTTTGGGCTGAAACCCACGTACGTTGATTTGGGTTGAGTTCCCACATGTAATTGTTTATGGTTTCTGAGTTGTGATTTCGGGTCGGGGACCCAACTAAATTTATGGGTCATGATGGTTTATGGGGCCGGGCATGAACCCTTGAATGATTTTGAATATAGTTGACAAATGGTTTATGAATGTTTTGCTAAACGGATTTTTGAATGCATGCATATGCTTTTATGAAGGGCATAAATGTTTTTATGCGAAAATGTTTTTAATAAAATATTGTTTTGTCCACTCACAGTTTTCGTGTTTTAATGCCCTTCAGGTTGATAGCGGATGCGGGCTGTAGCAGAGACGAGACATCACTCCCCTCCTCCTACGATCCTGATGCACTCTGATAGCCCCGGCGAGGGCAAAGATGGAATTTTCCCTGATCTGACACGTGGTGTCAGACGGGATCAGGTGGGTCCTACGTTAATCCCAGGGGATTCGGGGCCGGTCTTGACAAGTTGGTATCAGAGCATGTTTTGCTCGTGGAGTATGCGCAGGTCGAGGATGTGATGTCTCTGAAGTCGTAACAGCCCATCATCAACCTGGTAGTTAGGGCATTAGTACGAGGTTTCGGTAGCATCGAACCTTAGTTAGATAAAGTTTGTCAAGTGGTACAATCGTTTGAGGTTCGATTGGCATGGAATGCCACGTGTTTCGATCGTTGATCCCGAGAAGGATCAGTATTCGTGTGAATCTAACGGCTTAGAGCCGTAGTGTTATTGGGAATGGGACCCAGTGGATCTGTAGACATAGTATGACGAATTGAGAGTCGTGACCGCTCGACAGTAAGGTCGTGTCGGATAGAGGTTGTCCGGAGTAATACCAGTGGTAGTCAGAGGTCAGGGTCGCCCGGTTTACGATGACCCTGTACGACTACAATCACGACGGTTGGGAATAGAAACGTGCAATTCTATTTGGCATGTGATGCCATGTTTCGGTGTGTCGAATCCCTCTAGGTTACTGACTGGCAGAGGATGTCGACTAGTAGAGGAGTCCCAGTATGGATGCAGAGTAGCATGATGGTGCATGCTTGTGACATGCCATGGATGAGCGATGGTAGATATTGATGAGAGCCAATTCCTTGTGAGGCCAGCGGCGGAGAGCCGTAGAGTTACGAGAGGACGAGATCCTCATAGAGTAGTTATTGGTTGGTTTGGTACCAGTAGCAGAGTACGACGACTCTTCGGAGTCGAGAGTAATGGATCAGTCGTGATGATGATACGAGGTGCGTGAGTGACACACAATATGAGCAGTGATTCTGGATTCGACTCGGTGACGGCTGAGTCCGATCGCAGAATGAGACGCTGATGTTGGAGGTTTGCACACTTGCCACGTTATCTCTGTGAGGTGACTGTGACAAGTAGGATATACATGGATGAGTGGGATAGAGAGGATACCGAGTGGCTCAGTACGAGGTACGGGAGTACTTGGTATGAAGACCAATTTCCCCAGTGTTGGAGATCAGTTTCCTCAGTGATGGAGACCAGTTTCCCAGTGATGGAGACCAGTTTCCCCAGTGATGGAGACCAATTTCCCCTGTGTTGGAAATCGTTTTCCCCAGTAATGGAGACTAGTTCCCCAGTGCTACGAGATTGAGCCGCGAGGGTGTGCCCAGAAGTTGTAACGTTTGAGGTGAAACGAGAGATCCAGGTACGAATGGATGACGTAAGTGACGTCTTAGGACAAAGGTTGACTGGTCAGACTTGGTGGTATGCGGAGTTTGGGCTGCAGACCACAGCAGGAGTCTGTTATGACTCTTCAGCTGAGCGGTACATCGGATTAGGATGACTTGACGTCCTTTTGGATGCACATACGGTAGTAAACGGATAGGCGAGTTGGAGGTCACGGAGGCGTGGATGGTGTCCAGATGAGATGAGGACATGGCACTTGTTTGCCTATAGGACGTGAGAATGTTCGGGTGTTGAGTGAGCTTCGTATTTGGAAGAGAAGCATGTTTCCAACGTGATTGGAACTTCGAAATCAAGAGAAGTTGTAATTGAGATGATGACATCAAGTTCGTCCGACGATGACATCAAATCTCATCATTTTGGATTCGTTCCTAGGTGGGACGACGAGGAGTGTTGTGACAGCTAGGAATTTAAGAAGGTGTAAGAACCGAACACCTAGGCTGTGGATCAATTTGATTGACTTGACAAGTAGATGGTGCTTAGCGTCACGGGATGTGTCGAGTGAGTGTCCGAGGTGACGAATTGAAGTTTGCTTGGTGACGGACGGTCGGGGGTCCAGACTATGGTTGGAATGCATACGGTAGTACATGGTTGGACGTTGCCAGAATACAGTCCTTAAGTAGGTCGGGTGGCACCCCGATGTTGGTGTGATGTGGGTGCACCGGTGTGTTGTGCACATTGGACGATGGGATTGACCGTGATCAATCGGTATGTCGGGTTGAGAGTGCCCGAGAGTGTGAGTACGTTGTAGTTTGGATAGAGTCCTAGATAGACATGAGTGACGATCGGATTTGATCTGATAGTGAGTGTGGAAACTCGAGGTAAGTCTAGATGACAAGTGGTATCGCTGAGTGATGCGAGATGCGATGCGAGGACTCGAGAATGAGTCGAGATCAGAGTAGAGCAGCGAAGCGTGGCGGAGCCGGGAGTTGCTGGCTGGTCACAATGGTTGTGACCTGTGAGGGTAATGGATGGATAGATATCCGATGCGTTCGGATCGATGTGGAGTGATGGGAATCTTCTGAGAGTCAGTTTGGGCATAAGTCTGAGGATGACTTGTGAGATGGGATTCGTTCCATTGTGATGGCAGAATTTGTAGGGTGTTGTCAGATCAGATGCTGAGCAGGATGCCAGCTTGGTTGTGATAACCCTTAGTGGGAATGCATTTTTCAACCTGACGATTGTCGGTTGAAACATGTCAGAGTGTTAGACTGAAATCTGTTAGAATGTCAGTTTGGTATTGTTGACCTGTCAAAGTGAGTGATAGGCGGGATCGACGAG
Source organism: Prinsepia uniflora (assembly GCA_032719365.1). NCBI lineage: Eukaryota > Viridiplantae > Streptophyta > Magnoliopsida > Rosales > Rosaceae > Prinsepia > Prinsepia uniflora. The sequence continues at coordinate 32,216,576 of CM064868.1, forward strand.
CGTCGATGTTCTGTCTCGAGGGAGAAGTACGAACTGACGTATAGTTCTCGGAAATAAATTGGAGCATTGGAGGCTCTAATGACGGTACGTACCGAGGACGAGTACAATGAGTACGGTATGTGTGTTCGACGTGTACTGTTACACGAGTATTCTCGTGTGGGTGCAACGATCCATTTCGAGGAATAAGGATTGGATTCCACAGTTTAGTTGTGGAATCGGGTCACTTTGAATTTCGAGGAAGAAATTCCTTAAGGGGGGAAGTTTGTGACGACCCGTCACGAATTAGCGGGATTAATTAAGAATTAATGACGGATTAGCGAGACTAATCACGGATTAGACGAGGATTAACAGACGTTCGGGCGAAATGACAATTTTGCCCCTAAAATGGGCGAATCATTGACTTTTCATTCAGGCAGTCAAATGGACTTTGACCGATGACTGTGACGTAGTTCGTGACGTCACGAGTTCATAGATAGGAGGCACGTTCAATTCCGACGTTCGAGGAGGAAGTTATGACGTTCGGAAGTTAAGGGGCAATTTGGTAATTTTGGTTAAAAAGGGGCAAATGTTGACTTTTTGACGGGATGTCCGATGGCCGAGGGCCAAAGACCGTTACGTAGATCACGACGATACAAATTCGTAGATAGGCAGTACGTCGAATTCAGACGTTCGACGGCGAAGTTACGGTTCACGGAAGTTCAAGTGCACTATTGCACGAATTACGAAACGAGTTCACTTTTGGACTCTAGTGGGCCCAGATATTTGTCCTGATGCCCAATGGATGAGTGACAAGTGTCACCCATCCAATGGACACCCAAATTGATTCATGCACCGTGCTTTCCATTCCATTTTTCTCCATTTCAAAACCATCTCCCCCGATCTCATTTTCTCACCATTTCTCTCCATCTCTGTGCAACCCAAAACCCATCCATTTCGACCAGGACTGAGACAAGAGAGTGGGGAGGATGTTGGAAGCGGTGGCCGGCCCAGGAAGGAGCCGCCGTGGCCGGTGGAGCCACGAACCCGTGCGGGCGCACGGTAAGGCCATTTTTTCCCCTTTTAATTGATTTTGATATTATGGTTGCTTTTGGACAATTAGGATGGTTTAGTTAGGTTGCTAGGACAGTTTTAAGGCGGTTTTGGTGGTGGTTGACGACGGAGAAGCCGTGGGGAAGGAAATGGAAAAATAGGACCGTGATGGGTGATTTTTAGGGATCGGTTTAGGGGGTTTCGATTGGTTTTGTTGATTGCTTTAGATAGGAAATGAAGAAATAGGAATTTAGGGATTAAAATGGGACCAAACAGACCGAAAATGAGAAGGGAGGAGCACTGAACCGGTCACGCCGGTTCAGCACAGTGACCGGTCCAGTTTCAGAAAAAAAAAAAACCAGTTTTCTGAGGTTAGTGATGATGAATAGTGATCTGGCCCTTCTAGGAGCATGTGAGGGCGCGTGGGCCATAATTTAGGGAAGTGTTCAACATATGAAATCTTCTATTCGATGTAACGAAGATTTTGGGACTGGTCTCGTGTCAATCAGACATCGTTTTGGTTTGTTTCGGGCTGTCGGAAGGTTTAGGATCGGCTTAAAAATAGTTAAAAGTTCGGGAAAATTATGGGGCTTTGGTAGGAGGTTAATTAAGTAATTAGTAACCTTCTATTAAAATTTGTACAGGTTTGGGAGTCCCGGTGATAGCGATTGGCTCGGGAGAGCCTATGGCACGCAAATCGAGCCTACAGCTCGGACGGTCTGTGAGTGGACCCTTCCTTCGAAATTGATGCATGCAGAAATGTTTATAAATGATTTTAATACATGTTTTGTGTTGCCATGAGTGCATTTGTTTGTGGTAGATTAGGATCGACATAATTGCACGTATTTCGAGGTTTTCAGCTTTATGTCGTATCTTTGCGTACCATCTTTTCAACGGGGGTTTAATGAATGGATTTTGGATTGGAAAATATGAAATCGGGCACGAGACCCATTTGATTTACGAACTCTCGGACTTTGAGTCCATTTTATTTGATGAGGAATCGGACCGAGGGTCCATTTGTGTGATACGATCGACCGGGGGCACAGTTGGTTTACGATTCGGGTTTGAGGCCCAGCTAGTGGTACTATCGGGTTTGATGCCCCGTTGATTTATGATATCGGGCTTGAGACCAATTTATTTGAGATGTCGGGCCTAAGGCCCCGTTGGTTGCGAAATCAGACATGAGGTCTTATTTGGTTATGATTTCGGGCTTAGGGCCCAGTTGATTGTGAAATCGGGCTTGAGTCCCAGTTCGGTTTATGAAATGAGTATTCGGGCTTGAGACCCTGTTGAACTGAGGATTTAGGCCGAGGCCTTTGAAAGTGATTTGAATCAGATTCAAGGAATCCTATTGAGATGAATCAGGTATGAGACCCAGTTGAGAAAAGTGATTTGAGAAAGAAAGAAAAGAATTGAAATGAATGAACCCTCCATATTGATTATATGGTCTCCTCTAGCATTGACCTGGAGAGTCACGATCCACAGACCAGAGTGGGTATCCCCATAGGGATCCCGTTCCAAGAGTGGTGGTTACTTATTATGTTGTGGTCCCGGACCAGATTCCGGAGAGATGTGTGGACTAGATCCAGAAAGAGAGCTCGGACTAGACCTAGTGATTGAGCCTCCCAGATGGAGATTCCTGGGAGAAGACTCGGAGTGAGACCCCGAGTAGTGTGCACACTAGATAGAGATGATTGATATCGTGACTATCTCGGGGATGTGTTCCCTAGGGGCTGTGTGCCCCGAGTTGGCATCTTCTCCGGAAGTGCCTAGGATGGGTTATACGTATGACAGTACGTATGATATTTTATGAAGTGTTTTGGGGTGTGACCCCGTATTCGATGTTTTAGAAAGTGATTTGGGGTGGAGACCCCCGTATTTGAAATTGTGAAAGTGGTTTGGGGCGGAGACCCTGTATGTGATATTTTGAGAATGGTTTTGGGCTGAGACCCACGTACGTTGATTTGGGCTGAGTTCCCACATGTAATTGTTTATGGTTTATGAGTTGTGATTTCGGGTCGGGGACCCAACTGAATTTATGGGTCATGATGGTTTATGGGGCCGGGCATGAACCCTTGAATGATTTTGAATATAGTTGACAAATGGTATATGAATGTTTTGCTAAACGGATTTTTGAATGCATGCATATGCTTTTATGAAGGGCATAAATGTTTTTCTGCGAAAATGTTTTTAATAAAATATTGTTTTGTCCACTCACAGTTTTCGTGTTTTAATGCCCTTTGTGTTGATAGCGGATGCGGGCTGTAGCAGAGACGAGACATCACTCCCCTCCTCCTACGATCCTGATGCACTCTGATAGCCCCGGCGAGGGCAGAGATGGAATTTTCCCTGGTCTGACACATGGTGTCAGACGGGATCAGGCAGGTCCTATGTTAATCCCAGGGGATTCGGGGCAGGTCCTACGTTATTTAGATTTTTTTGCATAAAGTTTGGTTCAATTTTTGCTCAAAATCGAAACCGTACCGAACACAATTAGTACGGTACAATACAGTATCAATTTCAAATTTGGAATACCATAACATACCGACCCGCTTAAAATTACTTCGTACGATTCCGGTATCACTTCCATACTCAACCGTACTGAACCATGCCTAGGGATAATCCAAACCATGTCATAAAATCCGGTAAATATGAAAATATTCATGCACCACAGTTATGAAAGAAAATGTCTACTCACTGTACCACCGATCACCCAAAATCTGAGTCGTAAGCTAATCCAAAGCCTCTAGGGCGTCCTAATCTGTCAATGTCACACTTGGGGGTCACCAACAATCTAGCTGACATGGCATTGACACCCTGAAAACACTGCCACGTGGCACCCCTAACTCGTGCCATGTGGCACCACTAGCACACTACCACATGGCACCAATGGCCACCATCCACGTGGCACCCTACCACGTGTCCCCTGACACCTTCTAACAACTTGCCAAGTGGCACGTTACCACGTGGCATCAACCGGTCCCTGCCATGTGTTAAATAATGTCACCATGATGTCACCTGGTGATGTCATTATGACGTCAGCCCTTCGCCAAAGAAGTTGGCATCACATGAATCCAAAACTAAAGGTCTAAACTTCAAATCTTCATATCTCCCTCATTTCTCAACCGAATTGGACGTTCTAATAGTCAAAATTCATCTACTCAACCCACGAAATCCAAAACTGAAACCAGACATGATAAATCTTACTTGGATTCAAAGATATAGGCACCCAAAGTTTTGTCCAAACTTTCCTTCCTCGAACTGTGCAATCCCAGCCACCACCACCCTCAACCCTAAGCTTCCCATGCTCGTGAAAGTCCCTAGAATCTATTTTCAGCCATGGTTTGACCCAAATCTATCTCCAACTAAAGGTATGAACTAATAATGGTTACATGTGTTTGTTTTGTGTGTGTGTGTGGGGCTTGCACGGGCAAGAATAGAGAGAGTGAGAGTGAAACAAAGATATCACCCAACCTTATCCAAAAAAATCCTAAAAATATCTCCGTAATTTTCATGACCAAAATTCCCTTCCTTCTTATAGAAAGCCAAGCCAAAGTCCCAAGGGAAAAATTGTCCATCTAGCCTAATTAAATCCCGAAAATTCCTGAAAAGTCGTAGAAAATTTTCGTAAAACCTGTAATTACGTGTTGGGTCGTTATATCTAGACTGCCATGACACAACTGAGGAGATCGACTGCTTCACAGGTTGACACACATCCAACATACAGAGGGCCACAATATACTGACTACCTCGCAGATCGAAAAGTGTCCAACAAGCATGGGGCCACTATAGACTGACTCAATAGAGGTCGAGCACTCTCAACGGATACCACCAAGTTTAGTGCTACCAAACAAACAAGAAAAATAGATCGAGCGGCCTACTACATAGACTGCTCGATCTATGTTTCAAATGTTAACAGCCCGGAACTTCAAGAAGGGCAAAAATGTAAATTTGGAAAAGATTTGTATAAAAATGACAATTTTACCCTTGTGAATAGTGAGGTCAAATGTTAACTTTTTGTTTGGCAGGTCGAATGGACATTGGCCGATAACTGTGGCGTATTTTGGGACGTCAAGAGTCCGTAGACAGGTGGCACGTCCGATTCTGACAATCAACGAAGAAGTTATGACGTTCAGAAGGTCGAGGGTATTTCAGTAATTTGGTTAAAAATGGGGAATTTGTTGACTTTTTACATGACAAGTATTTTCCACGAAATTCGAGGACTGTTAGATAGGTCTCGATTCCCTGAGTAAAACGACAGGCGGCACGCCGTCATCGGATGTCGGACGGCTGAGTTACTGGTCTAGTTAAGTGAGGGGTAAAATGGTAATTTGGACTTTAAGGGGCAAATTGGTCTTTTTGGCACCTTGAGATCTGTGAGCAATCAGGTGAGGACACCTGGGGCTGAGGGATTGGATATTTTGGGCTGAAACCAAAGACTGGAGGACACCTGGCTAGCCTCTAGTGGCTTCTAGCCGGATCCTTCACGGTTACAAATTTTAAAATGGCTTTAATCGATCAAAGGTGAGAAACAGGGACAAAGAGCAAATCGATCAATTTCCAGTGTGTGTGAGTCGTGTGAGTTCATTGTGCTTGAGTGAGTGATCAGAGTTGAGCTACTAATTTGGATGATCGTGTTTAAGGAGAGACTAAGTGATGAGTGTGTGTGAATAGTAAGGAAACCCAGAAAAATAGAGAGGAAAACCGTGCACGGCCGTGAGTTCGATCGATTAAACCCAGCCTGAACCTGATCTTTGGTGGTGTTCAGGAAGCTAGAATCGACCCTTGGAAGAGCGAGGCTGCGGTGGAGGTCACGGCGGAGGACTGGAAGCCAGTAAGTTCTCTCGGGTCCCCTGTTTTTCCAGAACTGGTTCAAATTGAAAGTCGATGGTTTTAGGGAATGGTTGAGTGATTCTGATGACTCTTGCAGTTGTAGGAAGTTACAACTGAACGTAGGGACTTGAAATTGTGACCTGAGAAGCTATTGGTGGCCGGGAACCTAGACTGAAATTTTTGAGTTTTGGTTTGAACTTAGGAGGTATGATTTAAGGTTCCATTTCGTGTTTTTGTTAGAGGGATTAGTTTTAAACATTAGGACGAAGCTGTTAGTGAAGGAAGGATTGGAAATGGCTGGAAAACGGGTGAAAACTGGACTCGTCGGCTTGGTTGGACCGGATCGGTTTGGACTGGTCTGAACCGGGTTGGCTGGAGATTGACGATGATGAACAGTGCCATTGCGTGAGGGCGCGTGGGGCCTCTTTTGGCGAAGTGTTCAACATAGTTTTCACTCTAATCAATGTAACGAACATTTTGGGACAAGTTTCGAGTCGATCGGACACCGTCTCGGGGTAGTTATGAGTGTCCGAAGGTTTAGGAGTTTATTTAATTACGTTTAAAAATCCCGAAAAATTGGGGAAATTAGTGTGATCTTAAATGAAGTGTTTGTGACCCGAAATTATGAAATGTGATAGGTCAGAACATTCTCGAGGCATCCGAGGAGCGTACGGGACGCGATTGACATATCCGGACTTTGTGAGTGGACTTTTGTTTTCTAACCGAGCATGCATAACTACTTTTACTTGCTTATTTTATGTTTCGATATATGATTTTATGCTTATGATTATAATACTTTTGCTTTACTTGATTGCACTCTTTTTGAGTTATCAGATTTGCACGTACTTCGAGAACATGATTTCTGTTATGCTTTGATGATGGTTTCGAATGGATGATTTATAATTATACGTATTCTGTTTACTAAAGATTTGTGGATATGATTTGAGATTTTGGAAGTGAACCTCGGGCTTAAGTCCTATTTCGATCAAATATGATTTCGGTTTTCGATTTCCGAAGATTTCAAGTGAGGTTTTGGATTTCAGATTTCAATGGACTTTCTTATGCTTGTAAAAATGGTTTTGGGTTTAAAGACTCGAAAAAAGGAAAAAAGGCTGGATCTGGTTTTGAGTTTTGTTGACGCACAAAATGTGCCAACTTAGGGAGTGAATGCTGCTCTGCCACGTGCCCTATGTGAACCTGAAAAGGAAGGAAACTGGTCGGTCGGTGAGAGTATAGGCACCAGTGTGATACCGACCCAAAGGTACTCCGACACCCAAGTCAGTTGTCGGTCTAAGGTTTAGGGGGTAGCAGAAAGTATACTGTAAAAGTAATAGTAAACAGTAAATTGCTTGGTTACCTTTGTACGACAAATGGACCCTCTTTGTACGGGTGCGGTGACAGGGACCCGCCCCGATCCACCGGGGACCACAAGGGGACGTGCCCTGCTCCCGTCTGACACCCGGACCAAATTCAAATTTTAACCTTAAAAACTTAAATGCATAAATGTCCGAAATATAAAGTCATACAAAAACCAAATTTAACAGATGTCAAACAAGGGATACAGTCCAAAATATAAAATCCGAGCAGGACTCTAGAAAAATCCTGCGGGTAGTCCGACCCGACAGGGGTTCAGGTGCGCAGTACGAAATCTATGGCACAGCCTCGGGGTCCTCACCAACCTCAGCAGCACGACCTGGAGGGGTTACCAAAACATGAAAGGTGAGTGGGCCGAAACTCAAGTTTATAAAACAGTTTAATAAGTAAAATGTATAATTTACCCCTCCATTTTCCAAACATGCATGCAAGTATTTAAAAACCATAATTACATATAATATACCACAAGCATTATACTAAGCCAGAAATGTAATATAAACACAGCTACTGCACTATACACTCCGATAACGACATCCCCGATGTCCGACGTCCCTGACGTCCAGTAATGGTCACAGTCCCAAGGCTACGCGTGCCACCCGGGGTCTCAAATCCCGAGTCCAAACTCCGAACCCAGTTCGGTTCCGGTATCCCAGATGCCTAGCGTCCCAGACGCTCGACGTCCCAGACGTCCAATCATAGCAATCCTGCTCCTGAGTCATCCTACGGTCCGGCACCTCCGTAGCATGACCCCTCGCAGGCAATGCACCGTGACCGCTCCGGGGTACCACATCCGGAGGAGACAGTATCATACGGTGGATTATACAGTGCAGTACCTGAGATAGTCATCCATATCCACATGCATATATAAATATATATATATAGATATATCACCCAAAATAGTGTTCAATTTCCGTAAAACGGGTCTCAAGCCCAACACCGTAAAACGTGTCGCAACCGTAAATCGAGGTAATCAAAATCCATTATTTGATTCACACACACATATAGATATACGGAAATGAAAACGGTTATGCATGCAAGTGTTTATAAAAACGGGCCCACTCACTGAACGTTCCCGCTGCGAATAATGCGCGTACAAACTTGTCTTCGGGATTAACGTAAGTTTCCTGTCATTTAAAATCACATGCAATGTCATTATAGGTCCTTAATATACTCTCAAAAAGTCCGAAACAGAAACCGGTTCGGGAAAACCGTCCAACACGCTTCCCGAGACATCCGGCCCTAAACTGACCTTCCTCACTATCTCAGATCATCATGGTTATTTCACACAAAATGTTCAAAATGATGAGAGGATTAAAAGTCATGTTGACCGTGAACCGAGATAGTGCTCAACGCGCCCTCACGCGCCGCCCAAAGTGGCTGCGTGTGAAAGTCACGCGCTGCTACAGTGACACTGCTACAGTGTCGTCGTCCCTGCCCGATTCACTGTGATTTGGGTCTTCAACCCGCGATGTGACCCGATTGATTAACCTTCCATTTCTACTTAATTTCATTTATTCTTGATCCTAACATGTTCTATCATCATTCAATTACAGTTCTGAGTCCTCTAATCACCTCGACAAGCAATAAACCGTCCTATCCAAACCCGAATAGCCACACGGGGTCAATTCCCAGAACTCCCCCAAACTAGCTCCAATGTCCAATTAACTCATACATGAGCATGAGAGGACCTAGACTAACATAATGGAATCATCAATTGAACGATACATTACCTGGAAGTAGCCGTCCAAACGCTGCGATTTCCTCTGCACACGGCGGTCACCGTCCCAGCTCCTCTGTGGCTGGTTGCCGTCGATTCCGATATGGACGAGTTCCAAATGCTCCCAGAAGGCTCAATCAGTGATTAGTTTTGTCCAATAGGCCGTAAAAATTAAACTTAGATTTTTCCCCCCAAAAACCCGAAAATGTTCTTTACGGTTTTCTCTCCGTCTCTCTCAATCTCTCAACTTCAGACTGATGCAAAATGAACCATTTTCTCTTCCACTACTCGGTTAAACGTTCAGAATGGCCAACACCCGTGGGAGACACCCTCAGACTTCACTGAAACCTGCTTCCCGCACACAGAGCCCATAACCGAATTTTAAAGTCTCCCCGTACTCTGAACAGCCTCAATCCACACTCCCAATATCCCAAACCACATAAACAATACCCACTAACCAGCCCACTACTGATTAATCAAATAGGGATACTCAGAACCACCACACACGGTGGTGCATCCAATGTCCCCCACGGTTGCTACAGTAACCCGTGGTGAAAAATACCAAATTGCCCCTTAGTGCAATAATTACCAAACTGCCCTCCAACTTTCGTGACCCGTAACTCGGTCATCCGATGTCCGTTTCACGCGTGCCGCCTGTCGTTGTACTCAGGGCATCGAGACGAATCCAACGGTCTTCGGGTCGTGTGAAAATTCACGGTATTTCAAAAAGTCAACTTTTTCCCTTATTTCGTCCAAATTACGGTAATGCCCCTGAACTTCCAAACGTCGCAACTTCCCCCCTGTTCGTCCGAATTGGACGTGCCACCTGTCAATGGACTCGTGACGTCCCGAACTACATCATGGCCATCGGTCAAGGTCCGTTCGACCCACCATTCACAGGGGTAAAAATGTCATTTCATTCAATATTTTACAATATTACAATCTACGAATTTCCGGGGTGTTACATGCGGCGAATATAATATTTGTATTTTCTCGATGTGGGACAAATATCAATTTGTTGTGGGACTTACACATGGAGGTGCCATCCAGACCCGACTAGGACTTGTTCGTGTGAGTGGGACTGGACCCCTTGGGCTGGTGCTAGGCGGTGGTACTGGGCCGACCGGTCGGTCTGGGCCGACGCACCAACCGACAGGAGCTGGTCCTCTAGAGTCGGGCGGTGGCATGGTGTTGGAAAAAGGCTGGGTCTCTAGGTCGGTCTGGGTCGACACGCGGAGCCAGGTAAAGGGCTGGGCCTCCAAAATTGGTCCGAACTGGTGCTATTTCGGCAATGGGCTGGGCCTGCAGTCAGTATGGGCTTCAAGCTCGGTCTGGGCCGATATGGTATGAACAAGTTTAAAGACTAGGTTGATTGATGACGGGGGAGGGCCCTGGATTGATATGTTTTGAGTTTAAAGACTCGGTTATTGTGATATCCCCCTGAGGCCTGTTGATTGTGTTTTGAGTTTAAAGACTCGCTGATATCCCGGGAAGGCCTGATTATGTGCATGGTTTTGAGTTTAAAGACTTGGGAGCACTTGAGATCCAGCAACTCGATTGATTATTATTTTTCACTGATTTTTCATTGATTTTCCTATCGTTCCTGTTGTTGTTTTCCGATACTTAGTTATGCATGCATGTTTTAAAACAAAGAGTGAACCCTTGTTTATTACGCAAACTGTTTTATAACTTTTATTTTTAGTCCACTCACGCTTTTAATGTTTTCAACACCCTCCAGGTCGTGGTGCGAGCGTTGGGGCTAACGTTGAGGCAGAGGCAGATGCATAAAGTTTTCCCATTGCGCGTTTAGTCAGCTCATAGTAGGATTTTTGTTCTTATCTTGTACTGTTACTATGCTCTGTGCTACTGTTGACTAGTTGTATTATGACTTCTTCCTGGTCTGACAATGTATGATATGTGGTTATTTTAGTCTTTTGAGTGTGATTGTCAGACGGGAGTAGGGTTCGTCCCGGTTATCGGGGTGATAATCGGGGTGGATCCTGTCATCAAAAATCTAGTACCATGCCACACTAGCTACATGAACCGAGACACCACCAACCAATCCACCTATCGACCTACATTAACGCACCACTATTGCAAAACCAATGAAACATCCAAATTTTAGGTTGAGAACAGCATAGGACACTTGGCCTACACCGAGAACATCAACCACTAAGGACTTCCGTACAATAACACATGGACAGCTCGGTGACATTTCTTGACCGAGGGACTTTGGGGACTACATGTATATCTTCCTATTAGTCTGGAGAAAAGACAAGTCCCCAACCTAGAAATTCACCCCAGTCAAGAACTTGGGGGACTTCGGTTGACACCATATTAGATCAAACTCACTAGGTCATATACCTAAAGCCCATACATCAAGGAAGAACCAAAGGCCCAAACAACCACACAATTAGAAAGAAAACTTAGGCCCATACAATCTAACAATCCTAGCAATGTATCAAACATGGGATGACATATGGACACATCTTCACTTTTGATCTATATGCCACGTGTCAGCACCAATATCCCAAATCGAAACTGCTCATCAAGAACACCTCAACTACCCATACAAAAAGGATTCACATTTCCCAATGTGTAATGACCCAAACCTTCAACGAGGGTAAAATCGAAAAAGTTGGATGGAATTGACCATTTACCCTTGGAAGTCAAATGTTGATTTTCTGGTCAACGTCAAAGGGTTGACTTTGACTAAGGCCAAAATGTTGACTTTGACTAAGGCCAAAATGTTGACTTTTTGTTCGGGGGACAATTTTTGGCAATTCTGAAAAACGCTGTTAGGAAGGTCTCGGTCTCCAGAGTACGTCGGCAGGTGGCATGCCGAAACAGAGTTTGAACGGTTTTGATTCGGGTCAAGACTACGTAGGGGCGTTTTGGCATTTTTTGTTAATGAAAGGTATTTTAGTCATTTCCTTTTTTGTGAGATTTTTTGTTGTAGCCAATAGGACAGGGACAAGTGTCTCTTATTTATTTGGTGTTTATCCCACTGACTTTTGTGTGTGGTATGAGTAGTTTTTAGTGTTGTGTGTGAGGTGGTTTTGGCCAAGAAGGAAAAACCATGGAAAAAAAAACAGAGAAAACACAGGATGATGGAGGAGAGAGCTGGAACTGGGAGAGGATGGTGGGGAAGGTAATTTTGAGAAGAAAGAAGAACAACGGTGATGTTTTGAAGGAAGAGTGGAGGGGGGTGGGGGGGGGGGGGGGGGGGGGGGGTGGGAACACCACCAGAACAGTGAACCAAAAATAAACCCGTGAAGAGTTTTCGGGTTAGGATTGGCTGGGCTAGTTATCGAGCAAGAATCTTGGAAACAAGGCTAGACTCAACTTTTTGAAGTCCTTGTAGTCCTAACTAGGCCTTGGGTCGAAGCCTTGGACATTGGAACTGCCAAGGACCGAAGGACCAACCATGGGCGAAACTGGTTGGATTTAGACAAATGTTCTTGGTAAGTTTTTGTGTTTTATTGTTATAGATATATTCCTAAGATTATGTAGAATAATTGGAAGGAAATAGGGAAGAAAACGGTTGAGTGTGGTGAGAGATATATCCGAGTTGGGTCGTTAGGTCGGGCAACCTGGAAAACCAAAGAACGTGTTGGGACGATGATTGAATAGTGCAGGTGCGTGGCTCCCACGCGCAACCAATTTGGGTGGTGCATGGGGACACGTGAGGAAGATTTTCGAAGTACGGCCAACTTGAGTTTTTATCCTTTTGATTTAACGAACATTTTGGCACAGGTTTCGAGTCGATCAGACATCGTTTCAAGGTAATTTTTGGTGTCTGAAGGTTTAGGGTTCGTTTTAAATATGTTCAAAAATCCCAAAAAATTATGAGATTACAATAGAAGATATTTGAGATGATTTGTGACCTTAAGATGTGGTTTATGGCAGGATGTGACATTCTCGAAAATTACGGGAAAAACGTGCAAAGTGGGATCTGATGATCCGAAGGGTGTGTGAGTGGACTTTCTTTCTCTAAACTACTATGCATGCATATTTACATGATTTAAATGTGTTTTATGTGATTTTGATGATATTTAAGTGATTAGGATTTTTATCGGATTTTGGTGATTTTATGAATATTTTATTATTATTTTAATGCTCATTTTACGAGAATTGGTAAACTATGTTTTGAATTTCATTTCGAACGTGGTTTTGAGTTGAATGTGGATTATGACATGATATAACATGTTTTCGAATATTTATGATTTTTATATAATTTCTGGACGATTTTTACGAAAATTGTAATAGTAACACGCTTTACGACAATGAGGTTATGTGGTTTGGGACTTAGGCCCGAGCTTATGATTATGATTCGCTTGTGTGGTTTGAAACGTGATATGAGTATGTGTTATTGGTATTGATGTTGTGATGACTGTTGATTGATTCGTCTCAAACGTCGAGCCCGGGGCTCCGAATGCTGAGACGAGTATTATGTGTGATTGTGACTGTGACTGTTGATTGTGATGTGGGGATTGAGATTGTGTTTGTGCTTTGAGGATGGTTTGAATGTGGTCAATTATGTATGAGTATTGTGTTGACATTAGGTTATCTACATGTAAGATCAGTGATGATGTTAGATATGGATTGACTATGTGGATTTGATGTGATGGTTTGTGTTATATGATGTATGTTGTGGTATGCCTATTGGTAGGCGAGTCTCAGACATCAAGCACGGCTCATTTCCTAAGACTGACATGACTCGGACGTCGAGTTAGGCTCCTTTCCTGAGTCGGGTCCCCACTTGGACGTCGAGCTGGGCTATTTTCCTAAGTGGTGTACCTACCAGTAGTGTATTGGTTTAATGATTATTACGTTGATTTTGTGTTGATGGTTGTGATCTTGTTTGATGGCTATATCGATTCACTGAGGTCCTATACGGTTTGATGTTTATATTGATTTCAGAACTCTTTTTACATTTTTCGAGAATTATAAGTTGTGTTTTGCTTTTAACCGAGTTGGAATGGTTTCCGTATGCATGCATGGTTTTGGAAAATGGAGGGTAAAAGAATGGTTGTTTTCAAAGTATGTTTTAAAACTATTTCTTTTGTCCATTCACACGTTTTCTTGGTTTTGTACCCTATAGGGCCACTACACGGAGATAGAGGCTTGAGAGGCGGAGGCATAAATTAGCAGAATTTGCGTTTATCCTTTATCTAACAACGTTTCTGTTAGACGGGAGCAGGATCCGATTGTACTATTCTTGTGTTTTCGAGTTAGGTCTTGTCACAATGAGGTCATTATTATTCACTATTCACTATTAATCTATTAAAGTTATCACTTATTATTACTTCTTTTGGATATACTTACTGACTTGATCGTCAGAAAACCTTAAGCCGACACCACAGTAGTGCCTATCCTTGACTGACGACCCATTACTCTTCCTAGTCAACAGGTTCAAAGAAGAACATGTGACACGTGGTGATTGGACAAGTCGTAATCTTAAGTTGAAACATTTTATGCTTCAACAATGGGTATGAGGGAGGGGAATCCGTTAACTATTACATGAGGAAGGCAATTCACATTCCTGAGAAGACTGAAGAATTAATAACAAAATTCATATATGAAAGCACACCCATACTGCAATCTAATCATCGTTCTCATCATTTTCTGCTTCCATCTTCTTTTGCGCCTTTCTTATCTTCTTCATAAAATGCCCAGAATGGGTGGATAAAGCAATTGCCTTTTTTTTTTGAAGAAATAATTTTTACAATTTAAATTAAGTTGTTATTATTTAAATAATGGATCACATTGTCCACATCATTATTTAATAGAAATCTTAACGGAATAGTTAATGGACGGGCCATGTTGTCACAGTCTGAAAAGTTCAGGAGGTAATTGCAATATTTGAAAGTTCAAGTATGAACCTGTTACAAGGTATAAATCATAGGACATAAAAGTGTAATTTTCCCGTAAAATATTTGAGAATTTTCAAAATAAACATTACTGAAATAACTTTCCAATTATTCAGAACTATAATTTAGCTTAAATTTAATGGCTCAACTTAAGATGCCCTTATAAATCAGTTGGCTTTGATTTCAATAAAAGGGTTATTTAGATGTGCACCTTGTGAGATTTCTCATGTTTACACGTACACCTCTCATGCTTCAATAATTACACCAATGCTCCTTAGATTTCAAAACTCTTGCTCATAATCTCTTATGTTTAAAGTTTTATTTATAATAACAAAATTATCCATGGATAACAATCCTTAATAAACATCAAGCTATCTCACAATCGTTTCCCTCAATTTTTTAAATTTTTTTATAAAACAAATCTACTATTTTTTTAATAAAAAAAATAAAAATCTACCATATTTAATAATATTAAAAAATAAGAAAGGCATAATTTAAGTGAATTATAAAAAAAATTCCATTTTTTATAATTATTAATGTGAATCATAATTTGTGGTTAATTTTTTTTATTATAAAGATTAAACTATCTCACAAATGAGAAATTTTTTTACTATTATTAAAAATGGAAATTTTTTTAAATTTTATTTTTTTAACAAAAATAGCAGAAATTTTTATAAAAAATAAAAAAAATTAGGAAATGTGTTTACTTGTGAGATAACTTTAAACAAAATAGGTAATTTTGTCATTATAAATAGAACGATTTTGAAACCTGAGAAGATAATTGTGTAATTATTGAAACTTAAAATGGTGTTTATATAAAGAAGAGAAACCTAAGGGTTGTATGTGTAAATAACCTTTAATAAAACTACTGCGAAAACCTAACCTGCCCAAAGCCTCAACAAAAAAAAAAAAAAGCATTCGGAATCCCCATCTGATCTACTCAACTGCAAGGGTATTTAAGAAACCTGAGTCAACCGCAGATACAAAACCTCCGCAAAAACCCTAGCTACCTTATCTCCCACGGTCAATCTAGGGTTTATCGCAGACCCTCAAATTCTCATTGCGATCAACTATGGCGACCCATTTCTTCTCTCGCTCACTTCCCAAAACCCTAACTAAGGCTTCCTTCCTCTCTCGCTCTCTCTCCACCGCCAGTTCCGCGGCTTCCCTGTCCAATGTCTCCTCTCGCTCGTCTCTCTCTCTTTTCTACCCCCTCCGTCCCCTCGCCGGAGTCATTTCCTCTGCCGTCAGGTTCTCTCCTTCGGCCGTGAGGAGCTTGGCGACTAACTCAACCACGTCCTCGCTTAGAGATCCAAACCCAAACTGGTCAAACCGTCCTCCCAAAGAGACGATCTTGCTTGATGGGTGTGACTTCCAGCACTGGCTGGTCGTTATGGAGCCGCCTCAGGGTGAGCCCACAAGGGATGAGATCATCGATAGCTACATCAAAACCCTAGCTTCGGTCCTCGGAAGGTGATAAGTTCTATTGGTTTAATTTTTAATTGATGATTATTGTTCTAAATAGTCTTTTTGGATTATGAGAAATTGACGGAACTTGCATGGAAATGAAACTTTATGTATTTTCTTCTGAATTTAAAAAAAAAAAATTAGAATTCACGATCAGATTTTATACGCATGATGTGGGTTACGTTCATTGTGTATTTGCTCTTTTAGTACGTTTTCAGTTGTATCTATTGTTAATTCTATATTAGTATGTTTGGGTAGTTTTGGTTTTTCTTGAACAATGGAAGTTCTGTTTGAGGAAAATAATGCACAGGCAGTTCTGGGATTGTGCAGAAGGTTATATGTGCAGCACTTATTCCAGAATTAGTCCGACATTTATTTTGGTTATAGATTGTTGTTTTACAAGTCCATTCGATGATTTATATTTCAGACATTCGTTCTTGTTTATTGTTAATTTTGAACCGAATTGGTGTATAATGTTATATGTTAAGAAATTTGCTTCATACCCCCTTATTGTGGTGTACTACTGTTGTAGTCGAATTGAGGTCAATGTGGATGAGATCAGTTGGGATATGTTTTGTAATAGCAATTGGCCTGTACTGTCATTTGTAAATGAATTATTGAGTCTGTTTTTATCACATAGAATGGGTGTGTTTCACTGAAGCTTTTCCCTACCTATTGCAGTTGAAATATGTGGGTACAAATTTTAATATCTAGCAACTCAAAACTGCTAGCTTCTTCCCTAGAATTTAATCTTCAAACAGTAATTACTTTGTTGCATGATCTTGATGATATTTTTGATAGCACGGTCTTAATAATTTCAATTATACCATGGCCTTCATCACTTCCACAAAAACAATTAGGAGTTTCACAAGTACATAAGATTTTATGGTACTCCTACTTACCTATATTTGCATATGGTTTATATTTTTAATAATACTGCATAAACCAATTATGTTTTAGATATTCCCACTCTGTAAATGTTCACATTGCTTGTACTAACTCGTTACTTTCTGTTTGTGTCTGAAATACAGTGAGGACGAATCACGAATGAAAATATACTCAGTTTCGACCCGATGCTATTATGCATTTGGGGCACTTGTAGATGAAGAGATTTCGTATAAACTCAAAGGTGCTTCTACTTCTAAGTGCATTGGCTTGTGTGATTTCTTTATGTTTGTGTTCTCATATATTTTCTCTTGAAATTATCTCAGAAATTCCTAATGTCCGGTGGGTGCTTCCTGATTCGTACTTGGATGTTAAGAACAAAGATTATGGAGGTATGGAAATGCTCGTCTCTTCCGTTTTCTTTTAAAAAAACAATTGTTTTCTAGCATTAGAATCAGTTAAATTTATAAGCCCCCATTCCCTAATATTGCATGCAGTTGAATGCTACTGTGTGTTCTTTTTCTAACTTTTGCTTTTCTGGGGAAGGATTGTCTGAGGCTCTTGAATGTTATGGATGAAAGTCGAAAGTTTGCCTATTAAGCAGCTGAGTTGATGTTGTGGGTTCAGTACCAGTGGGGGTGTGTAGAGCCCTTTCTGTAAAGGATTTCTGTACCCTAGTCAAGACTGTCTAGCAGATACTTTTCATGACAATTTGTCGTTAAAAATTTCATGATTAGTGCTACTGAGCTAACCCTAGTTTCTTATGTTTCTTGTATCTGAAAATGAATATATGAACTTGTTAAGTTTTCTTTTGTAGTAATTATGAACAAATCCAGATAATTTTCATTTAAAAAGTTTTAGTACTCCAAAGATTGTTTATCGATAACATAGTATGATAATGATCTTAAGCAGTCTTTATTTTAGTACAATGTCTACCTGTTTCTTTGTTTCAACTAGTTGAGTGGCATTTTTCATTTGTGCATGATTGTCTGCTTTCTTCTTGTTTATAATTTTGGCAGGTGAACCTTTCATTAATGGGCAAGCAGTACCATATGATCCCAAATATCATGAAGAGTGGATAAGAAACAATAGTAGAGCAAACGAGAGAAACAGACGTAATGACAGACCTCGCAACTTTGACAGATCAAGGAACTTTGAAAGGAGAAGGGAAAACATGCAAAACCGAGATGTTCAGAATAGGCCTCCTATGAATCAAGCTGGACCAAATCCCGGGCCTAACATGCCTGGACCATTCTCGGGGCCTAACATGCCTGGACCAAATGCTGGGCCTAGCATGCCTGGACCAAATGCTGGGCCTAACATGCCTGGGCCTGGCAATAGCATGGGTCCTCCTCCGCCAAGAAACATGGGTCCTCCTCTGCCAAGCAACATGGGTCCTCCTCTGCCAAGCAACATGGGTCCTCCGCCGCCAAGCAACATGGGTCCGCCGACCCCCAGAAATATGGGTTCAGTGCCTCCCACCAGTGCGAGCCCAAGCAACCCCAATAATGTGCAACAAGGCAACAGCTGGAGTGGTGGACAACCCAACAACTGGAATGGCGGGCAACCCAACAACTGGAGTGGCGAGCAACCCAACAACAACTGGAATGGCGGGCAACCCAACAACTGGAATGGCAGTCAACCCAATATGGGAGGTGGGCAGGCAAACAATATGGGAGGGCAGCCTAATGCAGGATGGAGTGGTCCTGGGCAATTACAAAATAACTACACGCCTGACAGGGACAATGGAGGCATTCCTGGTACAAATCGTTACTAAGCTTGAGGCTTTGCTCTTATACCCCATGAGTCTGGTAGGCATGCTGTAGATAAGCAAGAGGCTGCCTGGGATGGGCTCTAGGTTTTCCATGTTATTGGTCATGAATTATAAGTCGGTTGGCACAGACCTGGTTTTTATTTGAACTATAATTTGAAGGTGTCATATATGATGCGATGCGACGTGTCGTTGAACTTTTATATTTTGTATGAATCGTTTCGTGTAGAGCACATATTGGCCGAAAGTGCACTTTTTCATGGAACAAATGGTGATTTGCAAATGCGATGCGATTAAGGCCATATACTGTTTAAGCTACTTTTCGACGATGGTCATATACCGACCCTTTAAGGTGTCATATCTGCATGTTACAGTGTTTGTTGGGAAACCAGGATCAATTGTTTAAGTGGAACTGTGACCCAAGGTAATGTTCTGATTATCCATTTAGCAGTGGCCCCATGGTCTTTAGCAATGACTGGTTGTCTTTGACATGAGTTGGATATATAAGGGGATCATAACTAAACGTGCCCGCACCTCATGCATTAATGAAGTATAAAATAATCAAACATGGTTTCTATTGATTAATAAACAAAAGCTTTAAGAAATGGTATAGTGAATTTTCTAAACTCTGAGTTTTCAACCTGATTTCAATTGAAAGAATTGAATAAAAAACATGAGCTTTGGTTCTAATGTTTGTTCAATATTAACATCCTCAACATGGGCTTTGGTACATGCAATGTATAAATTTAAATTGTATTTTATGTAATCTCTGATGAAGCACTGGGATATGGACTTCCTCGTTGCAACATATGGACTTCCTCGTTGCAACATTGGGATGAAGCACTGAAAAGAAATGAGCGGACTCTTGCCACTAGTTGGAAAAAAATGTGCCCAAGAGTCCAATATTTTACCTCTTTCTACAAAGTACAAACCATGAAGAAATGTAAGATTACGCAATAACAAAGCAATCAAACTATCAGTATTTAAAATGAACAAATAAAATTACACCCCTTACTCTATCCAACTGCTGCTAGGAATGTGGAAATCTACGCATAGTTCCGTGGTTTCTCATTGACTGCGTGAACACAGGATGAGACTGCCATAGCTAACTCCATTTTCTTGTTTTTGGCAGCTTTGATCTGGTCTGCCAACGAAACTTCTGTTCGCAATTTTTCTCTCTTTACAAGCTCTATATCCACTTTCTATAAAGATGAGATGTGCGACATGATTGTGTCCCCTCGAGGAGCACCTTAGCCATTTGCTGAAGTCTTTCTGTGAAGCTATTCAAGAGAAAAGAGAACAACGCAGTTACACTCAATATGAAACAGTCGGAAAGGTTGCCATTTTGAAGAAAAATATTAGAAAAAATTAAAGAAAGAATCAGTATGGGAAAGTAGCAAGGTACCCTAGTGAGGATTTCAAATTGCAACCTACTTAAATCAATATATGAAATATGATCAGGAAATAATTTTGCAACGAAACATTTCAACCTAGTCCTGTCTCAAGTATGACAAGGATTCATTACCCATTATGTGCCTAGTGATATTTTCTTATGCTAATTTGTTGGTAATATGTTTAATATGAAATACATAATTTCTGCAAGCTATAATTTAATTATTTCTTGACTCGTGAGCTTACCTTCATTAATCTCTGCTTACGTTTCCACCCTTGGAGATCTGCCAACTCCTCATTATCTTTATTGACTTCTGCATCTCTTTTCTTCTTACGAGCAAGCCTTGTTATTTCTTTTTCTTTAGCTTTTTCTAATTTTTCTGTAGCTTTCTTTGCTCTTATATTTTCCATCTCCTTTGCCCTTGCCTTTTTCTTTTCAGCAGCCTGCTGAAGCTGTTGGAGATATAACTCTTGCTGTATCTTCTCATAGCTGTCCCAATAGAGCTCTTCCTCTCCACTCCCACCTTTCTTAGCAGCCTCTGCTAAGATTTCTATCCACGACAAGAAAAATGTCTCCCTTAACTGTTTCGGTTTCAGCCGCTGTCCCCACACACGTCTAAGTGAAGAACGCATTTTTGCCTTGCTCTCGGCGCTGCATAACAATAAAAGTTTTAGTTAAAATCATGTGCCATATTAGTCATGAGTTCGGGGACACAGCCACTCATAGAGCAAGGCATTCTTGTTTTACTGAAAAACTAAACAAAAGACTAAAATAAAAATTGTATCTTTCAGCACAGGTGCGCTGCAAATACAACTACAACTGGATAGGGTATGTTCAAAAGAAGAAAGCGCTCATAAAGGCCTAATAAATTTTTTAACAACCCGCGGCAGTTAGAGCTCGATCAAACTAAAAGGTGGCCTCCAGACAAGTTTATTCTATTAAAGTCATCAATCAAAGAAATTTTTCTAACTTTCTAACTTTCGACCTTTGTGCATATGTAATTGCAATTAAACATAGTTGACATTATGTTGTAAACTACAATTTAGTTTCTACTCAATCAAAGCCTAAACCTTACCATGGATTTGTTAGTTTAACAACATCCTAGCCCATTTATGAATAACTTTCTTATGTTTTCACAAGGAGTTATGTGACAAAGATTGTGAGTGTACCTATGAGGATGGGGATGCTCAGACATCTTCTTTCTAACCTGGAAACAAATCAGGGTCAATGAAAGAGCAAGTTTTGGAAGAAAGGTGGTTACTGAATATTTTTTTTCTTTGTGAAATTCAATGATTGTTAATATCTTCCATGCCAATTCATTGTTCTGAACACACATATCAAGAAGAAAAATCATAAGAACATATTGAATCTTACATGACTTCACCTTGGGGTCTTTTCAGGCATCTATTGTTCTTTGCTCGATTCTCTCACAAGTCTCTGCAGCATGTGGAACATGACAACTCAAATTCGACCAAATTTATGGATTGAAAATCCATTACCAAAAGTTTACTCAATACCTAGTTACCTGAACTATGTTTCCTCCCCTTGTTCCATAGTACTCTCCCTTTGTTGGCTAGTCCTATTCTTTTTCGTCTCTGCCTTTCTTTCTCTTCCTTGCTTATACTTTCTAAAGAGTTACTGTGATGAATTGATTGAACCTCCTTGGTTATACTTCGATTCTCAAACGAAATCATGCTAAGTATATACTGGCAGACGTGAACAATATCACATTTCTCGGCCATGCCAGCGCTGATGCGCACGGCCCCCAAATAACGAAAAATCTAGGGAGGGATTGAGCAGAAGAAAACTAAGGGAGGCCAATTATTCAAAACCGGTAAATGATAATTACCACGCCGTGTGAGATCTGGTGGAAGCGAATGGGTTCCCCCACATAACCAAACAGAGGAACGTGAGTGGGAGTTGAGAGTGAAGCAGACAATCTACTGGCAGAAACTCGAAAAAGTGATATCACGATGGTAGCTATACAAATTTTAGATGAATCCAAAAGCTCTATATCGATGCAAACACACAGGCAACCATAACTCTGAGGAAACTCGAAAAAGTGATATCACGATGGTAACTATACCAATTTTAGGTGAATCCAAAAGCTCTATATCGATGCAAACACACAGGCAACCGTAACTCTGAAAAAAAGAAAAAAAGTTATTCACCATGATAGCAAAACAAATGTAAGTTCTTTATCTGCATGAACTTTCAAATCATTCATGCACACTAACTACATTCAAGGACATTAGTATCAGAACTTCACAAGAATGCAGAGACGGTAGTTTATCACATTGCTATTGCAAAATTGTTGCCAGCCTGAGAAATAGAAACCGAACAAGAAAATTATCTCATAGACTAAATGACCTAATAAAATACTCAGTTTGATGATTTTCAAAACATCCACTGCTTGACCATTCTCCTCCCCATGCATTGTCAGCTACTCAGCTTGCTTTCAAATTGATAAACTTCACAATAATTTCAAAATACAATCATCCCATTTAGCTCAAACTCATTTCTGATGTATCACACTGATTAACCTAATTAGAATATAGCATACACTGAATCATAATTGTTACTGAGGCCATAAAAAATAACAAATTTTGGTTCATGAAACTGCCCATTATCTTTTTGTTTATCTTTTAGGAGGAAAATAACAGTTTAAAAGACAAAACAGAAAAAGAAAAAAAAAATCATTAAAGCATCCATGTCCTTTGCTTTTCCTAAAATTTGTTTTTAAGTCTCAATTTTTGGAGGTAATTGAGAAAATGGGAAAGAAGAGAAACAAAATGTTGAGGAACCGAACTCAAGAAATAGGTTACCAATCGAGAGAGAGAGAGAGAGAGAGAGAGAGAGAGAGTGCGGTTGGCGAGGGGAAGCGAGAACAGGTGAAAGAAAAGCATTTCAAGGTGGAAGATAAGGGCGACGAGTGGTAAAGCCAGTGAGACCCCTTTTACAACAGGCGGTTTAGATGAGTAGCCACTTCACACGCTTTTGTATTTTATAGGAAAGAGGCACGTTAAAAGACAGAATCCCCTTAGCCAAACATCATTAAGAAAGTCAAAATGCCACATTTCCTTTCACAAATAAGAGAGTTTTAACCCAATGTTATGAAATTAGTGAAGAGTGTCCCAGCTTGGCTAAGAGTAACAAAATTAGTTTCATTTAAGACATACTCAAGGAAATATGACAAAAACTTCTAACTATTGATCTTACGTTTTGACCAAGTTTGGTGAATCTCCATGGTTTTAGAAGTTATTTTATTACTAATTTCATTCATAAATAACGGCTAAAAAACGGAGTTATTAACACAAACATCTTTTGAGATTTTTTTTGTGTTTTCACAAATAGTCTTTTAGATTTTAGACTTTAAATAAACATTCTCTTATGTCTCAAAAATATCACAGTTGTTTATATCATATCAATCGAACACACAAGGGAAGACCAATAACACCACAGTCGTCAACATAACACAACGCTTGACCAAGAGAACCCTCGTCGACCATCCGCTGATTGTGATAGGACCCTTTCTAGTAACTGAGAAAGTTCCAACTCTCGTCTGATAGTTAAAATCAGGATCGAAATAACTGCAAAACACCGCACGATATTAACAAAAGTTCACCAACTATCAGACAAGGGATTATTCTCAATACTGTTTATAGAGCGTAAGTATTATGTACAACTCAAACGTTAATACTATCCTAATAAGTTGAAGAGTTCGCAGTGTTTTACTTTCAAGCTTGATGAAATTAGACTTTTTTTTATTTAAGTGATTAGATACTTGAAAAGACTATTGAATCTTTGTCTTAATTGCTTATATTGCTTTCCTGCTTGATAAAGTTGGGTATATTTTTCATTATTCTTCTTTCTCTATCACTTGATTTAGTACTTTAAGCTATTTATTCATTTATCAAATATTATTAATTATTTTGAACTCCTACCAATATAGGATGAATGGGTTAGGTCCGTCCAAAAAAAAATCTCACATTGGTGTAAATAAAAAATATTATAATTTCTATTAATATATACGATGGAAAGAACTGTCGAAAAAATGTCTAGTTTAAATCCAACGCTCAAAATGTTGCGACGGAACGATTACTGTCGTGAATGTCTTAAGCGACAAGTGCTACCGTCGTAATAACTAACCAAAATATTTACGACACCACTGTATTGCGACAGACTCGTACCCGTCATAAAACTGTCGCAAAAACGCAATTACGACGCATTATATATTTTTCACGACATGAGGCACACATCACAAAAGACATTTTTTTTTAGTGCGTAAATGCATTTTTTACAACTCTGATGGTATCTTATTAGAATATCATCAAATGTAAAATTATTTTGATCCATTAGAAAATTGCAAAATATTAAGATATAAAATTCACATTTTCATCTTGAAATTTGATCTCAATCCTTGATTCCAAATGAACTTAAATTTGAATTGTTATATATATAGCTTATATATTAATGTATAGATTTTGTATTAAAAAATTCATTAATGCCATTAAATGGTGGCTCATAATAGAGATGCCAAAAAATTGTAGATATACAAATACAATTTTTGACGATATGTTAATTTTACATCCAAGTTTCCGATTAATTGGACCAAAATATTGGAATTTGAAGTTGTAAAACTTTTATTCCTGCCAATTCACATCTTGCATTGGGTATGCTCTAAGAATTTAAGATTCTAAAATTTAGCCAAATCCCGTTTATTTTCCCTCATCCAAACACGGGGTAACTTCCTTAGCTTTTCTGACACGACCCATGTCAATCCCCCCGGAATTACCGTGGAATGTGTCATGCTCCCGTCTGACACGAACGTAGACAAGGGATAACCTGATGCCACTACCCAAACGGGACTTCCAGAGTGCGCAAGGATCGATGGAAGAGGTATGCGATGTCCCAGTCTCTGCTGCAGTCGCATCCGTGATCAACCTGAAGGGCATAAAGAACAACCAAAAACTGTGAGTGGACGAAAATCATTAAGTTCATAAAACACATTTCACAAGACATTTATGCCCTTCATTAAAATGTATGCATGCATCGAAAACCAATAATAAAAACATTTACTCAAACGAGCCATTAGGGCCTTAGCCCAAAAACCGTAACTCAAAACCAAGTGTGGGAACTCAGCCCAAAGCTGTAGAATACCAAATCCGTAAATACAAAACCAAGTGGGCCACTTCCCAAATCCATAAACACAAATCCAAAAGAAAACCATTTCATTGATCCATTAGTTCCTATTTACCACATTACCATCTCCGGCATCCCGGATGCCTAGCGTCCCAGACGTCATATCTCACGGTAATAAGCAACGTGTGCTGCCCGAGGTCTCTCCGGGTTCATATCTCTGACATCCCAGATGTCTGACGTCCCAGACGTCTAATCATAGCAATCCTGCTCCTGAGTCACTATACGGTCTGGTAGCTCCGTACAATGACCCCTCGCAGGTAATGCACCGTGACTTCCCCAGTGTCCCAGACACCTAGAGGAGACCATCACATATCCTCATATCAAGATGGTCTATGGAAAACAGTTTTATCAAATCATTTAACAACATTTCAATGGGCCCTGCCCGAAATCTCCATAAAACATCACAATTCCATTTAGGGTCCCCGACCCGAAATCACGTTTATGAAACATAGGGTCCCAGACCCGAAATCACATTTATGAAACATAGGGTCCCAGACCCGAAATCACATTTCTAAAACATAGGGTCCCAGACTCGAAATCACATTTATAACCCAACTGGGCCTCATGCCCGATTCTGTAAACCATTGGGCCCACGACCCGAATTTGTAATTCGACTGGGCCCTTGGCCCAATTTCGTAAAGCAACTGGGCCTCCCCGATAATATAACTCAAATGGGTCTTAGCCCGATTTCGTAAATAACTGGGCCCCTGACCCGATTTCATAAAGTAATTGGGCCCCCGACCCGATTACATAACTCAAATGGACTCCAAGTCCGAAGTTTCCAAAAATATTGGGCCTCATGCCCGAGTTCATCTTTCCAATTTCAAAACCATTTCATCACATCATTCATGAAACCACAAGCACATAAAACCACAACAAAACCGTTAGCCCCGATATACGTGCAATACGAAAAACATCTCGAAATACGTGCGATATACGCGAAATCAATAATCACAATCATCATCTTAGAAATCACGTATATAAAACATATAACACAGTTAGGCATGAATATTATTTATAAAACTAAAGTCCACTCACAGACCGTCCAACGCTGCACCTTGATACGCATGCCATAGGCCTTCCCGGGCCACACCACTATCACCGGGACTTTAAAACCTGTCCAAATCAGATTAGAGGGTCACTAACCTCTTCATTAACCTCCTATTAAAGCCCTGTAATTTTCCCGAATTTTTGACTATTTTTAAACTCGATTCAAAACCTTCGGACGTCCGAACAATATCGAAACGGTGTCCGATTTCCTCAAAACCAGTGCCAAAATGTTCGTTACATCGAATAGATTAAAAGTCATGTTGGAAGTTTCCCCAAAATACCCTCCACGCGCCGCCGCAAACGGCTGGGCTTGAAGCCCACGCGCGGTGAACAGTGTCATCGTCTACCTCTAGTGAACCGGGTTCATTGGTTCGAACCGGTTCAGTCGAACCGCTGAACCAACTCGACCGGTTCTCAGTCATTCCTCAATCATTTTCCATCCCATTTGATCCTAGAGTTTTGTTTATCCATTTCCAATAGATCAGTGGTTTCAAAATTAAGAAAGAAGTTCATTTCAATACCTGTTCATGGAGATAACATGACCGCCACCTGCAACCGTTTTCTGCCATCAATTCCGGCCATCCTAGCAGTCGAAACCAAACCATACTTTCCCATTAGCTCACCAGAAAGTCATTTTAATTGTTGGAATTAACTACCCAGTCCTAAAACCCGTGTTCAAAATTTCAAACCTTACATCCTCTGTTTTTTCGGTTACTCCTCCGACGTGTCCGCTGCGGTGAGTCCAGTCGTCCATCATCACTTCATTTGGTCATTCTCAGTCCCACGATGCTAACCATATGAATTAATTGAAAATCAGGCATGGAATCGTGAAACCCGATTAAGAGACCCGTCGAAATTCGATCGTGAGTCGTGAAGATTTGGACCTTAATTGAGGTAATTGAATTCACGGAACTGAAATGAAAATGGATTAGATGAGATCAGTTGAAAGAACGAATCGAGATAAGGTCGAATTGACTAAGATTGAACCGGATCCTATCGCGGGTATTTCAACCCGTTTATCAGTCAAACGGGTGAGAACGATGCACTGTAGCTGTACTGTGCTAGGCGCGTGGCTTTCACGCGCAGCCGCTTGCGGCGGCGCGTGACGACGCGTGGGGAGGATTCCGGCAAAGTGTTCAACATGAAACTTGATGTTCTCGATGATACGAACCTATCCGCGTTGGTTTCGGGTCAATCGGATATGGTTTCAGTGTAGTTCCGAGTACCCGACACGTTTAAATTATATTAAAATAATATTATAAAATTCCGAAAATTAGGGGATTCCTGTTTAAGGATTATATGATAGTCTAGTAACCTTAAATTACTTTGTTTGACAGGCTGAAATTTCCCGGGACTTCGGAGGAAAACGAACAGCTCGAGGCTGAACAATCAGGACGGTGTGTGTGAGTGGACTTTTGGTTTTCTAACTGTGATACATGCATATATGGTTTAAAATGCTTATTTATATGATTTTCTATGATTTGACATGATTGATGCTTTGATTCGGTGATTTCTCGATTTTCTCGATTTTATGATTATTATATTATTATATTCTGGCACGATTTTCGAGAAATCATGAAATTGGTTAAAAATGATATTGTGGGCGTGAGAACCCAAGTAAATAATGATATTTTGGGCTTGAGACCCAATGGAATTGAGATTCTGATTGGATTTGTATTTCCATGTGATTACATGATGATATTGATAATTTCGGATTTATAAAGTAAATCGGGACTTTGGTTATTTTGGGGTTGAGACCCTGTGTTGATATGTGATTTGACTTTCGATGCAACTGTTTTGCACTGGTTATTGTGATGATAATATGTTGCGTATATTTAGGGCTTTCGGGAGAAAATATGTTTTTCCCCGTAGTGCACCCTGGAGATAACGCTCGCCTTCGGGATGGAAGTGTTTACCCCGAAGAGGTCACGTAGCACGGTCTTTGTCGAGCAGCCGAGGGAGGCTTGACTCAGATCAGATGTGCTGGATTATATATGGATCGGTAAGTGATGTGTTCACAAGATCCGGATTGCCAGCTGGTGATGTGTTCACAGCGGCGGATGCTCGGATTTTGAGCGGTCCTTGAGCCTATTGATATGCACGCGTTGCAGGGATAAAACGTGACTCTAAGCAACAAGATATGGAAATAAGTCCCGTGGTTTTGTGGAAATTGTTTTGATTGCTCCACTGAACATATTTAATTGATTTCTTATTATTACTCGTGTTTTATGATATGCATGCATGTTTGTGAAAACTGGAGGGTAAGAAATGTGTTTTAGTAAATGTATTTATCAAACTTTATTTTGTCCACTCACACCTTTATTGTTTTATGCACCCTCCAGGCCAGTGCACAGGTACGAGGGCTAGAATCGAGGCAAGCGAGGCAAAAGAATAAATAGACCGCTGCGCACTCAGACATTCTACAGAGTAGGAATTTGACCCCTATCTGTAACAGTACCTATGCTCTGTATTGTCTTTGACTAGTCAAACTTGTGACGTCATTGGTCTGTAAAACTTAACTATCCCTTGTCTGACAATGTTTTCGGGATTTGTTGTGTGTTGTATGTATATAAGTTTGGTTACTTTCGGAAATTTTTAGTTATTGTCAGACGGGAGCAGGATTCATCACGACTATCGAGGGATAATCGGGATGAGTCTTGTCAAATTGGTATCAGAGCATTAGGTCACGGTCTGAGTCTTGCACATTAGTATGCACGAGTTGTGATACTGATATGTTTCTCTTACAGAACATCACAATATGCCTCCGAGACGCGAGCCCCGTACCCAGAGTCTGGTGATGAGTTTGGAGGTCCGGACGTAGAGAGAGCTCAACGTTTAGGGGCCATTGCATTCACTGGCCTGACTGACCCAGAAGAGGCTTTTGAGTGGATTACTCAATTTGAGCGGATCTTCGAGATTATGCAATGTCCACCAGGAGATATGGTTCCACTGGCCACATTTATGCTGAGTAGCCAAGCTTACCGATGGTGGCGTGGATTGCAGCTGACAGGGATGGATGCCCGCACCCTGAGTTGGGAGGACTTCCGTCATCGTTTCCTAGATCATTTCTATCCTCGCTCATTTCGTAATGCTAGGGAGGTTGAATTCCTACAACTACATCAGGGGGACATGTCAGTGGCAGACTATGAGCAGAAATTCCTGAACCTGTCCAGTTTTGCTCCTCTATATGTATCCAACGAGGAGGACAAGTGCCGAAGGTTTGAGCAAGGACTGAGGAATGACATCCGGGGAGCTGTGACTGTAGGAACTTATGCCACCCTGCGAGAGTTGTATGATGCAGCTGCACGAGTTGAGGCGACCTTGCCAGTACCACAGCAGTTTTCGGGCTCTGGTCGACGCCGGGACCGTCAGTACCAGGGATCTGCGAACCAGAGGTCCTCCAAGCGAGGTAATTATGGCTCTGGATCTTCGCGTGGTGCTCGTCCGAGTTATGGAGGTAGGGGAACACAGACATTTGGGTATCGACCACCAGCGACTGCACAGTTCAGTGAGGCATCAGTGGGATCTACTGACCGACAGAGTAATGACCGAGGCAATGTTCTTGTCTGCTTTTACTGTAGGGAGCCGAGTCACTTCAAACGATACTGTCCACGATTGGTTGGTAGTAGTGGTACCGGATGGGGCTTTACTGAGCGGGGTCCTAGTACAACTTTGACTTCAAATGCTACAAGTGGGAGAGGAGGTGGCAGAACTCGTGGTGGATCTGGTGGATCACGAGGGCGTGGTCGGACTTCGGGACCACAGGCTCGAGTCTATGCAGTGACTCAACAGGAGGCCCGAGCAGCCCCGGAGGTGGTGACAGGTATGCTTACTAGTTTCGGTCATCATGCACGTACTTTAATAGATCCGGGAGCTACCCACTCTTTTGTTTCTCAGGAGTATGCACTGTTGGCAGATAGAGAGATTTCTGCGATCGGGTGTGAGATGGGAGTCGGTACACCGACTGGAGAATTGTATGTAGTAAACCAAGTGATACGAGGATACCCTATTGTGATAGGGGACGTGCATCTAGTGGTTGATTTGATACTCCTAGACTTGTGTGATTTTGATGTTATCCTTGGGATGGATTGGCTGACAACCCATCATGCCTCTATCGAGTGTTTCGATAAGAGGGTGATACTTCGGAGCCCTGGATTACCTGAGGTGATATTTCAGGGAGATCGGAGGATGTTAACCCCTAGAGTCATATCGGCCCTCTCGGTAGATAGATTTCTGAGGAAGGGCTGCCAGGGTTATCTAGCTTATGTTGTCGATGCGCGGGATGCACCAATCAAGGGCGAAGATATCCCAGTAGTGTGTGACTTCCCAGATGTATTTCCTGACGATTTACCAGGATTACCCCCTTCTCGAGAGATTGAGTTCACTATCGAACTAATTCCTGGTACACGACCTATATCCTTGACACCTTATCGGATGGCACCAGCTGAGTTAAGGGAATTGAAGGTACAGTTGCAAGATCTTGTGGAGGTGGGATTCATTCGACCGAGTGTATCGCCATGGGGAGCCCCAATATTGTTTGTGAAAAAGAAGGAAGGGAGTTTGAGACTCTGCATGGATTACAGGCAACTTAATAAAGTCACGATAAAGAATAAGTATCCTTTGCCTCGGATTGATGATCTGTTTGATCAATTAAGGGGAGCCAAGTATTTTTCGAAGATTGATCTGCGTTCGGGTTACCACCAGTTAAGGATTCGAGAGGAGGACATTCCAAAAACAGCTTTTTGAACTCGATATGGTCATTATGAATTTCTGGTGATGCCATTTGGATTGACCAATGCACCTGCGGCATTCATGGATTTGATGAGCCGAGTATTCCGGAAGTACCTTGACCGATTTGTTATTGTGTTCATTGATGACATTCTAGTGTATTCAAGCAGTAAGAGGGCGCATGAGGAACATTTGAGGATTGTGCTGGATACGCTAAGGAGGAAACAGCTCTTTGCCAAACTGAGTAAGTGCCAATTTTGGTTAACGAGTGTTTGTTTTCTGGGACATGTGATTTCCGTGGATGGGATTCGTGTTGATCCTCAGAAGATAGAAGCGATAGAAAACTGGGAGCAGCCGAAGACAGTAACTGAATTAAGGAGCTTTTTGGGATTGGCCGGTTATTACAGACGTTTTGTGGAAGGCTTCTCTGCGATTGCTGCTCCGATGACCCGCCTAACCAGGAAAGGAATCAAGTTTGTTTGGGGCGAAGACTGTGAGGAAAGTTTCCAAGAACTGAAGAAAAGGTTGACCTCCGCTCCTATCTTAACCCTTCCGGATGGTAGTGGAGAGTTTGAAGTGTACAGTGATGCATCCTTATAAGGATTAGGGTGTGTGTTAATGCAACATGGAAAGGTGATCGCATATGCCTCTCGACAACTGAAACCGCATGAACGTAACTATCCCACCCATGATTTGGAATTAGCTGCGGTGGTACATGCCCTGAAGATTTGGAGACATTACTTGTATGGGGAGACATGTAGACTTTTCACGGATCATAAGAGTTTGAAGTACTTTTTCACACAGAAGGAATTGAATTTGAGACAGAGACGATGGTTGGAGTTAATTAAGGATTACGACTGAACAATTGAGTACCATCCTGGAAAAGCTAATGTGGTAGCTGATGCACTGAGTCGGAAATCAGCTCATACTGTGGCACATCTACGAATGGTGCATTTACCCTTATTGGTGGAACTACGTAGGACTGGAGTTGCTTTGGGACTGGATAACCAAGGTGGCTTACTAGCTAGTTTCCAGGTGCGACCGATTCTGATTGATCAAGTTATTGAAGCCCAACTTGAAGACCTTATCTTGTGTGTCCTCCGAATTGAAGCTGATGCGGGGGAACGACAAGATGTTGCAATTAGAAGGGATGGAGCCCTAGTAAAGGACGGACGGTTGTGTGTACCTGAAAATGTAACATTAAAGAAAGAGATTCTGGACGAGGCCCATAGTTCGGCGTATGCTATGCATCCAGGTGGGACGAAAATGTACCGTACGCTACGAGAGCATTATTGGTGGCCGGGTATGAAACGGGAGATTGCAGAGTATGTGAGTAAGTGCTTGGTATGTCAACAAGTAAAGGCTGAAAGGCAAAGACCCTATGGAGCACTGCAACCACTACCGATCCCGGAATGGAAATGGGATCATATAACAATGGATTTTGTGTTTAAACTCCCTAGAACGCCTAAAGGACACGATGGAGTCTGGGTAATTGTGGATAGGCTTACCAAATCAGCACATTTCCTACCTGTGAGGGAAGATTTTCGGTTGACGCAGTATGCCAGACTCTTCATTGACGAGATTATTCGACTACATGGCACTCCTGTCTCTATTGTATCTGATCGAGATCCCCGATTTACATCCAGATTCTGGCAAGGCTTACAGGAAGCTTTCGGGACGAGATTGCATTTTAGCACGGCATTCCACCCTCAGACCGACGGGCAATCGGAACGGACTATTCAGACCTTGGAGGACATGATGAGAGCATGTGTTTTGCAATTCCAGGGTACTTGGGAGTCACATCTACCATTGATGGAATTCGCCTACAACAATAGTTACCAAGCAAGTATCGGGATGGCTCCTTATGAAGCCTTATATGGACGACAGTGCAGAACCCCTTTGTGTTGGACTGAGGTGGGCGAAAGGAAATTGTCTAAATCTGAATTGATAGACTTAACAACGGAAAAGGTTAAACTCATCCGAGATAGACTCAAGACAGCCCAAGACAGACAAAAGAGTTATGCAGACCACCGAGTCAGAGACCTGGAATTTGCAGTTGGAGATTGGGTATTCTTGAAGTTATCTCCTTGGAAAGGTATAGTGCGATTCGGCAGACGCGGGAAATTGAGCCCCCGTTTCATTGGACCTTATGAGATTGTGGAGAGAATTGGTCGGGTTGCCTACAGATTGGCATTACCTTCTGAGCTTTCAAGGGTCCATGATGTTTTCCATGTGTCAATGCTACGGAAATATGTGTATGATGAGTCCCATGTGTTGGAGGAACAGCCTGTTGAACTCAGAGAAGACCTAAGTTTTGAAGAACAGCTTGTACAGATCTTGGACCGAAAGGACAAAGTGCTTCGACGAAAGACGATTCCCTTAGTGAAGGTTCTTTGGAGGAATCAGAACGTGGAAGAAGCTACGTGGGAACCTGAGACACAGATGCGAGACCAGTACCCGTATTTGTTTCATTGAAATTTCGGGGACGAAATTTCTTAAGGGGGGAAGGTTGTAACGCCCCGGAAATTCGGAAAATGTAATTTTGTAACATAATGAATAAGTTTTTTCCCTTGTGAATAGTATGGTCAAATTGCTGACTTTTTGATTGGTGAATCAAACGGATGTTGACCGATAATCGTGACGTAGTTCGGGACGTCACGAGTCCATAGACAGGTGGCACGCCCAATTCCGACAATCTAGGAAAAAGTTATGACGTTCGGAAGCCCAAGGGCATTTTCGTAATTTGGGCGAAAAGGGGGGAAAATGTTGACTTTTTGTTTGCCAACTAATTTTCACACGATTCGAAGACCGTTAGGTAGGTCTCAATGCCCGGAGTACAACGACAGGCGGCACGTCGAAAACGGGGTTCGGATACGAACGTTACGGGTCACGGAAGGCTAGGGGCAAAATGGTAATTTGTCCAACCAAGGGCAAAATGGTCTTTTGGCCTTGATCAGACTTGTCTTTTGTCTGATACTCACCTCAGAAAACATAGTATCGGGTCTTAAGGGAAACACAATGATATCCCCTTTTGACATCTTTTCCCCAAATTAAGGCTTGAATCATGATTATGTTCAATTGGCCCGTGATAAACCCCAAACTCGTCGTCATTATGCAATTGAACGTCTAAGTAGGATAACTGAGAGAGAGGGACTCGAGAGGTTCAGAGAACTGAGAGAATTTTGCTTCGAAAATTCTGGAAAATTGGGGGAAAATCGAATTCGGATTTGGGATCCAGGAGAAGAGCAATTGAGGATTTCATTGAGTTGCTAGGATCAAAACGAACAGCTTTGCAACAAAAACGAGAAGAAATCGTGTCGAATTGAGGAAGAACAGACGCTGCCATGGCTGCCAAAAATCGACCTTGAGTTCAGATACTTAGAGGTAAGCTCGTTCGAAATTGATCATGGAAAATTGTTCCTTACACTCTCTTGATGCTAACCATATGAATTAATTGAAAAATCAGGCATGGAATCGTGAAACCCGATTAAGAGACCCGTCGAAATTCGATCGTGAGTCGTGAATATTTGGACCTTAATTGAGGTAATTGAATTCACAGAACTGAAATGAAAATGGATTAGATGAGATCGGTTGAAAGAACGAATCGAGATAAGTTCGAATTGACTGAGATTGAACCGGATCCTATCGCGGGTATTTCAACCCGTTTATCAGTCAAATGGGCGAGAACGACGCACTGTAGTTGTACTGTGCTAGGCGCGTGGCTTTCACGCGCAGCCGCTTGCGGCGGCGCGTGACGGCGCGTGGGGAGGATTCCGGCAAGGTGTTCAACATGAAACTTGATGTTCTCGATGATACGAACCTATCCGCGTTGGTTTCGGGTCAATCGGATATGGTTTCAGTGTAGTTCCGAGTACCCGACACGTTTAAATTATATTAAAATAATATTATAAAATTCCGACAATTAGGGGATTCCTGTTTAAGGATTATATGATAGTCTAGTAACCTTAAATCACTTTGTTTGACAGGCTGGAATATTCCCGGGACTTCGGAGGGAAAACGAACAGCTCGAGGCTGAACAATCGGGACGGTGTGTGTGAGTGGACTTTTGGTTTTCTAACTGTGATGCATGCATATATGGTTTAAAATGCTTATTTATATGATTTTCTATGATTTGACATGATTGATGCTTTGATTCGGTGATTTCTCGATTTTCTCGATTTTATGATTATTATATTATTATATTCTGGCACGATTTTCGAGAAATCATGAAATTGGTTAAAAATGATATTGTGGGCGTGAGAACCCAAGTAAATAATGATTTTGACTCGGATTTGGAGTTACATGTGAATTTGATGAATTTGATGATTTTTGGTATTCTCGTGATTTTGTGATTATTTTAATCAGTCTTTCGGGCACGTTTTACGAGGAACGTGCAAATGATATTTTGGGCTACGGCCCGGGATTGAAAATGATATTTGGACTCGGATTATGAGTCAGGAGTTATTTTCATGGATTTACGTGATCGTGGCAATTCGGGTTTACGGTTGCACGGATTTACGTGAAAATGATATTTTGGGCTTGAGACCCAATGGAATTGAGATTCTGATTGGATTTGTATTTCCATGTGATTACATGATGATATTGATAATTTCGGATTTATAAAGTAAATCGGGACTTTGGTTATTTTGGGGTTGAGACCCTGTGTTGATATGTGATTTGACTTTCGATGCAACTGTTTTTCACTGGTTTTTGTGATGATAATATGTTGCGTATATTTAGGGCTTTCGGGAGAAAATATGTTTTTCCCCGGAGTGCACCCTGGAGATAACGCTCGCCTTCGGGATGGAAGTGTTTACCCCGAAGAGGTCACGTAGCACGGTCTTTGTCGAGCAGTCGAGGGAGGCTTGACTCAGATCAGATGTGCTGGATTATATATGGATCGGTAAGTGATGTGTTCACGAGATCCGGATTGCAGGCTGGTGATGTGTTCACAGCGGCGGATGCTCGGATTTTGAGTGGTCCTTGAGCCTATTGATATGCACGCGTTGCAGGGATAAAACGTGACTCTAAGCAACAAGATATGGAAATAAGTCCCGTGGTTTTGTGGAAATTGTTTTGATTGCTCCACTGAACATATTTAATTGATTTCTTATTATTACTCGTGTTTTATGATATGCATGCATGTTTGTGAAAACTGAAGGGTAAGAAATTTGTTTTGGTAAATGTATTTATCAAACTTTATTTTGTCCACTCACACCTTTATTGTTTTATGTACCCTCCAGGCCAGTGCACAGGTACGAGGGCTAGAATCGAGGCAAGCGAGGTAAAAGAATAAATAGACCGTTGCGCACTCAGACATTCTACAGAGTAGGAATTTGACCCCTATCTGTAACAGTACCTATGCTCTGTATTGTCTTTGACTAGTCAAACTTGTGACGTCATTGGTCTGTAAAACTTAACTATCCCTTGTCTGACAATGTTTTCGGGATTTGTTGTGTGTTGTATGTATATAAGTTTGGTTACTTTCGGAAATTTTTAGTTATTGTCAGACGGGAGCAGGATTCATCACGACTATCGAGGGATAATCGGGATGGGTCTTGTCACAAATGGACTTTGACCGATGACCGTGACGTAGTTCGTGACGTCACGAGTTCATAGACAGGTGGCACGTTCAATTCTGACGTTCGTGGAGGAAATTATGACGTTCGGAAGTTTAGGGGCATTTTGGTAATTTTGGTTAAATGGGGGTCAAATGTTGACTTTTTGACCGAGAGGTCCGATGACCGAGGGCGAAAGACCGTTACGTAGATAAGGACGATACGAATCCATAGGCAGGCGACACGCTGAAATCTGACTTCGAACGGGAGAGTTATAGGTTACGGAAGTTCGATTTCACTATGCACGAACTTCGAGACGGGGACGATTTGGCAAAATCTGATTTGGGCAGATATTTTGGTGGGTCCCATGGATGAGTGACAAGTACTATTGGCTAAATCCCCCAATTGGTGGATCTATATAAAAAAATATTATTATTTTAATTATTTTATAATTAAACCTAACAACCTTAAATCCTAGCCATCCATTTCAATCTCACCTTTTAACCCTCACCCTCCATTTCTCTTCTCTCATCAGCCATCATCTCCTTCTCCCTTCTCTTCCACGACATCACCTTCATCACTTCATCTTCTTCTTCATTTTCTTCCTTTTTCCTTCACAAATCCGAAACACACACACCATCACCATTCCTTGCTTGTGTGAGTTGAACATGACCGTGAGGTGGTGGAAGGAGGCTGAGGATGGCAAGCCACGGCCAGCCACGGCGGAGGACACGGCGGGGAGAGAGAACCCGTGAGGTAAAAATATTCAAAAATTCAAAACTCAGTTTTGTTGCTTTTTATTCGATTCTAAGGTTTAGGTTAGGTTGCTGGTAGTCCTAGGAGTCGAATAGGATTAGTTTTAGGGATGGGGATGGCCTGGAACGGCCGTGAACGGCGGAGGAAGTCACGGCCGCCATTGATGAGCTTGGAAGGTACGGTTTTTGATGTTTTTCCTAAATTTTGAACCCATAGAACTCTAGGTTAGGTAGAGACGAGGAGAATGGGACAAACGGGAACGGTTTTGGTGGCCGGACGGCGGAGAACCAGCCGGGTCAAGCCGTGGGTCATGGCGACCGGGTTACTGGTATTCGGGTCGACCCGCGGGAGGACAGAGATGTCATCATGTCAGGGATGACGTCAGCATTGTCAGATCTGACAATGTCAGCTGACATGTCAGAAAATGGGGCAATAGGAGTACGACACGTGTCGCATGTCAGTGCACAGTCAGCACTGACATATCAGTGACGTGGCCCAATCAGGGGCTGACACGTGGCACAGACGTGGACCAGTACCTTGATGACACGTGGCACATGTCAGACTGCAACGTGGCACTGACAGCACAGTGACGTGGACCAATGGGAGCTTGACACGTGGCACCTATCAGAGTCTGACATGTCAGACCTGACAGCTGTCAGATGACGTCAGCGATGACGTCAGCAGGTACTGTAGCAGCATTGACCCACGCGTTGACCAAGCGCGTGGGGGCGCGTGTGAACAGTGTTTTGAGTGGGCCCAGTGTCATTTTAAAGGTTTCAACGATCCGGATCCAATGGCGGTGGTTTCGGGTCGATCGGAGATCGTTAAGTTGGTCAAATTGAGGTTTTTCACCTCGGGAAACGTGTACGGGGCACGTTGACTTTTTCGGGAAAGTTTAGGGTTCTTAATATGGACTTGTATAGGTTAGTAGTAACCTTTGGTTATGATTTGGACAGGTCAGGATGACCCAAAGAGGTCGGATTGGCTCGGGAGAGCCATATGGCACGCAAATCGAGGCGGCAGCTCGGACGGTCTGTGAGTGGACCTTGTTTTCTAAATTGGTGCATGCATAAATGTTTATTATATGTTTTAAATGCTTGTTTGTAATGCCATGGGTGCATTTGTATGTGGTTACGTATAAGCACGTATTTCGAGGTTTCGGCCTTATACGATGCTTATACGGGTCTGTATCTCTGTATTGATTTAAATGAACTGGATTTGAATTTCAAAAGGATAAACTCGGGTATGAGACCCATTTGGTTTTGTCTCGGGCATATGACCTCAGATTCCGGGCACGGTGCCCAGCTGATGCCCTATGTTCGGGCACGAGACCCAGCCACTTTACGGTTTTGATTTCAGGTCAGGGAACCTTAAATGGATTCCCAGGTTCATGACGGTTCATGGGAACCGGCATGAACCCTTGTTATGGTATCGTGGTTCATGATGGTTTATAGGAACCGGCATGAACCCTTGTTGGTTATTACGGTACATGACGGTTTATGGGAACCGGCATGTTACCTCGGTTATGTTATTACGGTACTTGACGGTTTATGGGAACCGGCATGTTACCTTGGTTAGAGATATTATGGATCATGACGGTTCACGGGAACCGGGCATGGATATTATGTTATGTATATATATATATGTTCATCTACCTTCCTTTACTTCTATTATCTCCTCCTGGGAGGGTCGTTGGCCTGGGTGGACCCCGGAGTAGTCACGGAGCACCGACTGAGTGGAGTCACCCCCCAGTTGGGTTCCTTACTCTCAAGAAGGCTATGGTTACTATTACCTCGAGTAGGATCAGTGGTCTGCGGACATTGACCTTGACTTTGAGAAGACTCGGATTGAGACCCGGGTAGCACGCACGTAGCTTTGGATACCGTGACAGGATTGGTTGTGTGACTTATATGTATATATATGATATATGATATATGATATGTGGTGTGCACAGGTGTGCATAGGATTTGAGCAGTGGATCGTGTACTTGGTTTCTTTATGGTTTGGGGCCGAGTCCCTTATGGATTTGGGCAGTGGTCCGTATGGTCGTTTTCATTGTGGTCCTTTGACCTTGGTTTATATCTGAATTGGGCTTAGTTCCCACGTATGGTTCTTTGGTTAAATGGTTTTCCAATGCATGCATGCTTTTTAGTGAAGGGTACAAATGTCTTATTGTTAAATGTTTTTATAAACTCTTGTTTTTTCCACTCACAGTTTTTAATGTTTTGACTGCCCTTCAGGTTGACATCGGATGTGGACTATAGCAAAGACCGAGATATCACATACCTCCTCCGGATCCTGGTGTACTCTGATAGCCCGGGAAGGCAAAGGTCGGAAATATCCCTTGTCTGACACTCCGTGTCAGACGGGAGCAGGGTCATCCCGCGACACAGAAAATGATTGGGCAGTGGGGTGGTATCAATTTGTGTCTGTTTGATTTGTTGGGTTTCAAAACAGAGAAAATGACGATGGTGACCGATGATGATGATGAAGATAATGTACGGCGGGGTCGAGCTGTTGGCTGGAGGTAAGGTAGATAAATGAGGGTGGTGGTCATCTGAGTGTTTGGTCTGGGGTGGTGGTTCTTCACGGGTGAAATGAGAGTGGGAGAGGAAGATGACTGATCAGATATAAAAGAAAGGAGGAGATGGGATCAATGGCACAAATTCAATCTTAAGAAACAAATAGACGGCTGAGATTAAAAGAAGGATATAAATTATATTTAATTTATTAATGGAGACATGATCCAGATTTTAGGGAGTGTGAGGATGAGTGAAAATTCTCACTCATCCAAGGGTCTAGATTGATTCCATCTTTTCGGTCAGATTACAATATTATATTATTATTTTAATTCAAACCTCGGTTCGTTCGGTTAATCGATTTTACTTCTGTGACCACAACTTTTTCCTTTGATGTCCGATTTCGGTGTGCTGCTTGTCTATGAATTCGTATCGACTCGATCTACGTAGCGGTCCTTGGCCCTCGACCATTAGACCTCCCGGGTCAAAAGTCAACATTTCACCCCTTTTCAACCAAATTACCAAAATAGCCCTCGACTTCCGAACGTCATAACTTCTTCCTCGAATGTCGGAATCGGACGTGCCACCTGTCTATGAACTCGTGACGTCCCAAACTACATCACAGTCATCGGTCAAAGTCCATTTGACCGCCCGAACTAAAAGTCAATATTTTGCCCACAGCTAGGGGCAAAACGGTAATTTTGCACATTTCGTCCGATTTCCCTCAACTAATAACTGATTAGTCATTCTAAACCGTAATTAATTAATATTTAATCCAGATATTCAGGATGGGTTGTTACAATCTTCCCCTCTTAAATAATTTCGTCCTCGAAATTCCAACTATGCTTATTCCATATCCACCTCGTGGAAAACAAATTTGGCCTCACAACACTTGTACACTTGTACACCCACTAACCAACACAATACTGGTCTGCACTCAGACGTCCCATCATAGACTTACGTCAGACCGACTACGACCCACCTCGAGTGAAATTGATCACCTGATTCGCATTAATTCCGCTTAATAATTTCACGCATTAAACTAACTCCTTCAGCTTGACAGTTCCTTTCGATTGCTAATATACCCTGACCTCCGCTCCCATTGGGAGTCACCAAATCTCACTTGCCAGTCCACAACTGACACTACCAGCCAAACTGTCACCACTAAGCTTTACCACCCTAGTAAAGCTGCAATCAACAACCAATCAGTGACATCACCTCGTACTACAATTCCCTCAATGTAGCGTATGATCAACAACAGGATCTCACCTCGTAGGGCAAGCTTAATCCTGCGATAGATATCGATCTCAATGTCCACAACTGTCAACTCCCTCAGCGATCCAAGACGCTGGTAAAGTCACGGCGTGATAACATCACGCAAAGCAACTTGTGGTTACACTAACCACCAACTCCCTCATCCTGAGTATACGTATACCAACATCTCACTCAATCAGGTGGTGTAACTGGAACACATTGAACACCAGCCCAACAATGATCACACATCTCAACACTAAAGTTTCACTAGCCATTCATGGCTAAGAGCACCTGCTCATATAATCACTGAACCCGATCACTCTGGCCTAATGCGCAATATCCAATGTCCAATGTCCAGTCCACGATCACAACCAATCCAATGATACCAGAACTAAGCCAATTACTAACACGTTCATCCACATACTCGTGGTACATCCCATGTACCGTCACCAGGCACCATGTCAGGACCCGTCCCAAATATCACCTCGATACCCGGGACGAACCCTGCTCCCGTCTGACAATCATACATAAAGTACCAAAATAACTACAATACCACGATAAGCATGACTATCAGACGAAGGAGTAAATATATACAACAGTCAGTCAGAGCATAGTTCTACAAAATGGGCACAAAAATCCTACAATGCTAGTCCCGCAACGGAAGAACGTCGTAAGCTCTATGCCTCGATATCTGCCTCAACGTTCACCCCAGCGCTATCACCACGACCTGGAGGGAAAATTTAAGACCAAAAGATATGAGTGGGCCAAAAGAAAATGAAAGTTTGAAAACCGTTTATTATTAAATCAAAGCTAAGAAACTAGAACACTTTGTTCCCTCCGTTTTGAAATCACATGCCTAACTCAGTAAGTAAACTAATCATAAACCAAGAAACATCATAAGAAACAGAACACTATAAAATATCATAAGAAACAGATACACTATAAAACACCATTTTCTGGTGCAAATCTGCTGGGTCTATCCGAGTCTTTAAACTCAACCAGGCCTTAAATGTAATCCGAGTCTTTAAACTCCCGAGTCTTTAAACTCAATAGGCCTATGGGGGTAATAGCATAAATATCCGAGTCTTTAAACTCCCGAGTCTTTAAACTCAATCCGGGCCCGTCCCCCGTCAAATCAGTATCCGGGTCTTTAAACCCATATCCAGATCCAGCAAATCCAATCAAATTCAATGTAAAAACCATTTCCAAATCCATAACCAAACTCGAATTCGAAATCCCCGGTTCGAAGCCCTTTCGGCGTTCAGAACCGACATTCCGAACCCAAATTCAGAGATCTACTTTTATACCCAGAACTCACGTTAACTCACAAATTACGTTTCACAATCCATTTATCATCTTCGAAAACACTTATAGATCAAAATCTCCAAACATAGCTTTAAAATCGGAAAATCAGCTTTTCTCGAAAAACGTGCAAAATCACGAAAATGTCTCAAATCACGTGCAAACACATCAACCACATATACTCATCATTAAGAAGCATAAAAACATAGTTAATATCATAAAACATTCGTAAAATAGTTAGGCATGCTCTGGTTTAAAGAAAGAGTCCACTCACAAATCAGAACGAGTCAATCGCGCTCCGTGCGCTCCTCGACCGTCTCGGGTACCTCCCGTCCTGTCAATATGCACCAAATAGGGTCACAAACACATCAAGGATACTAACCCTAATTTCCCCAATTTTTCAGGAATTAAATAATATTTTATTCATAAACCCTAAACCGTCCGAATTCCCGAACAACCTCCTAACATCGTCTGATTCACCCGAAAACCATACCAATGAACTCCTTAGGACATTTAGAACCAAAACCATGTTGG
This sequence comes from Prinsepia uniflora, assembly GCA_032719365.1. Classification (NCBI taxonomy): domain Eukaryota; kingdom Viridiplantae; phylum Streptophyta; class Magnoliopsida; order Rosales; family Rosaceae; genus Prinsepia; species Prinsepia uniflora. Next base: position 32,259,821 of record CM064868.1, read on the forward strand.
AAACTTGGCCGGATTCCTCCCCACGCGCCTCCACGCGCCGCCCAAAGTGGCTGCGCGTGGGCCTCACGCGCCTGCTACAGTGCCACCGTCTTCCTCGATCGAACCCGGTTCGCACTAGGGCTGCAACCCAGACTGGCGAGATCCATTCTCCGTCATTCGGCCACCATTTCATCTCCTCTCTTTTCTTACAGCTTCGTCCAGGCACCAGGAAGTCATCCCCTTCACTCTCCTGGTTCGACTTGACCCACAGCTTCACGACTGAAGCTCAAAAGAAAACACAGACGACCCCTTGTTTTCCTTCCCGGCCGTCCAGTGCTTCCCCCTTCACGGTGGCGATTCCAACCTCTCCCTAAGACCTCACTGAGTCACTCCCAACTCACAGAAACCTTCGATTCACCCACGAAGTCCACGACTTCCCGTTTGAACTCACGGCCAAAACAGAGTACAGAGTACTCGCCGTCGTCTGAACTCCGCCGTGTACACCCCCGTCACGGCAACCGTCACAACCCACTCCTAGGACCACCCTAAACATCACTGTACTCACCAATCCCTCGATTCTCATCCTACCTTCACGACTTTCAAAATGAAAATCACGGGAAAAACAGAGGAAGAAAACTTACCCTTTGATTCCGTCTCTGCCGTGCGCACTGCCGCGTGCCACGGTGTTCGTTGGGTCACCTGCAACCTCCTACGGCTCCTACTGCCTTGATTTGAGCCACCACACGGCGTAGCCACCACCAAACTCTCACGGTCTCCCTGTTTTCCCAGAACTTCGCCGCACCACCACCGTGCTGCCATGCACGATTTCTCCACCAAAACACGATCACCAGCTCAAACACTTCTCTCTGTCACTCTCACAAATCACAATTCACTCTCCCTTGCACAGAATCGATCAATCTCTCCCAATCTCTCACCCTTTGTTTCTCTGCGTTCAAACCCAAAGCACGGTTTGATTTTGTGCAAAGTGTGGCCGTGCACACTTTGGAACGTTTTAGAACCATCCAGTCACTCCCACGTGTCCATCATCCATAGGTCAGCACAAAAAAAAAATCCCTGCCACTTGCTCTTATCTGATTGGCTGAAAGAAAATGACCAAAATACCCCTCATTTTAATCATTACCGTTTTGCCCTAGAACGTTCTAGACCCGTAACTTTTCCGTCCGACGTCCGATGACAGCGTGCCGCCTGTCGTTGTACTCAGGACGTCGAGACCTATCTAACGGTCCTCGGTCTACGTGAAAATCACAAGTCCTCCAAAAAGTCAACATTTTCCTCATTTCCTCAAAATTACGGTAACGCCCTCAATCTTCCGTACATCATAACTTTTTCTCCGATTGTCCGAATCGAACCTGCCACCTGTCTACGGACTCGTGACGTCCTAAACTACGTCACGGTCAAGGGTCAACAGTCATCCAATCGATAATTCAAAAAGTCAACTTTTAGCCTACTATTCACAAGGGTAAAATCGTCCTTTATATACAAAAATCTTATAAAATTACATTTTTACCCTTCCCGAAGGTACGGGTTGTTACACACCACTCAGCCTATCTAGTATCGATCCATCCTTGTACAACGTACAAATTACGTACATCCATCCACTAACCAGCCTACAACATAACTCGTAGCTAAACACGCTTCGATTCTGGGGTCCAACTGTCTAGTCCAGTACTAGACAGATCAAATACTCCAACTCATCACCTATTAGGAGTCCCATGGTCACCCAACCAGCAACATAAGGTCTACCCCCAATCACATCATCCAAAATGTACCAATCCAAGCACGCCCACCAAGGCGTATCCATTCATGCCAAATGAGCATCTAATCTCACTCACATCTACCGAGACGCACCAACTCCGAATCTATCGATACTCGCTCAAACGATTTTCGTACCACATTCGATTTACTTCGAAAAGAAGCCAATCCCATCATTCACATATCCACGACTAAGCAATTCGACTCTCTTGGATATCCACTCACTCACAAGTCAAATATTCAAGTCAAATCATAACCACCTCAACTCACTCAAGTACTGTCTCATACCAGATTAACTTCGAAAAGAAGTTCAATCCAACCATTCCCATATCCAAATAGTTAGGACAGGGTAATAAGCTCTTCACTTAACCTAGTCAACAAGATCACAATTCAAATCCATCACCATGTCATCCGACCGGTAACATCACGATCCTAGATCGTCACCATGCCCAATGTCCACAACATCACAATCCAGATCCACCTAGGATCCACACATGCTCACGTAGCTAACTATCCACCTGAAATCTGATCGTAGGGTCTTACACCCTCTTTGAATCCTTCGTCAAATTTCCCTAGGTGGAATGATGACCTCGATTTTCACCACCCAAATCCAGAATTAAACACAACTCCTTGTGTCCAATGACCCAAAGCCAATCATGGGTCCACCAACCAATACACACTCAACGTACTGGTAACCACAATCATCGTCTGCCACGAGCAGGAATTAAGAAGTCACCCCCAATGACTTCAGAATACCTATCACCAATGCGGAAACGAGCACTTCTCTCGTCTCCTCAATCACAACTCTCCTCGAATTTGAAATTCCAACCACGTTGGAAAACAGACATGCTCCCAACGAGATGTCAAGTCCAACCACTGGACTTTCCATATCCTCAACTCAGTTGGACAACCACGTGTCCATAATCAATCCAATACTCAGACCTCATGTCTATTAATAACCGTTTACGCACATCCAAAAGAACGTAATTCAATACTATCTCGTTCTCATAACTCAACCTTTACAGGTTCAACACTCGGTTCCCCAAGTTATTCACAATCACAAAATCCCACATCAACACCACAAATGGTTTTCTTCATCTTTTCCAATTTCAGTAATTCCCTTGTACTTTCTGGGGATATTAGAAACATACAATCACACCAATTTCGGAGTTGACAACAACTCCCCAAATCCACTAATTCCCATGACGTCTTATGCGTCATCCAACAAACTCCCCATGTCTCAATCGTACCTTTTATCCATTCATCACTTGTCAATCTCATCACTGTTGGGACTTATCCCAACACATCACAATCTCTGCTAGATCCCATCAAGTCCATCACTCAATCATTACCGCATCTCAGATACCGAACGTATGTCTATCATGACGGAGTCACATCCCAACTCGTGGCTCATCGTCATCACAATTACCGACACCAGTACACTGCGTACAAATCAGACAACCCTGAGTCGTTACTCATACCGAGCAACAACTCCGTATCGCCGCTCAGGTGAAAGGAACTCTGCTTCTCTCGTACCCCACAACTATGGGTACCACCATTTTGACAATCCACATTAGGATAATGAACGTCACCTGAACGTCCCCTGATTCTCAACTACTACAACCACACCAAATACCCTAGATAGCCAGTCATCTCCACACAACTGTCGACCAACAGTCATCGCTATCGAGATCTGCATCCACACATCACACTATTACCCAGTCTAACTTGGGATTCCATATCTTATCTCATAACTGTATCCGTGGTTCGAATCCCATAGTTCTGACTAGACTTACTAGAGTCATCCACATGGTCATCCACGACCTCAACCGCTCGTCGCAGCACAAGTTCTATCCACTAGTCACAACTAAGGTTCACCTTTCCAATCCATCATATACTAGGGTTCCATAATCACACCCTATGGTTCCTCTGAACCTCATTGTCCTATGCAGTACAATCCACAACCTGACCGACCCCGCGGTCTTGACATCGTATAGACGTCAATTCCAATCATACCATCAACTCAACGTGGGTTCCACCACTAAGGTCATCGGCTAACTCCGATGTACCAATATCCTTTACACTAGTAATCACCACCAGGGTTCACATTCTCAGACCAGTACTCAACTGAGGTTCACATTTCCAAATCATTACTCAAATGGGGTTCCTCGAACCCAGCTGCGCCCAGCAGCACAACAATCTAATATCACATGACCGAACCGACGGTCCCACATCACAAGTTCATCACATACGACCCCACTTCGGTCGAATCACATTAACACACGGAGTATCGGGCCAATCATACTTTATCCACTATTCATGATTCATACCCACTAACTATTAGGTTGATAACGAACTGCTGTCCAAAGAGACATCACACCCTCGACCTGTGCACACAAAAAGAGCAAACCTGCTCTGATACCAATTTGACACGACCTATCTCAATCTCCCATGGATTACCATGGAATGTGCCATGCTCCCGTTTGACACGAAGTGTCAGACAAGGGATAACCTGATGCCACTGCCCAAAGGGGGCTTCCAGAGTGCGCAAGGATCGATGGAGGAGGTATGCGATGTCCAGTCTCTGCTGCAGTCGCATCCATGATCAACCTGAAGGGCATTAAGAACAACCAAAAACTGTGAGTGGACGAAAATCATTAAGTTCATAAAACACATTTCACAAGACATTTATACCCTTCATTAAAATGTATGCATGCATCAAAAACCAGTAATCAAAACATTTACTCAAACAAGCCATTAGGTCCTTAGCCCAAAAACCCTAACTCAAAACCAAGTGTGGGAACTCAGCCAAAGCTGTAGAATACCAAATCCGTAAATACAAAACCATGTGGGCCACTACCCAAATCCATAAACACAAATCCAAAAGAAAACCATTTAATAGATCCATTAGTTCCTATTTACCACATTACCATCTCCGGCATCCCAAATGCCTAGCGTCCCAGACGCTTGACGTCCCAAACGTCATATCTCACGATAATAAGCAACACGTGCTGCCCGGTGTCTCTCCAGGTCCATATCTCTGACATCCCAGATGTCTGACGTCCTAGACGTCTAATCATAGCAATCTTGCTCTTGAGTCACTATACGGTTCGATAGCTCCGTATAATGACCCCTCGCAAGCAATGCACCGTGACTTCCCCAGTGTCCCAAACACCTGGAGGAGACCATCACATATCCTCATATCAAGGTGGTATATGGAAAACAGTTTTATCAAATCATTTCACAACATTTCAATGGACCCTACCCGAAATCTCGATAAAACATCACAATTCCATTTAGGGTCCCCGACCCGAAATCACGTTTATGAAACATAGGGTCCCAGACCCGAAATCACATTTATGAAACATAGGGTCCCAGACTCGAAATCACATTTATAACCCAACTGGGCCTCATGCCCGATTCTGTAAACCATTGGGCCCACGACCCGAATTTGTAATTCGACTGGGCCCTTGGCCCAATTTCGTAAAGCAACTGGGCCTCTGGCCCGATAATATAACTCAAATGGGTCTTAGCTCGATTTCGTAAACAACTGGGCCCCTGACCCGATTTCATAAAGTAATTGGGCCCCCGACCCGATTACATAACTCAAATGGACTCCAAGTCCGAAGTTTCCAAAAATATTGGGCTTCTCATGCCCGAGTTCATCTTTCCAATTTCAAAACCATTTCATCACATCATTCATGAAACCACAAGCACGTAAAACCACAATGAAACCGTTAGCCTCGATATACATGCAATACGGAAAACATCTCAAAATACGTGCAACATACGCGAAATCAATATCACAATCATCATCATGGAAATCACGTATATAAAACATATAACACAGTTAGGCATGCATAGTATTTATAAACTAAAGTCCACTCACAGACCATCCAACGTTGCACCTCGATTCGCGTGCCATAGGACTTCCCGGGCCACACCACTATCACCGGGACTTCCAAACCTGTCCAAATCACATTAGAGGGTCACTAACCTCTTCATTAACCTCCTATTAAAGCCCCGTAATTTTTTCGAATTTTTGACTATTTTAAAACTTGATTCAAAACCTTCGGACGTCCCGAACAATATCGAAACGGTGTCCGATTTCCTCAAAACCAGTACCAAAATGTTCGTTACATCAAATAGATTAAAAGTCATGTTGGAAGTTTCCCCAAAATACCCTCCATGTGCCGCCGCAAACGGCTGGGCGTGAAGCCCATGCGCGGTGAACAGTGTCATCGTCTACCTCTGGTGAACCGGGTTCACTGGTTCGAACCGGTTCAGCCGAACCGCTGAACTGACCCGGTCGGTTCTCAGTCATTCCTCAACCATTTTCCATCCCATTTGATCCTAGAGTTTTGTCTATCCATTTCCAATCGATCAGTGGTTTCAAAATTAAGAAAGAAGTTCATTTCAATACCTGTTCATGGAGATAACACGACCGCCACCTGCAACCGTTTTCGGCCATCAATTCCGGTCGTCCTAGCACTCGAAACCAAACCATACTTTCCCATTAGCTCACCAGAAAGTCATTTTAATTGTTGGAATTGACTACCCAGTCCTAAAACCCATGTTCAAAATTTCAAACCTTACATCCTCTGTTTTTCGGTTACTCCTCCGCCGTGTCCACTGCGGTGAGTCCAGTCGTCCATCATCACTTTATTTGGTCATTCTCAATTCCACCCAAGACACAGAAAATGATTGGGCAGTGGGGTGGTATCAACTTGTGTCTGTTTAATTTGTCGGGTTTCAAAACAGAGAAATTGACGATGGTGACCGGTGATGATGATGAAGATAATGTATGGTGGGGTCGAGCTGTTGGCTGGAGGTAAGGTAGATAAATGAGGGTGGTGGTCATCTGAGTGTTTGGTCTGGGGTGGTGGTTCTTCACGGGTGAAATGAGAGTGGGAGAGGAAGATGACTGATCAGATTTAAAAGAAAGGAGGAGATGGGATCAATGGCATAGATTCAATCTTGAGAAACAAATGGACGGCTGAGATTAAAAGAAGGATATAAATTATATTTAATTTATTAATGGAGACATGATCCAGATTTTAGGGAGTGTGGGGATGAGTCACACTTCTCACTCATCCAAGGGTCTAGCTTGATTCCATTTTTTTGGTCAGATTACAATATTATATTATTATTTTAATTCAAACCTCGGTTGTTCGGTTTAATCGATTTTACTTCCGTGACCACAACCTTTCTGTTCGATGTCCGATTTTGGCGTGCCGCCTGTCTATGAATTCGTATCGACACGATCTACGTAACGGTCATTGGACCTCCTGGGTCAAAAGTCAACATTTTGTCCCTTTTCAACCAAATTACCAAAATACCCCTCGACTTCCGAACATCATAACTTCTTTCCTCGAATGTCGGAATCGGATGTGTCACCTGTCTATGAACTCGTGACGTCTCTAACTATGTCACAGTCATCTGTCAAAGTCCATTTGATCGCCTGAACTAAAAGTCAATATATTGCCCACTCCTAGTGGCAAAGCGATCATTTTGTACATTTCGTCCAATTTCCCTCAACTAATCCTCGATTAGTCATTCTAAACCATAATTAATTAATATTTAATCCCGATATTTGGGACGGGTCGTTACATTTTCTCTCTTCCAAGCCCCAAAGGAAAAAACACACTAATGGGGAGGAGGAACTTCTTCCCACCAATCCTCTAAGCTTCTCTTTTTCCTTTGGGTTAGTAATAAGAGTATTTTTGTGGTGACTCGTAGGTTTAATCCATACTCATATTTGAGTTTCACATCTTCTTATTTTCCTATTTTTCCAACTCCAAATCCTAGCCCAAAATCTTCCTCTAAAATTGATTTGTTTCCATAAAATCTTGTTTTACTTTACATTGGAGGAGTTTGTCGTAGTATCACCAATTATTATTTGTCATCGTGTAGTCATATTATGACCGTTGGTCATCTGTATATGACTTTGAGTCGCTTTTTACGCTTGGATAATTGGAAATCAAGTTTTTTGTATAATTTTTTTTATGACCATATATGATGAAGTTCTTTAAGACTAGATGTAATGGATATAACGTGATGGTGTTTCATGTGATGGAGTTAGTCATCTAGGGTTTGAATGGTTTCAGAATTTTGATTGTTTTGGGTTTTATGAGTTTGGTTTATAAATTTGTTTAATTTTAGTGATGTGATTGAAGAAGGTTGTTAACCACTAAAAGGTGGATGATTATTTTTGTTTTCTTGTTCTCAAATTTTATATTCCTTTTGTGATAATATATTCTTTTACGCTTTAATATATAGGTTTTAAACCCTCGCAATATATTCTGGATGCTTTAATATTTAGGTTTCTCTTTTCTTTTGATCGAATTTAGGTTTATTAAGGATGCATATGAAGAAAAAAAATTGGTAAAGTTTGTAACACCAAATTCATCCTCCTCACTTTATAATATTTAGGTTTAAACCTTCACATGAAATTGGGTTAAGATTTCTATACAAAGCGCATATAAAAAATTCTCACTTGGAACACGTGTAAGGCACAACATTGAGAAAATTGAGTTACATGAGGTGGACTGCTTTAGGATCTTACAAATATCAAAATTGAGATTAAATGTTTTTACTATATAATAATAACTAAAATGCTGATACAATTGAGGGCCAATTAGCAGGGAGTTGGGAATTGTCAAATACTGGCAAAATGGGGCTTTGATTGTAATGACCCGTCCCGAATATCGGGATTGAATCTTAATTAATTATGATTTAGAATGACTAATCGGGGATAGTGAGTGAAATCGGACGAAACGTGCAAAATGACCGTTTTGCCCCTAGCGTGGGCAAAATGTTGACTTTTAGTTCGGGTGGTCAAACGGACTTTGACCGATGACTGTGACGTAGTTCGGGACGTCACGAGTTCATAGACAGGTGGCACGTTCGATTCCGACATTCGAGGTGAACGTTATGGCGTTCGGAAGTTGAGGGGTATTTGGTAATTTGGCATATTAGGGGCCAAATGTTGACTTTTTGACCAGGAGGTCCGATGGACAAGGGCCAAGGACCGTTACGTAGGTCTCGTCGATACGAATACACGACAGGGCGCATGCCGAAATCGGAGATTCGACGACGGAAGTTATGGTCACGGAATCGGGCTCGATTAACGAACGAACCGAGATTAAATAATATTTTAATATGAACAGTACCTGGTGACTGTGCACATCCGGATGAGTGACAAGTGTCACCCATCCCTTGTTTCCAGCTCCATGTTTCCCTCCCAACACTATCATTACAACATCATCATTCCTCCTTCATCATTTTCCTTCCTCTTTCTTTGTATTTTCTTTCAAACCGTGCACAAATTGGGGGGGGGGGGGGGGGGGGGGGGGGGGAATGAACTGGGAGAATTGGCTCCCTTCCTCTGCCGTTCTTGAGAGAAAAATGAGGGATTAAAGAATTGAGATACCAAGGGAAACACTAGGGGTTGTGAGTGTACTGAATTCTGGGTTTCGAAAATTTAGAAAAATTGGGGGGAAATTCGAATAATGAGATTTGAGCCGTGAGGATTGGAATTGAAGCTTCATTTAGCTTCCTGAGGTTGTGACGAGTGGAACCAGATTCAAAAACGAGAAGAAATAGGTGCGTTTTGGCTCTGAACGAGCTTGGTGACAGAGGAAGAAAATCGAGCTTGAGTCGTGATCTTGGAGCAATCAAACGGTGTAATTGATGTGGGGAAACTACCTCTCAAGATCCCACGATGCTTCTGGGTTCATCAATTGGAAGAAACCGGTTGAGATTGACGGAATTCCATGGTTGCGTAGTGTACGGCTATCGAGTTTGAGTCGTGGAGTTTGAGGCTTCGATTGATGCAATTGAGATGGAGAAAGAGTTTACCTATGTCCTTTGAAGCTTCTGGTTGCATCAATTGAAGGAAACCGTTTGATATCGACGACTTTCGAAGATGAACAGTGTTCGAGAGTTCTTCGATGTTCATCTTCGAGTCGTGTGATTTGAGGTAGGTTTTGGTGAAATTATTGTTACAGAACTTAAATTGAACTTAAAACGAAGCTAATTGAATGATCAATTGATGTAATTAAGGCTGAATTGATAGGATTGGAACCGGGTCGTCTCGCGGGCAAATTGGACCCGTTTACCAGACATACGGGTTAGGACGATGCACTGTAGCAGGCGCGTGGGTTTCACGCGCAGCCACTCACGGCGGCGCGTGAGGGCGCGTCTGGCCTAGTCTCAAGGTGAGGTCAACACGACTTTTAATCCTCTCAGTGTAACGAACATTTTAACGTTGGTTTCGAGGAAATCGGATATTGTTTCGATAATGTTCCGCGTATCCGAAGTTTTGTTTTACGTTTAAAGTACGTATTTAAATTCCGGAAAAATTGGGGAAAATTATATGATGTATTTTGAGATGTTAGTAACCCTCTATAATGAGTTTGGACAGGAGTTGTGATTTCCAGAATTTGCGGAAAAACGTGCAGCTCGGAAACGTACCATTTTGGACGGTGTGTGTGAGTAGACTTTTGGTTTTCTAACCGTGATGCATGCATGTATGATTTAAAATGCCTTATTATATGATTTGATATGATTTATGTTTCAATCCGGTGATTTCTCGATTTTATGATTATTATATTATATTTTGGCACGATTTTCGAGAAATGATGAAATTTATGTTTTGGGCTAGGCCCGGATTGAAAATGATGTTTTGACTCGGGTTATGAGTCAGGAAGTTGAAAATGATATTTGGACTCGGATTATGAGTCAGGAATTGATTTTATGGATTTACGTGATCGTGGCAACTCGGGTTTACGGTTGCACGGATTTACGTGTAAATGATATTTTGGGCTTGAGACCTAATGGAATTGTGTTTCTGATTGGATTTGTATTTCCATGTGATTACATGATGATATTGATGATTTTGGATTTATAAAGTAAATCGGGACTTTGGTTATTTTGGGGCTGAGACCCTGTGTTGATATATGATTTGGTTTTCAATGCAACTGTTTTTCACTGGATTTTGTGATGATGATATGTTGCAGATAATTAGGGCTTTTGGGTGGAAATATGTTTTTCCCCGGAGTGCACCCTGGAGATAACGCTCGCCTTCGGGATGGAAGTGTTTACCCCGAAGAGGTCACGTAGCACGGTCTTTGTCGTGCAGCCCAGGGGAGGCTCGACTCAGATCAGATGTGCTGGATATATGTATGGATCGGTAAGTGATGTGTTCACGAGATCCGGATTGCCGGCTGGTGATGTATTCACAGTGGCGGATGCTCGGATTTTGAGCGGTCCTTGAGCCTATTGATATGCACGCGTTGCAGGGATAAACGTGACTCTAAGCAACAGGATATGGAAATAAGTCCCGTGGATTATGGAAAATGATTTTGAGGAAACCGTGGTTTAGCGGTTAAAATGATTTAAAGAAACATAATGTTTGTGATTACGTACCGGTTTTGAGTACGGGTTTTTGGTCTTTGTGGCCGGGTGATGGTGTTCACATGTTTTGGCCTGAGAGCCGGGATTTGATGTTTTATAACATGATTTTTTATGGACCATGGGAAAACGTGTTTTGATTTTATCGGTCCACTGTTCATACATGAATAATTTCATACTATTACTCATGTTTTATGATATGCATGCACGTTTGTGAAAACTGGAGGGTAAGAATGTGTTTTGGCAAATGTTTTTATAAGAGGTCATTTTTGTCCACTCACACCTTTTCTATTTTATTAACCCTTCAGATCGTGGCGCGTTGATCGAGGCTATTCCAGAGGTGGAGGTATGAGCGGGCACAAGCACAAATATCCCTTGTCTGGCAGGTGCTGAAGGGTAGTTTCAGACTTTCAGTTGACTTGTCAGACGGGAGCAGGACCGGGCACGGTTAACTTTGTCCTTCGGGGACGGGTCCTGTCATTGATCAGGGTTGTATTGAGCAGATTAAGGATGTCTGACACCAACTTGGACCTATTGAAGTCCCAACCCTAATTAAGTCCAAGATGACTGGAGTTCGTAGGAATCTTTTGGCGTGGAAAAAGAAAAATGTTCCTAATGCACAACTGCGTATTGAGGCACTAAGAGAAGAATTGAGGACAACTTTTCAATTTCCATCTTTTGATGCCATTCGAGTTAGAGGATTGGAGTCTGATCTGAACCAAGCCCCGTTAGATGAAGAAATTCATTGGAAGTTGAAATCCAGGATTCAGCGGTTAAACGAGGGTGACAAAATATTAAGTCTTTCCATGCTAAAACTGTGAATCGAAGGCGTCAAAATCGAATTAAGGGTATCTATGATAATCTGGAGAGATGGACTGAGGATGAGGGTGAGATTCAGTCCATTGCTGTGGAGTATTTCCAATCAATGTTCAAGGTCTCCCAACTCTCTAGTGGAAAAATGGTTAGTAATTGTATCCCAACCTATGTTTCTATTGATGAGAATATGATGCTTACTTGTCAGGTTGGTGATGAGGAAATTAGACAAGCTATGCTTTCCCTACACCCGAAAAAATCACCGGGCCTTGATGGATTCACGGCTTCCTTCTACCAAAAACATTGGGGCATTATTGGTAAGGATGTTATTGCCTTTGTTAAGTATTTCTTTGATATGGGACAGTTGGGGGAAAGTTTCAACCACACCAATATTGCCTTGATTCCAAAGGTACCTAACCCTACTTTAATAACCCACATGCGATCCATTTCATTATGCAATGTTATCTACAAAGTTATTTCCAAGATTATTACAAATCGCTTGAAGAAGGTGCTAAAACGGATCATCAACCCTGTGCAATCTGCTTTTGTGAAAGGGAGACAAATAATTGATAATAAATTGGTGATACATGAAGTTTTGCATACTCTGAAAAATAAGAGAGGTTTGGAGGGGAAAGAAATGGTGCTTAAGTTGGACATGGCTAAAGCACATGATTGGGTGGAGGGGGGTTTCCTTAAGGATGTTATGATTTGATTAGGTTTTTCTGAGTTTTTTATTCAATGGGTCATGGGTTGCGTCACCTTTGCCATATATAGTGTTATGGTTAATGATGCGTCATTTGGATTTAGTCGCCCATCTCGTGGTATAAGACAAGGTGATCCTTTATCTCCTTTACTATTCGTGATGTGTGCTGAGGGTCTCTCGGCCCTAATAAGAAACTGTGAGAATGAGGGCTCTCTTCGTGGAATCAGCCTTGTTCCTAACGGTATAAATCTTACCCACCTTCTGTTTGCTGATGATTCGGTCCTTTTGTGTAAAGCTAACATAGATGATGCTTCTTGTGTTAAGGACATCCTTAGTACCTATTCGGAGGAATCTGGCCAACTCATTAATCTTGATAAGAGCTCTATTTTCTTCAGTTAAGATGTCACAAATGTCGAAAAAACTGAGCTTTCTAGCCTCCTTGATATTCTGCGCACTGAGGGTTTTGGTAAATACTTGGGCCTGATGGCTGATTTCGGATCTTCTAAGAAAAAAGTGTTTGAGGAAACTAGAATGAGAATTGAGAGTCACATACAGGGGTGGGCTGAACAGGTTCTCTCTCTTGCTGGCAAGGACACTCTTCTGAAGTCTATTGCTATGGTTATGCCCATATATTCTATGTCTTGCTTCTTACTTTCTGTTGGTGTATGTCGGGACATTACTAACATTATGGCTGATTTTTGGTGGGGGAGTAAGGGCAAAAAGACTGGGATCCATTGGGGGCTTTTGGGACAAGCTCTCCCAACCTCGAATGGTAGGAGGCTTAGGTTTTAAGGATCTGAGATGCTTCAATGTTTCTATGCTTGCCAAGATTGGTTAAAGACTCCTCTATTGTCCCGACTCTCTTCTTGCTCAAGTTTTACATTGGAAATATTTCCTAGATGGTCATATCCTTGATGCAAAAGAAGTTTGAGGGAGTTCTTGGGGTTGGAAGGGAATCCTTCAAGGTTTACAAGTGATAAAAACTGGGCTCAGGTGGCGGATTGGGGATGGCAAATAGGTAAAAATACTTACTGATCCCTGGCTGAATACTAATAGACCCTTCCTCCCTTTGTCTCGCCATGAGCTTATGCCTCGTTTTATTGCTGATCTCATTGATGGGGAGAGCCTGGTTTGGGATAGTGAGGTGGTTACTAAGGTTTTCAATCATAAGGAGGCCCAATGTGTCTTAGCCACTTCTCTTAGTTTTCTTAGGTGTAACGACAGGTATATATGGCATCATGTTAGGGATATGAGATATACTGTTAAATTAGGATACTTTGTTGCACTGTATTTGTTGAAAAATGGTGAATTCAAGCGAAAGCAGGGGTCTGGAGAATCTAGTGCCCCAAACCAGTAGTGTGATCTGTGGGCTTCCATATGGAAAGTTGACGTGCCTCCTAAGCTAATGATTTTCTTATGGAAATACTGCAAGAAGTTCCTAGCTGTAAGAGAAAACTTGGTTAAACGTCGTATCTTGGTTGATAATGTGTGCCCTTAATGTGGTGAGGTAGAGGAGACACAGGTACACTTACTCTTTCAATGCAAATTTGCTCAGTTGTTTTGGTATGGTAGTCCTCTACAACTTGATATGAGTGGGATTGAGGGTGAAGACTTTGAATGGTATTGTGGGTTTTTTATTCAAAAGTTCCTCTTACTTGGCCACTGTGAGAGTTCACTCTAGATTTTTAATTTTGATTTATGGAGCTTGTGGAAATGTCGTAATGTGCGCTGCTATAATGATGTTAGCATTGCCCCTTGTATTGCGATTCAGCTGATGTTAGACCAGATGCAGGAATTATGTTCATCTAGACTTGACAAACCGCCCCTCATCAATTCGACTCCTATACCTGTAGTGGTTACCCATACTAATTCTTACTGGCGTCACCCTCCTGACGGATTTGTGAAAGTGAATTGTGATGGTGCCTTTAGATCAATGGATTGCCAAGGTGCTTATGGATGGGTTCGTTGTTCCTCCATGAGTGAATTCATTGTCGCGGGAGGCGAGAGAGGGAGGGGGGATTCCCTGTACTAATCCTTTGCAAGCTAAAGCCTATGCTCTGCATGCTGCTATGGTCGCATGTGACGCGACCCACCCCCAATCCCTCGGGATTAAGGGCTAAGTCAAGCTCCCGTCTGACTTACGCGTGACACGAAGGCTAAACTAATGTCCAACCTCCATGTAACACGTAAGCTGGACAAGGGATTCTCAAACGAACCATCCAAAACTTCCGAACTTCCAAAGCGCGCAGAAGCTACTGTGGATCGCGTGTGTGATGTCTCCATCTCTCGAACAACAGTCCGCACCGCAACAGCCTGGAGGGTATCGGAAAACACAAAAGACTGTGAGTGAACAAAAATAAAGGATAAGTTTAGAAAAACATTTTATCAGAAAGACATTTATACCCTCCATTTCAAAACCAATGCATGCATATAAAACTCATTCCATATCTGAGATAAGAAAACCATCATTGAAAACCAGAATCATTTTTTTTTCTCAAATCCGTAATTCAAATCCACAGCCTCAGCCCAAAATCATAAATCCTCATCAAAGTACGGGAACTCAGGCCAAAACTCATCAAATCCAAATCATCCGGGCCACTGCCCAAAACATCTGAAAACCAGTGAAAAACTAGTGAAAAATATAAATCAATCAAGTTGCTAGATCTCATATGTGCCCTAGTCTTTAAACTCAAAATACATGCGCATAATCAGGCCTTCCCGGGATATCAACGAGTCTTTAAACTCAAAACAAAATCAATAGGCCTCGGGGGATATCACAATAATCGAGTCTTTAAACTCAAAACATATCAATCCAGGGCCCTCCCCCGTCAATCAACCGAGTCTTTAAACTCAAAACCAGATCCAACGGTATCCGGGTCTTTAAACCCAAAGCCAGTTTTCAACGGGTCTTTAAACCCAAAATCAAGTGAAACCATAGAAAATCCATATCCGTATTCGCAATAATGATTCGGTAAGCTAGCATCCAGAACCATAATCCCGAACCCAAATCCAGAATTTCACTTTCAAGTTCCAAAACTAAATCCGAATCATTTTTCTGAAAGTCGATTCCAAAACGGAAATCACATTTATCGAAATCACATGAACAGGGCTTCAAGCCCAAAATCACTTTTCCAAAATCCATTATAAACCATTGAAATCAAATCATATTTCAAATCCCAAAATCAAATCATCAAAACCATCATCAAACCATAACAGAAAACCATATCTCGTAAAACGTACACTTTCGTAAATATCTCGAAATATGTGCAAAACTGTAAATCATGAAGTTCATAATCATAAACATAGAAATCACGTATAGAAAACATATAAAACATTTATGCATGCATCATAAGTTAGAAATAAAAGTCCGCTCACATACCATTAGAGTCGCTGCCTCGATACGCGTGTAATTATGCTTTTCGGGCTAATCCACTATCACCGACTTTCCCGAACCTGTCCAAATCCCATAATAAGGTCACTAACTACTTCACAATGTTCATACTAACGCCCCGTAATTTTCCCAAATTTTTAGCTATTTTTAAACGAGCCCTAAGACCTTCGAACATCCCAAAACATGTCGAAACGATGTCTGATTGACTCGAAACCAGTGCCAAAATGTTCGTTACATTGAATACTTTAAAAGCCGTGTTGGAACTTTCCTCAAAATCCATGCCATGCGCCTACACGCGCCGCCCAAAGGGGCTGCGTGTGGGCCTCACGCGCCGGCACTGTTCATCTTCAACCTTGGGTGAACCGGGTTTGAACCGGTTCGATTTAGACCGGTCCAGTCGAACTGGCAGACTCGGTTCTCCCTTGTTTTTCCCTCTTTTTCACTCCTATTTGTCCCAGTAGCTTCTTCCTAACTTCACCAAATGATCTAGCTAATGAAAACACGAATTGAGGACTTGAATTTACCTTCCCGATTCAAAAACAGGCCGTCCCACCGTCGACCGTCACACCTGCACGATCCCAGCCTCCATTTTCCTTGATTTTAAGCGCATTCAGTTCCTTAAGTCCTCTAGAACCTCGTCCAAACAATCAATTTGATTAACCATCACTAAAACACACTTTTCCATTTTAGAATTCAAAAGATGCTTTTACGGGTTTTTCATTTACCGTCAACATTAGGTCTCGAAAACAAGCTCTGCCACTTCCTCACAACCTCAAACACTTTACTAAATGAACCAAATCGATCATCAGCCCTTCCAACCGACTTTTCCAGTTTCAACTTAGACAGGGGACTTCACGGTTTCGTTCAGGTTGTCACCACCTCTCGCCGTCGTGGGTAGCCGTGTCACCACCGTCATCTGTGTCTCATCATCCTCAATCTTTTCATTTTTCCATCAAAGACACTTGAAGATCGAAGGTTGTGGAGTGGTTTCCTCACGGCTCACTCATGTACTCTGTTTTCACCTAAAATACACGGCCACCGTCCACGACGGTGGTACCACCACTCGTGTCTCATCTCAACAACCCATTTTCCTTCACACAATACTCACGGCTAATGAAGATCATAGGGTTCATCTGGATTGTTTTTCACAGTTCAATCTCTCCTCTGTTTCCCTCTGTTTGTAAACCACACACACACCGTGCACGAATTTAAAACCATTCTGAGGCTTCTACAACCATCCAGGGCAAGCCAGGTGTCTAAAATCCTGTGGAAACAGCTTCCAAGGCAAGCCAAGTGTCCAATTCTAACTGGGCACAAATCCCAATGCAGTAAATGACCAAAATGCCCCTAAATGACAAATTACCATTTTGCCCCTCGCACGTTTAGACCAATAACTGAGCCGTCTGAAGTCCAATGGCAACGTGCTGCCTGTCGTTGTACTCATGGGATTGAGACCTACCTAACAGTCCTCGAAATGTGTGACAATTCCATGCTGTATGAAAAGTCAACAGTTTGCCCATTTTCACCCAAATGACCAAAATACCCTCGAACTTCCAAACATCATAACTTTTCCCAGGAATGTCGGAATGAGACGTGCCACTTGTCTATGAACTCGTGACGTCCCAAATTATGTCACAGTCATCGGTCAAAGTCCATTTGACCACCCAAAATAAAAGTCAACCGTTTGCCCAATTCCAAGGGCAAAATCGACATTTCGCTCCGTCCATTCGAGAGTACCCAACTAATCACTTATTAACTTCACTAGCCGTCATTAACCACTAATCTAATCCCGATTTCTGGGACGGGTCGTTACATCATGTGCTGACTTTGACTGTAAGAAAATTATTCTCGAGACGGATTTCAAATGCCTAGTGCAGTATATGACTACTGGATATGGAGTGGCTACCAATATTGAAGGGGTGGTATATGATATTCTTGCTATGCAATCCCTTTTTGAGGTTGTCCAACTTCGATATTGTGGAACCCAAAATCATCCGAAAATTTTGGAGCTGCCACGTGACCCATAATTCCCAAAATGACCAAATTACCCATGGCAATAATGCTAATCGCTTGAAAACACTCACACATTAAATAATCTATTTACCAGCTAAATACGTTATTTAATCGGGTTAAAAGTCTCTGTAATATTAATATGCTTCCTGAGAGTTAATTGTCATTATTCTTAATAACGGACAATTAATATTAATATTAAATCACAATAATTATCATTATTATCATAATGAGCTATTATTATAATTATTAAATAATATATTATTTATTAATTACAAATTCAACTGACCAATCAGAACGCTCCGAGGCTCCTAAGATTTTCCTATAAATAGCAGAGTACATTTCATTTCCAAGGTAAGTCGATTCTTCGCTTCGAAGTATAGCATTTTCCTCTCTCAAAACTAACTTAAGCATCGAAGTGTTCTTGGTCGAACAACCGCCCGGGTAATCGATCGAGACAACAAAAGCTAATTGTTTGCTGTTTGCAGGAATTGTGAGGACTTTTCGCGGCTGGTTCGATTTCTGCTTCAACAATTGGTGCTTTCATTGAGAGCAATTGAGGAATACTCAGAAGAAGCTCTCTCGGTTGTTCATCGTTCTTCAACGGTGTTCATTGTTCTTCAGGAAATTGTTCATCGTTCATCTTTCTTCGTTTGTCTTTCGTCGACATTGTTCAAAGATTTTGAACGTTGTTCAAATCATCCATCAACAACTTTCCTGTTCAAGATTCTTTGATTTGGCATGACTAGGGTTCGTCGATCCGTTCGATCAGCTGGAGAAGGTGTTTCTGCCTTAACTGCTCAGACGAGGAATGAGGCTCGCATAGAGACTCCGGAGGAGCAGCCAATTCAACCCAGGCATGTGTCCATAGAAGTGCACATGAAGACGCTCGGGGGGAGGCCAACCTTCAGCTTCGGAGCATTCCCCTCTCCAGCTAACCAAGTGCCCGCGCTAAGGGAAGGAACTTCAGCTTTGCAACAAGCAGGCGGGCGGTTGATGAGAGGTGCATCACAGCATGATCAGCCCACAGCAAACATGGATCTAAGGGACTTTCTAGATGGGCATCACGACATCTCAGGCAGAAGTCACCACCAACCTCCTCATGACAACTTGGTGCAACAGGTTGAAAGGTTGAGCAACAAAGTTCAACTTCAGACAGAACTCTTGCAGGGACTCTTGACAAAAAGAACAGTCCAAGAGCCAGACAAACGTTCCACGTCGCATGGAAGACAAGAGAATGCTCCAAGGTGACCTGGGAAAGAATCGGTTTGCTGCCAAACAATGTCACGAGACACTTCACTAAGTGACTCCGGTGAAGAAAGTCACACTCGCCGAGCAAAGAGCCCACAAAACCCAAGGCCATCGGTACAGGAGCGGCTAGGAAGTAGGATCGGGACAACTTCATGGGTGGAGCGCTCACAACGCTCACATAGGAGCATGGGCAACCTCAGGCTCTACACAAAGACCCAAGATGATCTGCCCATGGCAATTAGAGGGAAGATGAAGCCTACTCCCCTGCGCGATCCCAGAGATCAAGGGAGAAGCTCAAGGAGGTTCTCAGCGATTAGCACGAAATGACTCACAACCTCAGCAAGGTACATTGCGGGCTAATGATGTTCAAAGAATGTTGGACACGCACCTTCGTGTGCAATGAGATGGCGATCTAGAGGAAGATCTACCTCGCTAGATACAGCTCTCCACGCCTTTTTTAAGGGATATTGAGGAAGAGTCATTCCCTCAAAGGTTTGCAATGCCAAACTTCACTCCGTTCAAAGGAGCCTCCTACCCGGTAAAACACATAGATTATTACCGGGGAGTCATGGTCCCCCACAAGCATAACGATGCGCACATGTGCAAAGTTTTTCAAGCTTCTCTTCAAGGCCATGCTATGACTTGGTTCAATCATTTCCCCCGGAGGTCGATTGCATCCTTTGAAGAGTTGGCTCTGGCATTTGTGAAGGAGTACGTACAACTTCGGACCATCGAGGTGAAGGATGACCATCTTTTCTCTGTCTGAAAGAGAGCAAAAGAAACTCTAAGACAATACATACGAAGATTTTGCGAGGAGAAGTCTCGAATTGTCAGCTGTAGCAACCTTGTTGCGGTAATGACATTTAAACAAGGACTCCCTTGGGACAGCCAGCTTTACGGGGACATCGTCATGAGTAATGCGCGAAGTCTCACCAAGATGCTTTCGCTAGCGGAGCGACATGCAAGTTGGGAGGACGAGAAGAACGCCATCCATACTCAGGACCAAGTTGGGGCTAGTGAAAAGGCCTCAAATAAAGATGAGTCTCATGGAAAGTTTGCGACTGGAAAGTCCAACAAGCGCAAGGCGGGACATCCCTCCCAAACACCAACTATGGGGAAGCCTAACTTGAAGCTATCTTTGCCAGTCCATCAGATCCACAATGAAATTAAGGACAAACCATGGTTCAAGAAGCTGGAGCCAATCAAAGGAGATCAAGAGAAGGCTGATAAAATGAAGTGGTGTGCCTACCACAAGTGCAATGGGCATAACATCGGAAAATGCATATATTTCGAGAGATATCTCTGGAATCTCATAAAAGAAGGACATTGTACTGAGTACGTCAAAGGGAGGGCTGTGGATCGACCCGTTGACAAAGGACCGAAGGAACCTGCAGCAAACATGATTTGCATCAACATAATCATAGCTGAATCGGAGTTGCTAGGAACCACCTCCAAGGAGAAGAAAAGAAAGATACGAGATGCACTGGCCATTTCTCAAGTCTCCCATGTTACCACCCCCGGGGTGGCCAACGACCTTGTCGTTGGTTTCTCTTTGAAGGACAAGGTAGGACTTGATTGGCCGCATGATGATGCATTAGTCATGTCAATCTAGATCGCTCATGCTCAAGTTGATCGGATTCATGTTGATGAAGGGAGCGCAGAAAATATCCTCAGCCTGGAGGTAGTGCGCAAGATGGGGTTAGAAAGCCTTACCACAAAAAGAGTCGTTCTACTCCGAGGTTTCAATGGGTCAACGAGCATGACCGTAGGCACTCTCTAGCTGGATGTACATTCGGATCTCGTTGTCACGTCCTAGACTTTTTACATCATGGACGGGTACTCACCATACAATGAAATTTTGGGAAGACCATGGCTTCACAAAATCCTCGCAAACACGTCAAGCCTTTACCAGAAGATTCGGTTCCCTATTCCCGGTGGTGGAATCGGGGAGAACAAGGGCGATCAGGGGATGGCTCGATGGTGCCTCACTGAAAGGCTAAAAGAGGTCAAGGAGGCAGAGTTTGTTCCCCAGGCAGGATCATCCACTGGGGGTAAGCTTTCTTCTTCGTCTCCCAAATAGCAACCAATCACGGGTCAAGATCCTAACATTCATGAGGAACCACCAACTCTGGAAGGATGGCATCTAGAGGATGACGTCACCCTCATTCAACTTGACCCTCAATATCCTGGGCGAGAAGCCTGCATTGGTGCTCGGTTGAGTGACAAAGAAAAAGAAGAACTCAAAGCTTTCCTGCATGAGGAGAAAGAAGTTTTTTCTTGGTCTTCGTCTGACATG
Organism: Prinsepia uniflora; assembly: GCA_032719365.1. Taxonomy (NCBI): domain Eukaryota; kingdom Viridiplantae; phylum Streptophyta; class Magnoliopsida; order Rosales; family Rosaceae; genus Prinsepia; species Prinsepia uniflora. The sequence goes on from CM064868.1 coordinate 32,281,451, forward strand.
CCAGGGATTGATCCTACCATCGCTTGCCACATGCTGCACGTCAATCCCAACCATAAGTCGGTCAAGTAGAAAAGAAGGAATTTTTCCCCCGAGAAAATTGCTATCATCCAAGAGGAGATTGACAAGTTACTCGTTGCTGGATCCATTGAAGAAGTTCCGCACTCTGAAGGGCTAGCAAACGTCGTACTTGTCAAGAAGAAGGAAACAGGACGATGGAGAGTTTGTGTTGATTACACCGATCTCAATCTTACGTGCCCGAAGGATAACTATCCTCTGCCCATAATCGATCTCTTAGTGGATTCTACTGCAGTAAATGAGCTCTTAAGCTTCCTAGACGCATACTCGGGCTATAATCAGATTTTCATGCATGAAAAATACAAGGACAAAACTGCCTTCGTCTTCGACCGAGGTGTGTACTGCTACAAGGTCATGCCATTTGCCCTCAAGAATGCGGGTGCAATGTACCAGAGACTTGTCAATCGGATATTCAAAGATCTCATCAGCAAAACCATGGAGGTCTATGTGGATGACATCATGGTCAAAGGAGAAAAACGAGAAGATCATATCACCAACCTGCGAGAGAGTTTCAACTTACTGAAGAAGTACAAAATGAAGCTCAACCCTCTGAAGTATACTTTCGAGGTATCAGCGGGGAAGTTCTTGGGTTACCTTGTGACTTAGTGTGGGATCGAAGCAAATCCAAAGAAAATCAAGGCAATTCTTGAGATGAAGTCCCTATCATGTATGAAAGAGATTCAAAGTCTCACTGGACGAGCTGCGGCATTGAACAGGTTCCTGTACAAGTCAACTGACTGGTGCCGACCTTTCTTCTAAGTGGTAAAGAAGGCAACCAGAGATAAGTGGGATGAAGCTTGTGAGAAAACGTTTCAAGATTTCAAGGCCTACTTGACGTCTCCACCGCTACTATCAAAACCCAAAGATAACGAGGACCTGTTCCTATATTTGGGGGTTTCTGATGTTGCTGTAAGCTCCGCACTTATTCGGGAAGAGAATGGGATTCAACTACCTGTATTCTACACATCTAAAGCCCTCCTTGATGTTGAGACACAATATCCGATGTTCGAAAAGCTGATTCTGGCATTACTGGTTACCACAAAGAAGTCGAGGCCTTACTTTCAAGCTCATCGGGTAATCGTCATGACAGAATATCCACACCCTTCGTTACTTCATGCACCCGATGCATCGACACGAGTAATGAAATGGGTCATAGAGTTGAGTCAGCATGATTTGCTCTATCATCCAAGAACAGCTGTCAAGGGCCAAGCCTTAGCAGATTTTGTCTTGGAGTTCACATCAGCATCACTAGAAGGAAGCAATGGCAATAATCTTGGAAAAGTCCCCAGGGCCTTTGACACTTCCTTGTCACAAGATCACGACGACAGTTCCTCTTCCCTGCAACCCTCAACTTCCAATCTTTTATGGAAGCTCTTTGTTAACGGTTCCTTGAACCAAAAGGGGGCAGAAGCGGGGATTGTCCTTATCATTCCTGAAGGCTCAATAATGGAGCAAGCAGTACAGTTTGAATTCAAAGCCTCAAATAATGAAGTGGAGTATGAAGCCTTGATTTGTGGACTTGCACTTGCCAAAGAGTTGGGGGTAAAAAAACTCGATGTTCATTCAAATTCACAACTGATCACTAATCAATCGATAGGTGAATATGCTGCGCGTGATGCAAGGATGCTCAGATATAACAATAAGGTCTAGGAAATGCTTGCTTTTTTCTCGGTTTTCATTTTTCATCAACTTCCACGAGCCGAAAATACACAAGCAGATGCGTTGGCTAATCTAACGTCATCACTTGACTATCAGTTCAAGTGCTCAATCCCGATTGAGTATCTCGAGTAGTAAAGCATTGATGTGAAGGAGATTGAATTAAGACAAATTGATTCATCGTAAGATCATTTTATCAACTATCTAGAGCATGACACATTGCCTAATGAACGGTTAAAAGCCCGCAAAGTCCAGATGAAAGCTGCGCGGTACTATGTTGACAAAGGTCGACTTTTTCGTAAGAGCTTCACGAGACCAAACTTGTTATACTTGAAGCATCCTGAAACGTTGAAAGTCTTGGCTGAGATTCATGAAGGACATTGTGGGAATCATTCCGATGGAAGATCGCTTGCTCAAAAAACGCTTAGTGCAATATTTTACTGGCCTACTCTACGCTAGGAAGCTCTGCAGTATGCCTAGAAATGCGACAAATGTCAAAGGTTCAAGCCTAACCAATTGGTGCCACTGGAAGAGTTGAATGCACAGACGAGCCCTTAGCCATTCATGCATTCGGGAATTGTCATCGTTGGACCGCTCCCAAGCACTCCAATTCCAAGCAAGAAGTATTTGATTGTTGCCACTCACTACTTCACCAAATGGGTGGAGGCAAAGGCCTTGGCCACCATAACTCAGGCTGATTTTCAAAAATTCATCTGGAGCCAGATCATCTGCCGATTTGGACTTCCCAGGGTCATTCTAACAAACAATGGAGCTCAGTTCACTGGTACTGTAATCAACGAGTTCTTTGAGTCTTCGAAGATCAAGCATTTCACTTCAACTGCATATTACCCCCAGGGTAATGGCCAAGCAGAAGTTTCAAACAAGACGATCCTCGACTATATCAAGAAGCGACTTGATGATAAGAAAGGCTTGTGGGATGAAGAGTTGGATGGCACCCTCTCGGCTTACCGCACCACTCCGCGTAGTGTAACATGAGAGTTTCCATTCACCCTTGTATACGGCACTGACGCAGTCATTCCTCCACATGTTGTCGTTCCAGCACCCTTTACCGAGCTTGATGATCCAGTAGTCAACTCCAACGCTCTAAGAACTTCACTTGATCTCAGCGAGGAATTAAGAGAGCAAGTGGTGAAGCGCATCTCCAGCTACCAGCAGCAAGTGAGAAGTTCCTACAACAAGAAGGCTCGACTCCAACACTTTCTCCCAGGTGACCTTGTTCTCAAGAAAAAGTTTGCGACACCTAATCGTCCAGGGTCTGAAAAACTCAAGTCCCCGTGTGAAGGACCCTACTGAATCTACCAAGTAGGCGGAAAGGGAGGCTACATCTTAGAAACAATGGACGGAAAGTCAGTGAGTGGTTCCATGAACGCTTATCACCTCCGAAAATATTATGTATAATGCAAACTAGAGCTCAAAGCTCAGCTAGTCTTTATTTTGTGCAAAATATAGACTTTATTTCCAAGAATGATGTATTTAGACTTATCAATAAAGCTATCAAGTCATTCCTAGTTCACCTATGTGTTATTGTATTTTCGGCAAGGTTCTAAAAGCCTTCCTCCGGGAAGCATCCAAAGCCTTCTTTCGAGAAGCACTCAAGTCTTCCTCCGGGAAGCATCCAACGCCTTCTTCCGAGAAGCACTCAAGCCTTCCTCTTGGATGCACATAAAGCCTTCCTCTTGGAAGCACACAAAGCCTTCCTCTCTGAAGCACTCAAAGCCTTCCTCTTGGAATCACTCAAAACCTTCCACTCGGAAGCGCTCAAAGCCTTCCTCCAGGAAGCACCCAACGACTTCCTTTAGGAAGAGCTCATAGCTTTCCTCTGGGAGGCGAGCAGAGCTTTATGAAGGAAACGCATAAAGCCTTCCACCAGGAAGCACACCAGCTCTTCCTCTGGGAATCATATCCAAAACCTCCTAAATTTGAAGCGCTCAAGCTTTCTAGTAAGCATTTCAAGCCTTCAGTTAGAAAGAACAAAAGCCCTTCCCTGAAGGCAGCATACCAAAAACTTAATCATCTAACACTATAAGTTATTTAGAACTCGCCGTTACACACCCATGGATGCAGTGGGGGCATATGAAAGAGCTCATTCCGACACATTGACAAGCATTTGAAAGTGTTCGCTTCAACACATTAGAAAGTGGATAAAAGAAAGTTAACACTTGCGTTCCAACAATTGTTCCAACAATTCAGCATAAATGATTTTCTTATTTATTGATTTGGAGGGTGTTTGGCAAATCACATGTTGATTGCTCACATCGGTTATTCACTATTGGAATGAAACTTACAAACGAAAGGGAAAATGACATAAAGAAACTACGGATGCATGTATTCAAAACCCATTGTTTTTTCTGAACTCTTCCCACTCTTCTGCTGAAATTAGGGAAGCGTCGTTAAACAATGATTCAGTAGTCTCAGGGGCACCTTCCTTTCTGGTCTCATCTCAGGCTCTGGTTCAGGTTCCGGTGCAGGCTCATACTCTTTCTCCAGCTCTGGTTCCCGCTCTTTGGTGGTGATCCCACTGCAGCTTGCCAAGTCCAACTTTTGCGCCTCATTTTGTTTTTGGCACAAAGTTGTGAGGGCATGTGGTGGCAATAAATGGTCGTGTCTCGGAAACCTTCCAGTCTTCAGATTATGGATTTCCACCTCCAAAAGTTTGATTCTCTCATCCGAGTCCTGCAAATGTCCGCGCAGCAAAGCGACCTCGTTTAGGGCAGCATCTCACTCATTCTTTATCAGCATCCTCTATGCACGGCTTGTCTCCAGCTCGCCCACTTTGATGTCCAATGTATAGATTCTTCTAACCAAGGCTTCGTTGTTCCATCTAGAGTGATCTCGGGCTTCTCAAAGGCGTTTGCACTCGCTCTTCCTCCGCTTTTTTTCATCTTCCAGACTGGCATTTCCACGAAGCATGTCAACCAACTTGTGGGCCCCAGCTTTCGCAATCTTAAGGTCTCGAACTACCTTATCATAAGCTCCTTGTGGCACAGTTTTTTCAGTTTTCTCTGCTAGGATGGGGGCTCCTATCACATCAGGAGTTTTGGATGACGACCGTGTTTCCTCCACTAATCGATATGGGCCTTCATCTCTCAACGCTTCAATCACTTCAGGGGAAGTGGGAATCGCCTTCAGCTTCTTAGCTTGTTTGGCTGCATCCTCACAGGGACCGTCTGAGTTTTTGTACTTGCTAGATGACTCTGCGAGTGTAACACCCCGAAAATTCGAGGATTATAATATTGTAATTTAATGTATGAATTGACGTTTTTACCCCTGTGAATGGTATGGCCAAATTGTTGACTTTTTGATTGGAGGGTCAAATGGACTTTGACCAATGACCATGACGTAGTTCGGGACGTCACGAGTCCATAGACAGGTGGCACGTCCAATTCGAACGATCAGGGAAAAAGTTATGACTATCGGAAGTTCAGGGGCATTACTGTAATTTGGACGTTTGGGGCGAAAATGTTGACTTTTCATTTGGCAACTAATTTTCACATGACTCAAGGACCGTTAGGTAGGTCTCGATGCCCTGAGTCGGTAGACAGGCGGCACGCCAAAATCGGACTTCGTACGAGGAAGTTATGGTCAGAAACGTGAAATCGGGAGGTTTACGTCTCGGTAATCGTGTCGAATATTTTATTCTGATATTATGATTGGAGGACACCTGGATGAGTGACAAGTGTCACTCATCCATTGGCTACATTGGATCAGCTCCACGTGATTATTTAGAATTTAATCTACCTTTTAATCCCAGCCACTCATCAAAAGTTCCCAGATTTCCTCTCAGCCCTTAATCTCATTCCTGAGATTAAATATGGACCGTCCATTTCATTTTAGCAGAATTCCCTCCATTCTATATATTTTCCTAACCCGACACACACACATACTGTCCATTCAATCAACACACCCGCATTGCACCCATTCTCTGTGTCTGTGTGTGAGAGACTCACTGGTGAGGCTGAGAGATGGCGGTGAACGGCGGCAGACGACGGCGAGGTAAGCTGTTGCTAACCCGAAACTGTTTAAAAACTTAGAATTTGGAAGCTTGAGTTCCAGCGTGTATTGTCGAGTTCTATTGACCCTGATCTACTCTCTGGACTGTTAGGAACCTCTAGGGCTTGGTTTCATGAGCTGAGGTGACCTGAACGAAGGTTAGACAGCGACGGGAACCCAGATTCTGTTCATCGAGGTAAGCCTTCGATCCAGTCTCTGTTTGATGTTTTTAATTAGTTGGAACCGTTTCTGGGATTGAGAGGAACATTTAGGAACAAACCTGAGTTAAAATGGTTGAGAATTGATGAAATGGTGACCGGGTCAGATCGCGGGACTGATCTACCCAGTTGCAGAGGAACGGGTTGACCCGTCAGGAGGACAGGGGTGATGACGAGGCACCCTGGTAGTGTAACAACCCATCCCGGAATTCGGGATTAGATTGGCAACTAATCATGATTAAAGAGGGTTAATCGGTGGTTAGTTGGGTGGAATCGGACGAACGTGGCAAAATGACCGTTTTGCCCCTAGTCGTGGGTAAAACGATGACTTTTTATTTGGGCGGTCAAATGTACTTTGACCAACGATCGTGACGTAGTTTGGGATGTCACGAGTTCATAGACAGATGGCACGTTCGATTCCGACGTTCGAGGTGAAAGTTATGACGTTCGAAAACCCAAGGGCATTATCGTAATTTGGACGAAATAAGGGAAAATGTTGACCTTTTGATCGGGAGGTCCGATGGCCGAGGACCGAGGACCGTTAGGTTCGTCTCGAGGCCCCGAGTGCAACGACAGGCGGCACGCGTGAAACGGACATCGGATGACCAAGTTATAGGTCTAAGAAGTAGAGGGGCAATTTCGTAATTTTTTGCACAAGGGCAGATTGGTCATTTTCACGGGGGCCTGTTTGGAAACCGCGAAGCAGGGGCTGAACCACCGTGCATGGGTGGTCTGTCCGGGAGATTATTTTACTGGTTAGTGGCCTTGGTGTGTGAGTGTGGGTGCTTGGAACTGATGTACGGTATGGGATTAGGATTATTTATGCACGGGTTGGCATTCTGAGGTGAGGAAAATCAGAATGGGCTAGGAACTGAGTGTGCACGGGTGAGGTTGGAGTTGGAGTGCTGTCGTGGACTAATTGTTTATGCAATTAGTGGGGAATCTGAGGTAGAAGGAAGAGCACGGTTAGGGCTGGTTGAGGTGAAGCGTGGGGAGCAAGCACTACAAACCGTGCTGAGGCCCCTGAAGTGGAAAAAAACAGAGCATTGTCGGGTTGGTGGACTTATTGCTAGTTTGATCGACTTCTGGGATATATGAGACGGGCAAAGGACTGGTGAGAATCAGAGAGATGAGTTGGGAGGAGAAATGTCTGGTCTGGGTGAGAAATTACGCCCAGAAACCCGAAACTATGTCTAATCAAATTCAAAAGTTCAAATCAAAATGTAGGCCAACCCAAGACCAATTATGGATCAATTCTGTCTTCTGGGACCTCCTTTAGTCGATCCAGATCAAGGGATCGAAGCTTTAAGCCCTGGGAAGGCTTGGACAGTCACAGCGGAGTTCAGAGAAATTGAGGATGGGGTTGTGTAAGTGGGGGAGTTAGAAGACACAATTGAGCTTGGAAGCCAGCTTAGATTGATCAGAAGAAACTGTTGGCTGGATCATTTGATTGAAATCGGACGGCAATGATGGAATTCGATGAAGGAGCAGTACACGGGTGTTCTTCGATGTTCGTCGTCGAGTCGTCTGATTTTAGGTAAGTGATTGTAAAATTAATGTCCCAGAACTGTAATTGAACTTGTAACGAAGGTGCTCAAATGCTCAATTGAAAGACTTAGGGTTGATTTGACAGTGAACTAAACGGGTAATCACGCGGGTTGAACGGTCCGTTTAACCGTGAGTCGGGTGAAGATGGTGACCGTTGGGGTTACTGTAGCTGGCGCGTGACGGCGCGTGGGGCCGATTTTCTAGGTGATTTCAACACGACTTTTATCCTATACAATGTAACGAATATATTAATGTTGGTTTCGAACTTATCGGACACCGTTTCAATATGGTTCCGAGGGTCCGAAGATTTCAGTTACGTTTGTAATTAACGATTAATTCCCGGAAAATTATGGGAAATTAGTATGTTTTTATGTAAGCCCTTAGTGACACTAAAGTATGTTTTCGGACAGGATTTGAAATTTCTGGAAAATATCGGAAATTACGGAAATGCGCGCAGCGCGGGAAAACGAGCTTATTAAACGGTGTGTGAGTGGACGTTGCTTTCAAAATTTAATGCATGCATAAATTATTTCTATGATTTTATGATTATGATTATAAGTTGTGATTGATTTTGATTTCTGTATTTATACGTATTCGATTTCTGTATTTATACGTATTTTTACTATACATGTGAAATTACACGTATTTCGAGACTATGGTCACTCGTGTGCTTAATGATGGTTTAATGAAAGAAGTTATATGAAATGGGTGTAAAATGATTTAAGAAGGTTGTTTATGATTTGAGAGTGTGACTTACAATTTGACACGTTTTTCGAGAACATTCCGGATTTGCACGTTTTACGAGATTTCGAGTTATTGTGATTTGATCACTGTTGATGTTTGAAACTGGGAATTGAAATGAGACTTGTGGTTTTTAGGATTTTAAAAAGGGGTTTTGAGTATGTTTTGATTGGGTCGTGATTTTGGTGATTATGATTGTGGGTTGATGTGTTGAAAATGAGATTTGAGAAAGAAGTGATTTCTAAGAATTAAAATGGATTTGAAAAAGGTGATTTCGGGCTTGATGCTCGGGGCACAAAAGTAACTTTGATTTACGGGATTTCGGTTTTCGGAAATAATAAAGTGGATTCTTGGTTTGGGTTCGGGATGATTCTTCCGGATGCCGGCTTACGGAATCATTGTTGCGAATTCGAATTCGGGAATGAAAAAGGATTTAATAAAGTGGTTTGCTATGATTGTGCATGCCCCGTGTTTAATGATGATTTGAACATGTTTTGTGAAGTAAGGTTTGGGAATTTGAATGTGGAAATTCGGACCATGAGTCCTGTTGTGAAAAATGTGATTTTGGGATGGATCCCACGTTGTTGTGTTTGACAAGTGTTTTGGGGTTCAAAGACCCGTTGAAAACTGTTTTGGGTTTAAAGACCCGGGTGCTATTGCTGGAGCACGTTTTGAGTTTGAAGACTCGGTTAATTGATGACGGGGGAGGGCCCTTAATGAGTTTAAAGACTCGTGAGTTTAAAGACTCGGTTACTGTGATACCCCCGAGGCCTATTGATTATGTTCTAAGTTTAAAGACTCGTTGATATCCCGGGACAGCCTGTTTATGCGCATGGTTTTGAGTTTAAAGACTCGGGCGCACTTGATATCCAGCAAAATGATTGACTTGTGGTTTATTGATGATTTCTGACGTTTCGATTGAGTTGGGCAGTGGCCCGGTATATGGTTGATGGTTTTGGATCATGTTGTGCATTTGGTTTTGATTCGTGGTTTTGGGTTGAGGCCCGGTGTTTATGATTGCGGGCTAAGACCCGATGGTTGAGAAAGGAAAAATGACTTTGAGGTTCATACGAGTTTTTCCTTATGTTGAAATTTGATACACAGTATTTCTTATGTGGAAAATCTTAACCGATTGCGAAATGATTTTTGTATGCATGCATTCATTTTTATGCGGAGGGTAAAAATGTCTTTTGTAACTATTTTGCTAAACTGATTTATTTTTGTCCACTCACACCTTTTGGTTTTTTATTGTCCCTCCAGGTCGTGGCGCGTTGTTCGAGGCTGTACGAGGGGCGGAGGCATGAGTAAGTACGTGTGGCTACCCTTGGTTTAGCAAGTACTAAGGGTAACTTGGGATTTTCAATCATCTTGCCAGACGGGAGTAGGACCGGGCACGGCTATCGATGCCACTTTCGGGGGCGGTCCTGTTAGTCAGACCTGTCAGGTGACGTGGACCACTCTTCAGCCGACACGTGTCACATGTCAGTGCACAGTCAGCACTGACATGTCAGTGACGTGGCCCAATCAGGGACTGCCACGTGTCACTGACATGTCAGTGACGTGGACCAGTGCCGTGCTGACACGTGCCCTGACAGATTAGTCAGTTGGACCAATCGTGTGTTGACCCGTGGCACCTGTCAGAGTCTGACATGTCAGACCTGACAGCTGTCAGATGACGTCATGCTGACGTCAGCAGTGATGTCAGCAGGAACTGTTCCTGCGTTGACCAGAGCATTGACCGGCGCGTGTGGGCCCATGTGAACAGTATTTTTGGTGGGACCACCACCATTCTTTAGGTTTCGACGATCCGGATCCAATGGTGGTGGTTTCGGGTCGATTGGAGATCATTAAGTTGGTCAAAATGAGTTTTATTGCCTAAGGAAGCGCGTTCGGGCGGCTTTTCCGGGCCAGTTTCAGTCTAGGGTTTCATGGTTAAATGTTAGGGGCTTATATTGACCTTTACGTATACTTTGGACATGACAGGGATTGTACAATAGTACCAGTACGAGGGTATACGTTCGGTTTTCAGCAGGATTGTACTGTGAGTGGGCCCGATTTCATTAAACCCTTGCATGCTTAAATGTTTTCTGATTTACTTACATATTCACATGCTGGAATCATGAAACGGTTTTGATGATATTGAAATTATGGTTATGGCACGTTTCACGGTATTTGGGTTTGAGACCCGTTTGATGAAACTTAAAGATTGGTTTGAATTTTATCTACGTATATATGTTTTGCATGTGGATATCAATAAAATGTATTTGTACTGCACTGTATAGATCCATTCTTGTGATACTGTCTCCTCCGGATGTGGTACCTCGGAGTGGTCATGGCGCATTGCCTGCGAGGGGTCATTCTACGGAGGAACCGGACCGTAAAATGACTCAGGAGCAGGATTGTTTATTTGACGTCAGGGACGTCGAGCGTCTAGGACGCTAGGCATTTGAGATGCCGTACCCGGACAGGGTTCGGGGATTGGATTCGGGATTGAGACCCCGAGTGGCATGCGTAGCCTTGAGACTGTGACCTTATTGGACGTCAGGGACGTCACACATCAGGGATGTCAAGATTGGAGTGTATAGTGCAGTGGCTATAATTATGTCTATGGTTTTAATTACATGCCTTATGATTCATATTATATGATTTATGGTTTTAAATTCTGATGCATGCATGTTTGGAAAACGGAGGGGTAAATTATATGTTTTACTTATTAAACGGTTTTATAAACTTGAGTTTCGGCCCACTCACCCTTAATGTTTTGGTAACCCCTCCAGGCTGTGCTACTGAGGTAGAGGAGGATCCTGAGGCTGAGGCATAGATCTACTTCCGCGTACCTGATCTCCTGTTGGGTGGTTTGCCCGCAGGTTTATTTTAGAGTCGTGCTCGCAATTTGTAATGTGGAACTTTATCCCTTGTCTGACATCGGTTTATTTCGGATTTGATGTATAACTTTATTTGGTTATTTATTCATTTGAACTTTTGAGGTTAAAATTGGAACGTTATTTTGGGTGTCAGACGGGAGCAGGGCACGTCCCCATGTGGTCCCAAGGGGATCGGGGAGGGTCCTGTCAGCGGGACTAGAACGGTTAGGCTTGGAAAGAACCTGATGATCATGTTTTCTCTCTAAAGACGGAACGGGTCCCTGTTTGTTGTTCTTCTTCTGGGTGACAGGTTTTTTCAAGCGCAATGGTGCACTCAACCACTCTTTGATTAGGCTGTTAGAAGACCTCCCGCTATCCATGTCTCTGAGAGGAGAGAGTAGCCAGTTCATGTCTCGAAACTCCGGAGGAATTTTCAAGGCCATATCAATCTTTTTGAAGTCAGCATGCCTTTCAAACCCGCTGTACAGATCATTGAACATGCGGAAGTGCGAAGCAATCCTCAAGTCTAGGGAGGCATGTTTGTCCCATGCGCCTCCAACTTCGATGCAGTTGAATCTGTACGTGTTGTCATCAAACTCCGTCCTAAAAAATAGCTCCACCTTGGGTACGACTCGAGAAAGAAGACCGTCGGTAATTCCGTTGTGCGACACGGAATAGCAATGCTAGAATTCATCTTCAGCGAGTCCCAAGCCAAAGAATTTGTTCAGCTTCTCTAAGCACATGATGTGTCGATAGGCATCGACGTCCAGTTGAGCAGGGCTGCATCCCATCTGGCCAATAATCTTGGAGAAGAATTTCGAGAACGGGAAGTTAAAACCCCACCCAATGATCAAGGGGTGGAATTTAGTCCATCAACCACCGATACAGTTTTTTCCTCTTCCATGCTTAAAAGCCTTCATGGAAGAACATCTGTCGCCAAACTCCACGAAGACGTCATCCGGAAGAGCAATCTGATTACGTGTTTTCCACTCCATAAAGTCTTCAGGTTTCTCAAATTCCATGTCCTTCTCTCGGAATAGACTTTGGCTACGAGAACCGCCACGCTCCCACAATGCGAGCGTGCTAGGTCTCTCGAGAAGTGCACATTGACGCATCTTGAAATGACCACCTCAAACAAATAAAGTGGGAGTCGCTTGAATCGTAGTCAACAGACGTCCTGAACTCTCGAAATGGGCAATAAATGAACGAATGTATTAGTTCTCGACAATAAGTATATACCAAATATATACGTACTAGAATATATTCGCAAATAATTATTCGAAATACGAATGCAATTATCAAGCACATTAATAATATTAATATATTAAATACACATTTTAATATATTAATATATTTATATAAGTTAAATATACATATATACAAACTATGTATGTTATTATTAAACACATTAATAATGTAAATATACTAAACATACGTTTAATATATTAATATGTTTATATTAAATATATACATAAAATATGCAATATATAATATACTTATGTTAACATATATAATATGCAATATATAATATACGTATGTTAACATATATAATATGCAAATATGCAATATATTAAACATATGTATTGAGAATGAGAAAGAAGCAATATAATATACAAAATATGCATTAAGTACTACACAAATAATCACGTATGGAGATGTCGGCCATGTGCCCAGGTGGGGCCTGCACGGTTTGCCGAAAAGAAGTTTAGCCAAATCTTCACCCGCCAGTCATCTTTCCAAATAACAGACCAACCAATGTGCGCCGCATGGCCACTTCAAACCCTGCTACTGCGTCTCTCCACCATGACTCCACACGTTCTCTCTCCATTTGTTCCACCAGCAAAACCAAACACAAAAAGCCACAAAACAAATATAGAAAATAAAGGAAGTACAATAGTACTTACCCACAAATTCTCCTAGAAAAAGAACCTGCAGCCAAACTTCCTTCAATAACTGATCTTTCCTCCTTTGCCCAAACACACAAGTTTTTACTTTGACTTTTCCTACTCAGCTTTTACTTTGACTTTTCCTACTCAGCTTTTACTTTGACTGTTCCTACTCAGCTAGCAAAGGACCTTTAAATAAAGGAATTAGGGCTCGGCACATAGAACCAAAATATCGAAATCGTACCGTTTCAGATCAAACTATACCGAAAAAAAACCGAATAGTAAGACCGTTGTATGATTGGTACGGTACCGAAACCGTACCGATATAATTCGGTACGGTTTCGGTATCGATATTTTAAAAAACCGTTCCGTACCGAATTAGAATTTTTTTTTAAATAATTAAATTTATTTCTTATTGGTTTATTAGACCTTCTTCAAGAGTTGATATGACCATACATGTCTTAATTTAGCTTCTAAGAGTTGATATCTTCAACTTAGTGCAACTTCTTCAATACATATTTGAAAACTTAAGTCCTTCATAAATGTAGTTTTTCTTTTTCTTTAGTCTTTTCCTTGCTTTATAATCACAAACAAAATTTTGGCTCAAAACCGAAACCATACCGAAACCGTACCGAACTTAATTGGTACGGTACGATCTGGTTTCACTTTCAAAATATTGAATATCGAACCGTACCGTACCGATTAAAATTAAATGGTATGGTTCTGGTATAAATCAATTTTGTACCATACCGAACCGTGCCCACTCCTAAAAGGAACACATCTCACAACAGAGAAATAAAATTAATCTCCCTTTAAATGGGATTAATTGTCACTTATGAGGCTTGAATTTCTCAGGGGCTGAAAAAGGAAAAAACAATGTTTTATTTTTTCTTTTACCCACATCAATTTCAAATGAGCCATTAGAAAAAATAAATTACAAACCCAAATCTCTCTAAGTTAAAAGGCCCACCTTTTCCCAAACTTCAAGTCCAATTTTGTTAGTCTGAATGTTACAATCTGGAGTCAAATTTTATTCGAAACACAACACCTAGCCCAAAGAAACTTCTTCAACATATTTCAAAGTTTGTACATTCCTTAGGATTCCCTGAATTCCTAAGCGATGTGGGGGTATTTGTGGAACCCAAAATCATTCGAAAATTGTGGAGCTGCCACGTGGCCCATAATTCCCAAAATAACCAAATTGCCCATGCCAATAATGCTAATCGTTTGAAAACACCCACACATTAAATAATCTATTTATCAGCTAAATACGTTATTTAATCGGGTTAAAAGTTTCTGTAATATTAATATTTACTCCGAGAGTTAATGGTCATTATTCTTAATAACGAACAATTAATATTAATATGAAATCACAATAATTATTATTATTATCATAATGATTAATGAGCTATTATTATAATTATTAAATAATATATTTAATTAATAATATATTATTTATTAATTACAAATTCAACCGACCGATCAGAACGCTCTGAGGCTCCCAAGATTTTCCTATAAGAAAGCGGAGCACATTTAATTTCCAAGGTAAATCTATTTTTCGCTTCGAAATATATCATTTTCCTCTCTCAAAGCTAACTTAGGCATCAGAGTGTTTTTGGTCGAATAACCCCCGGGTAATCGATCGAGGCAATGATAGCTAATTGTTTGCTGTTTGCAAAAATTGTGAGGACTTTTCGCGGCGAATTCGATTTCTGTTTCAACAGATATACTTCTAGGAGACATAATATTGCAGCTTACGAAGTGTTACTTTTAGTAAACGTTCTAAACGTTATCTGAGATGGGAAGATCTTTAGCTCCTTGGTTATTTAACACTCTTGTTAAAGAAGTAAACATTTATATTCGTATTTCCTAATGACGTTTTAGTTTGCCAAAAAAAAAAATTAGCCGGGAGTTGGTAACTTGGTATGGCACGGCGGTTTGATACCTCTAATATCAATGGTGCAAGAAGTTACATATATTTCGCCCATGACAGAAGCCCAATGTACCCAACGTCGCCCATGACAGAAGCCCACCCTTTCTGCAAGACTCTATTAATAAGCATATATATACCCACAGCACAGAAGAATCACGCCAACCTCCCAAGTCCTAAGTACGCAGTCACAGCACAGGACTCGCAATCCTCACTCTTTACTCTCTCTTTCTCATCCTAAGGGTTAGGGTTTATCTCTCCTTTCCCTCTTCTCCCAATGGACCCAACCAGGAAGCGAAAGCTGGATGAGAACGGCGTCGTTGTGGACACCGACCCGTCCTCCATCCCCAAGCTTTCCCCCGACGATGCTCGCAGGCTCATCGAACGATTTACCCCCGATCAACTCATCGACATTCTTCAAGAAGCCGTCATCCGCCACGTGGATGTCCTTGACTCTGTTCGATTGATAGCTGACCCCGACGCCTCACAGCGCAAACTCTTCATCCGAGGCCTTGGCTGGGACACAACCTCCGACGGCCTCCGCGCCCTCTTCTCTGCATACGGTGAGCTCGAAGAAGCTATCGTCATCTTTGACAAAAACACCGGGAAATCTAAAGGCTTCGGCTTCGTCACATTCAGACACGTCGACGGCGCTTTGTTGGCCTTGAAAGAGCCCA
This sequence comes from Prinsepia uniflora, assembly GCA_032719365.1. Lineage (NCBI taxonomy): Eukaryota > Viridiplantae > Streptophyta > Magnoliopsida > Rosales > Rosaceae > Prinsepia > Prinsepia uniflora. The sequence goes on from CM064868.1 coordinate 32,297,057, forward strand.
GCAAGAAGATCGACGGTCGTATGACCGTGACTCAGCTTGCGGCGGCAGGAAATTCCAACTCCAGTGCCAGCACCAACAATGCGGTGGACGTGTCGTTGCGGAAGATTTATGTAGCTAATGTGCCGTATGACATGCCTTCCGATAAGATTTTGTCGCATTTTGCTCTCTATGGAGAGATAGAGGAGGGGCCGCTAGGGTTTGATAAGCAGACTGGGAAGTGCAAAGGGTACGCGCTCTTTGTGTATAAGACTCCCGAGGGGGCTCAGGCCGCGCTAGTGGATCCGGTGAAGAGCATTGAGGGGAGGCAATTGACTTGTAAACTGGCGATTGATGGGAAAAAGGGAAAGCCAGACGGGTCGGGTCAAGGTCAAGGAGCTGCGACCGGCAATTCGCACGGTGACGGTATGGGTATGCCACAGCCGTCTTCTATTCCCGGCCAGTACAGTGGGCCTGGTGGGATTGGGTCGTATGGTGGATTTTCTGCTGGGCATCAGGGCCAACCACCGTTGGGTCATCATCCATTAGGTGGGCCGGGAATGTCTGCTGTTGGAAATCAGCTGAATTCGGGTTTGGGTGGTGGCGGTGGCTATGGGGCCGGGTTGGGTGGGCCTTATGGTAACTATGGAGGACCAGGTTCGGTGGGTTATGGTTTAGGTGTTGCAGGTGGTGGAATTGGTCCTGGTTCTGTCGGTGGAACTCTGGGTGGTGGTGTGGGTACTGGGTCATCTTTGTATGGAGTGCCTCCGATTTCAGGTGGGCTGCCTTCTGGTAGGTATCCTGAGAGTGGGCACTACGGCTTGTCATCCTATCAGAATCAGCACCATCCGCATTCTGGAACATCACCCCTCCCAAGGGGTCCGCAAGGGGGGATGTACCCGAATGTGCCACCTTATTACTGAGGTATTTTCACATGATTTAAAGCAGTGTTATTTATCTGCAGATCCATGGCTATGTTAGAATCAGTCTGTATGGTTGTCTGTAGGTGTTTGGGTTGTTGCATTCCTTTGCCTAAATTTTTGCATTTGCTCTTTATTACGTTACATGTTCCCTGCTACGCGTCTCTGTTTGTGAACTCCCTTCTTTGTTTAACTGTGTGTATGTTCACTTTGGTTGGTTGATTTAGCGGCAATAAGTGTTTTAATTTTGCGAACGTTTTCCTTGGGTGGAAGCTTTTCCCTTTCCCTTTTCTTGTTCTTGTTTGTATTAAATATGCCTCCTTTTGTTTGTTTCTAATATGATTATTTAACAGTACGCAGTGAAGAACTTTCAAGGCCGTGTTCTACTTTAATTCACAGTTACTGTAGAATTAGATGGTTCTGGGATTAGCATTTTACAAGTATAAACGTCCTTTGTGTATGAAGTATGAACCCATATTTGGTTTCTGGTACGTTCATATGACCAGAAATGAGGTTCTGAATTTTAGGTTTTAAGAGTTTTTTCCAAGTTATATATGTCAATATTTATTGTTTGCAGTCTACTGTGATCTCTCTGAGTATATTATGGTTATTCATTGATGTAGTATTTGCTACTTTTACTTGAATAATTTATATAACTAGGAACCTAGATCAGGCTTTTGGTTGTACTTCTTTATCACTTAATTCTGGATGATTTATGGATATTATGTTGATTGGGATTTAAAAGATGCTTTGCTCATTTTATTGTATTGTAAAACCTTTTTATTTAGCTGTTGGACCACTCATTCAGTTGTAATTGTTTACCACTTAAATCGGGAAGATTTTATCGATATTAAGGTGTTGGGTTATTAAATGATGCTCAGATTATCATGCTGTGAAATCTTTTATTGGTGATTTTTTTTCTAGTACGAGGTTGTATGTATGGTTTTTTTTTTGTCTTCTTGTTCAACTGGTTTACGATTGGTATAGCTTTTATTGGGATGCAATTGAATTGATTCAGACGTAAGTTTAAGTTCAAATGTGCAACAGTATTACATGTTTTGTGGAGTCAGAGGCTTCTCCTTGTGCATGTTTAGCCTATTCTCTTATTGTGCCTTTGATGTCATTTTGAATAAAAATAAAGGTTTCAAACGTTAAGTGTGCAAATCATTAATCTATCGTAACTGCAGCTGAGTTATTTGGGGGTTAGCTAAATTTGTATTTGGATATTGAGGGTAATTGATGTATGAGCTGATTTGTTGTGAAACAGTTGATTTTCAAGTGCCAATAGAACTGTGTTAGTGCTTTCCTTTCTTATATATATTCATTGAATACATTTATATGAGGAAAATGTATTTTTTTTTTACTTTTTTGCATCCCAGTTTTGGCTCACTTTCAAGGTTTCTATTGAATTGCTCTTTCTAGTATTCGGTTGTTTTGATGCAGCTCTTTATTGTAAATGTCGTTACTATTATGTTCTATTGATAGTACTGTTAAAAATTATAGGCTTTGGATTTCATTCTGGAACTGTGATGTGATTGTGCCCTGTTTGGTTTATCTTTCATTTCCCAGTTTTTGTTTCCTTCTGGTTTTTGTCATTCGATTTTCAACACATTTGGTTTAAGTAGAAAAGATGATATTTCGTATGTTAGTAGGAAGGACACATGTCTTGTCACTATGCCTTATGAATTTTTTTGGGTTATTTGTTTCAAGCTGCGTCTACTTTGTTTCTCAGGGTTGTTGGGGGGGATTTTTTTTTTTTGGCTTGCTTTATGGTTCAATTGAATGATGGATTGAGTTATTGATGGATGTTTGATTCAGGTGTATGACTGCTTGTTCGGCGCAGATGCTTTTTGTGGTCTGGTGATTGCGTGATTGCAGACTATAGTCTCTGGTTTGATGATTGTATTAGCTGTGCTTTTATCGTCTCTTCCTCAGTGTATCTGCACTTTTAAGATGTAGGTCGTGGTAGCCAAAGTGACTAAATTAGACTAGTTTTTTGTATCCTTTCACGAACTGATGTGCTATGTGAGTTAATTTTTACTATAACGTAGTTTTACGTTTATTATTGCGAACTTACATTTTCGTTTGCTTTGATTACGGCAGTTGTTGCTCTAATATGTTAAATTGATTATTGATATGGTTTTGTTTGCATGGAGATCTTATAGGTAGGTGCCACCTAGTTTATTACAGCTGTAAATTTTGTATTAGAAGTGCACATATGCAACTGTATTATCCTTGTGATTATGATTGTTGTGGTGAGGTTTATTCCCTATCGTTGTTTTTTTTGGTGAAAAAGTTGATTTGTTTCCCATTTTATTAAATCCACTGTGATGATCTTGGTTCCCTATTCATCGGCTGTCTTGACCATACTCGACAATGGCAATGCGTTTATTCATAAGTTGGGGCTTTTATTCGTTTTAAGGTTGAATTCATTTTCCTTCTCCTAATCTGAGGTATGTTTATTATAATATTGTTATAGTACTTTAACAATATCTGGAAAATGATTTTTCATTGGGAAATGGATTTAAGATTAATAATTTGATGGTAAATCCTGTTGCCGAATTTATTAGGCTTGCGATTCATTAAAATGATCTGTTCTTTGGTTGGTGGCCGTAGATATCTTGATAGTAAATGCATTTAGTGTATGCATCGAGCCTCTATGGTTTAGCTGTCTTTTTTGGACTATCAAATTTGATTGTATTCTTGACTGCAAGTTTGTTCCACGCGGATCTTGAAATGAGATTTTGGATGGTTTTTCGTTGGTGGACATTTGTTTAGTGGACAGGATTCTTCTTCTTTTGTGTTGATGGGTCGCTTTGTGCTTCATGTTTTTCTGCTTAATTTTTACGTGGCATAGCTTTAGGGCTATCACGGTTGTTTGGTTTGTCATTAGTACGTGTGCTGGATTTCAATTTGTCTGTGGGGGTGATTTGACACTCTGTTGGTCTATCCACTGTATCCAGATTTTTGTGACTTCTGGCTGTGCTATCTGCGGTGTTTGTGGCAGTTGCAGAATTTTTTTTTTAGGATCCCAATGGATGGAATGACCTTTTAGTAATTATATTCTCTTGTGACAGTCTGACCTATTGATGCCTTGTACCTACGTGTTGGACTTTTTAATTAGGCACATTATACTCCCTTAAAAGTTCCAATATCGGACCCTCTCCTACCAAGATGTAGGTGAATACCACGAGATCAATACCTAACTTATTATCCGTTACTTTTTTATTCGGTTCTATCTATAGACATTTGAAGTTCCTTGCCAAACTGAAAGAGAAAATCTTTTTATGGTCTTTTTTTATTTTTTATTCTCCTTTAAAATGGTCTTGACACCATTAGGAAATGAAAAATAGTGTGTTTTAAGTTTTGGCTATGGCAATAAGCTGAATATCTTCTTTTCTCTTTTCTTTTAATTGATTGTGGAACTGTGTGTTAAATGAAAAATGGGTTGATTTGATGTGTTGATTAATGAAAAATGTGTGTTTATTTTCTGTTGGGAGAGTAAAATATGCAAGCTGCATGATATTTCATAATTACTTGTACATCGTAGTTGCAGAGTTGTGACAGCCTAATGATTGCCTACGGTTGCTGCCAAAGGTGAAGAAGGTTGCCACTTTCTGATAACGTTGCGGATGCAGAAATTTTGAAGTTGCATTCTCCTTTTTGTTAAGGTGAAAAATGCGTTTTCTCAGTGTTTGACCTATTTATTCGAAAGTGCAATTGAGAATCAGTATGTGTATATGTGCATGCCTATGTATGTCTCCTTATTCTTGGTGTCTTGGTTTTATGTTAACTTTCTTACCATCTTTGCTATCGGACAATGTTCAAAACGGCCTAGGCCCTCTTGGGGCAGGGCAGGGCGGTCGAGAGGGGCCTAGTTTCTAGACGGTTAGGTGGAGCTTGGCGGTTAGGTAGGATCTAGATAGTTTATTGAAAAACAAAATTCAATAATTCAAAACAAAATCAATCACTTATAAATAAATTGAGTTGATAATTATAAATACTGAAAATGTAAATTTTTTATTAATTTTATTATACATGTTTTCAAATTTATTATTTTTGTATTAATTAATTTTTATATTATTAACTAAGTATTTAATTAATGCTATAATTTATATAACTATATATATATGTGTATATATAAGAGTTTATATAATTTAGGTTCCTAGTCATTGTGGTTTTCCACTTTCGAGTGCTTAAGTGCCCGCTGGATTTGAACAATGCTATCAGGTGGTGACTGCATAAGCGTATAAACGGCTGCCATTCGTGACCAACATAAATGTGCATATTTAATTATAACCTTGACATTTGAGGGTAATGGGCTTTCTAAAATGTCAATCACTTCTTTTTCTCCTATTCTGGTGTTGAAAATTGCTTTTTAAGTTGCCCTTTTGGTAGTTAGTATGATTGGACAATATAAGTGGTATTTGATTTTTTATTCAATATGTTCCTTGAATATTAGTTTTAAAATGGTTCATAAATTCGATTAGGTTTATTTGTTAAAATGCACATTGAATTTGCACATTAGTCACACTTTGCACTTTGAATTAGTTATCGTTTAGTTAACATTACGTAATGGTCGAGTAGAGTCACTCAATTTCATTTTTGTTAGTCATTTTATTTGATGTGAAAATGTCTATGTGATACCTATGTAGATTAAAATACAATTAATTGACAAAGGGCAATTGTGAAATTTCACAATTGACGCCCTTAATTTCCAAATTGGATAATCCCAAATGAAACCCTTATTTCTCGAAAATCTGAAGCTGGGACAGTCGCAACTTAGGTATTCTTTTGCTTCTACTTCGACATGACCCAGCTTTTCTCCTCTCTCGTCGACATGATGTAACTTATGTCCTCTCGTTGACACGATCCAGAAATTCCATTCTCTCATTGGAGCGACCTAGGTTCGAAGAAGAAGAGATTAACAAGCTTGAAGTGGGAACTTGCTATTGAGGAAGAAATGCAAAATCAAGACCTCGTGGATTGTCACATTTTAGTAGGAGATTTCAAGTGTGTAAGTTCTGAGGTAATGAAAAATCTTAAATTTTTGTTCCTTGAATTTACAATGAAAAATCAAAATTTTTTCCATATGGCAGACCTGCAATTTAAATTAGGTTTATAACTTCAAATTCTAGTTGAACGATGCTCAATTTTCATTCAATTGGGATTGTGTAAACTTATGATAATCAGACATGTTTAAATGTAAGGAAGCAATTGTGGGTTTGAGAATGGTTTGATCTTAAAATGTGTCATCGGTGCAAGGCAATCGTACATAGAGTGTTGAGAAAAATTGGGAAATTGGAAGAGGATTTGAAAAAGAGTAGAGCTTGCATATGGAAGTTATGAGTTGTCTTAATTGAAGTTTATTGGGATTTTTAAGAAGATTGAAGTTTACGATTTATGGACGGTCTAATAATCTAATTTTGTAATAGATGTTAAGTATTAAGTTGTAATGACAATGTAATTTGGCATGTAATTTATAGATTGTTCTAGCAATCCAATGAACAATGGTTATTTCTTGAGGATGCACTGATATGTGTTAAATTGGCCAATTACTCTGTTACATGGTGCAAAGAGTGACAAATCGATACAGTAGTGATCATTTAAACACCAATTTGATAGTATAGGGTGCAAAGTGACACATCAGTGTGAGTACATAGTGTGTTTTATTGAACAAACATATGTAATGAACTAATCCTGAAACTTGTAAAGAAGAGAAGAACTAGAAATTAAAAACATAATCCATTACACAAAAACAACAATTGAAGCAGATGAAATATAATAGCATTGTCTCAACTGTTGCATAAGTAGGCGATTATTTGTTATAGGGTGCATTTAAACACAAAATCATTAGTACATAGTGCAAAGTGGGACATCAGTGCGAGTACAAAGTGTATTTAAACTCAAAACTAGCATACACCAAACAAGCATGCACTACTCAGCATACACCAAACAGTTGTACACCGAACAGTCACATACCTAACATAACAAAATACACCAAACTAATCCCAACTACAAAACCCAAAGCCAAACATTGTGGATACTACTTTTTCTAAATCTGAATTTTTTAGGAAGAGGGCTTGAATCAATGGAGGAGCATCTGATGAAGGTTGTGTTTGTGATTGAGGAGGTCTAATGATCTGAGACAAGTCTAGCACAACTGGAGGAGGTTGTAAATGGGGCTGGACTTAGGGTTGGGGTTCTGGTTAGGGTTGGGGATGGGGTTCTAGTTAGGGTGGGGTTCTGATTGAGGTTGGGGTTCTGTTTGGGGTTCAGGTTCTATTGAGAGTTGGGGTTGGGGTTTTCTTGTTGATCTGCAGTCCTTGGGCTATTGGAAGTCCTTCTTGTTAATCCTTCTTGCTGATTTGCAGTCCTTGGGTCATCTGCTTGAGTTGTACTTGTTCCATTTTCCTTGCTTTAACTTCAATTTTTTTCTTTCTCAAGCTTTTAGTCTTGCCTTTCATAGGCTCCTGTGTAATTAAAACAAACAGCAAACACGCATCCAAATGTGGTAAATAAGAAATTTTAAGTAAAGTGATTTATACCTTGCATTTGTTAAGATTATGGCCCAATTGACCACAATTATTGCATTTCATCTCAGTGTGGAACCTTCCAAGTTTTGTTGGATTTTGAGATAGGTTTATCTCACCAGTAAACTTCTTCTTGTTTTTCCTTAGCCTAGTTGGTTGTCTGTGGTTTATTGGAGGCTTCAAAGGAGGTAAACCCGAGGATTGCCATTGATCTTCACTTTTCAATTGCTCAATGATCTTGTCAAAGCATTTTAGATAAGCCTCTTTGATGTAGCATTCATGTAGATAAGCTTCTAGTTTACCATGCATTCTAGCTATTGTTATTAGGACCCATCCCGAAAATATTTCGTTTCACGAGAGAGAGGCCTATCTCTCGTTTGACCCAAAAATTTAAAATACCAAAATTACCCTTAATCTAGGAAAGGAAATATGCATAAAACTTCAAACAAGGGGTAAGTCCATATTTTAAGGTTAACGAAGTTTAAATAAGGGTTTATAGAGCACAAGTGCAATGACAATAAAAACCAGAACCCTACGTTGGATCTAAGTGAGTGCGCAGTCCAAGGAAAATGGTGCCTCAACCTCAAACCAGCCATTATTTCCAAAGAAACTTGGAGGGTAAGAAAACTATTAAAATAATGAGTGGACAAAAAATAAATTTTTGGAAAATTGTTATCCGAAATAATTTTTAAACCCCCCGTTTTAGAAAACATGTATGCATATATAGAAATCAGTAACCGTAAATAAAACAGTGTTGTACATATATAAATTTATAATTAAATAAAATTCATGCAATATCAGAAATCCGGGAACCATTTCCCAGCGTAGTCTACCTCATCTCACTGGTCCAACCTGCCTGCTAGTCTAATTAGCGTCCCATATGTACCACTAGTAGATACATAAGAATTATATAGGGTCCAACCCCGTCGGTACGTGTGGAGTCCACGTGCGACTACGCCTGGGTCCGTCCATAGGAACCCTCTGAGTCCAACTTCAGATTTACGATCCAATCACGTAAGGATGGCATAACCGAACACAACCACCATTTCAAAATACCTTTTTAAACCTTCTATGTAAGATCAGTAAAAAGTTCAGAGAATCAATACCCGGCCCCAGCCCAAAATCCAGGGTTTCGCAAATAGTTAACGGAACTTATAATCGATAGTCCACACACAAATACCAACAAACAATAATCCAGAAATCATATTCCCAGCACTTAATCAAGTCATAGAAGTCCAAAACATTACATGAAATCATATATGAATAGGTAAATATGCATACATCAAGGTTATGAAAACATGTATCCACTCATAATCTAATTGGTTGCTCAATCTTGAGTCCAACGCTTCTCAGAGGTCCCTGGAGCGTTCTAGCCTATCAAAGTAACACCCGGGGGTTACCAACAATCCATATAAGTTCATATGTAAACACCCCATAAACCCAGAAATAGTAAATCAGTCTCGAACACATTTCCCGAGAAGAAAAGGCCCATAAATACCCTAAAACGACCTTTGATCGACTGGAAACCATCACCATTAGATTCAGGACGTCTTCGAATAAGACCAGTTTTCACCTCGAAATTCGAACCCCAATCGCCTCCACGCAGAGATCAAAGTTCACGTGTGCCTGGTCAACACTGATGTCAGCTACTGATGTGACATTGACTGTAACGACCCGTCCTGGAAACTGGGATTAGATTAGGGGTTAATGATGGATTAATGAAGTTAATCGGTAATTAATTGGACGATTTCGGACGTACGGTGCAAAATGATGGTTTTGCCCCTAGAATGGGCAAAAAGGTTAACTTTTGTTCGGGCAGTCATATGGACTTTGACCGATGGCTGTGACGTAGTTCGGGACGTCACGATTTCATAGACAGGTGGCACGTCCAATTCCGACATCCGAGAAGGAAGTTATGATGTTCGGAAGTTCAAGGGTAATTTGGTAATTTGGTTTAAAAGGGGCAATTTGTTGACTTTTCAAATGATATGAAATTTTCGTGTATTTTTAAAGACCGTTAGGTAGATCTCGATCCCCTGAGTGCAACGACAGGCGGCACGTTGTCATTGGACGTTGGATGATTCAGTTCTTGGTCTAAACGTGTGAGGGGCAAAATGGTAATTAGTGCATTAAGGGCATTTTGATCATTTAATGGCCTAGGGATCTGTGCCCAGTGAAAGTAGGACACTTGGCTATTTTTGGATGGGGTGACCACCAGGTTTTGGACACCTGGCTGGGTCTGGACGGCTGTGGAACCTTACTCACCGTCTTTGATAGTTTTAAATGGGTTTGCACGAGTTGAAAGGAAAAACAGAGTGTGTGTTCGTGCAAAATGAGAACCCACCCCCTTTGATCTTCATCAAGTCTGCATAGCATGTGTCGGAAGATGAGAGCTTAGTTATACTGAGACTGGTGGTGGTGGTGGTGCCACGGTGAGGAACAGCCGTGGAGGGTGGCTTGAGACCCGTGAAGAAACATAGCTACCATGAATCCAACCCACACGACCCCCTCGATTTTCATCTGATGAGGTTAGTTTGTGAAGGAAAGAGTGTAAGGGAGACAAGACGAGGATGATGGAGGCCACAACCGTGCACGACGGCGACGGTAAGCGGTGACAGCCCGAACGTGTCCTGTTTTGGTTTAACATGGTAAAACATGAATTTATGGTTATTAATGCGTTTTAACGTTTAGATGTGAGGTCTGGAGGCCAAGGGAGTCGATGGGAATCAAAATCAGGACTGTGAGGACTTGTGGTGGCCAGAGACAGAGGAGGAAAATACGGTTTTGAACGAGGAATGAAAAGGTTTGATCTCGACTCCCATTCTTTGATTTAAGACGATAGTTAAATAGGAAATTGATAGACGAACCTGTAGAACTTGTAATGGTCAAAAACGAAATCAAAATGAACGAAGTAAGAGGGTGAACCGGCCACGTCGGTTCGGGCTGAACCGTGAACCGGTCGGACCGGGTTTACTCGAGGAAGAAGATGACTGGTGCAGGCACGTGAGGCCCACATGCAGCCCCTTTGGGTGGCTCGTGTGGGCGTGTGGCACGTGGTTTGAGGAAGTTTCCAACACGACTTTTAAAGTATTCGATGTAACGAAAAATTTGGCACCGGTTTCGAGTCGATCGGACATCGTCTCGATATGTTTCGGGATGTCCGAAGGTTTTAGGGCTAGTTTAAAAATAGTTAAAAATTCGGGAAAAATACGGGACTTTAGTAGAAGCTTATTGAAGTAGTAAATAACCTTATTATGAGATTTGGACAGGTTTGGGAAAGCCGATGATAGTGGATTAGCCCGGAAAGCGTAATTGCATGCGTATCGAGGCGACGGCGCAAATGGTTTGTGAGTGGACATTACTTTCTAACTCTTGATGCATACATAAATGTTTTTATATGTTTTCTATACGTTATTCTATGTTTATGATATGATCTTGTTGATTTACGATTTTGCACGTTTTACGAGATTTCGATTATGTTTTGATTTAACCATGGTTTTGATGATTTGAATTTGGGCTTTGAACTATGATTTGATTTCAATGATTTATAATGGATTTCAGAAAGGGATTTCGGGCTTGGAGCCCTGTTCGTGTGACTTCGATAAATGAGATATCGGTTTTGGAATCGGATTTTGAAAAGATGATTCTTGTTTTGGTTTTGAAACTTGAAAGGGAAACTCTGGATTTGGGTTCTAGATGATGGTTCCGGATACTAGCTTACGAAATCATTATTGCGAATTCGGATATCGATTTTCTATGGTTTTTACTTGATTGCAAAATGATTTTGGGTTTAAAGACCCGATAAAAAGAAAAGAAAACGGTTCGATCTGGTTTTGAGTTTAAAGACTCGGTTGATTGACGGGGGAGGGCCCTGGATTGATATGTTTTGAGTTTAAAGACTCGATTATTGTGATATCCCCTGATGCCTGTTGATTGTGTTTTGAGTTTAAAGACTCGTTGATATCCTGGGAAGGCTTGATTATGCGCATGGTTTTGAGTTTAACGACTCGGGTGCACTTGAGATTCAGCAACTCAATTGATTGATGTTTTTCACTAGTTTTTTCACTGATTTTCCGATGTTTTGGGCAATGGCCCGGATGATTTGGATTTAATGAGTTTTGGGCTGAGTTTCCGTACTTTGAGAGGATTTATGATTTTGGGCTGAGACCCTAGATTTGAATTGCAGATTTGAGAAAAGAAGTGATTCTGGTTTTCAATAATGGTTTTCTTATCTCGGATATGCAATGGTTTTATGGAATGAGTTTTATATGCATGCATTGGTTTTAAAATGGAGGGTATAAATGTCTTTCGGATAAACTGTTTTCTGAAATTACTATTTATTTTTTATCCACTCACAGTCTTTTTATGTTTTCGATACCCTCTAGGTTGTTGCGGTGCGGGCTGTTGGTAGAGAGAAACAAAGACATCACACGCGGGATCCACAGTTGCGTCTACGCGCTTTGGGAAGTCCGGAAGTTTTGAACGGTTCGTTTGGAAATCCCTTGTCGGACTTATGTGTCACATGGAGGTTGGACGTCGGTTTAGCCTTCGTGTCATGCGTAAGTTAGATGGGAGCATGACTTAGCCCTTAATCCCGGGGGATTGAGGTGGGTCGTGTCATTGACACCTTTGTTAGAGCCTGCCACGTGGCACCCCTCTCATGTGCCACGTGGAACCACATATCCCATGCCACGTGTCAGATCACATCAACATGATGTCACCTGGTGATGTCTTTAAGATGTCATGCTAAAGTCATCACTGACAAGAGAAGACGGTCACCTATGCTCCGCCATGGCTGGCTTTAAATCTTCCATTAAACCTCAAAACTTCAAACCTTCATAACTTCTTCATTTCTCAACCAAATTGGACAAAGTTTATCTCAAAATCCATCTAGTGAACCCAATAAATCTCACAAGGATGTGAAGATCTAAGCCTCGAAAGTTTCGGCCAAAACTAAAACACTCCAACCATGTAATCCTTGCTGTTCTTCCTTGCAAACCTGGCCTCCTCAAGGTCGTATGGGTCCCTTGTGCACGATTCCAACCTTAGTTTCTTTCTAAAGTTCCTCAAAATCAAGGGTACAAGTTTAGGTGGTTTATGTGTTTTTTGTGTGTGTGTATTTTCTTAGATGGTTTGACAGGACAGAGAGAGAGATTTGAGAAATAAAGTTAGGATAAGGATCTTATCCATATCCATTGAACCAAAATATCCATCCTTTTTACATTCCAATAATGCCTCTACCCAAAATAGAAAGTTAGGCCTAGATTCAAGGGAAAAATAGTTAAAGTGGCTATAATAATTCTGAGAAATCTTGACAAAATCACCAACTTACGTAATTTATATTTCGGGTGTTACAATCTACCCCTTTCCAGAAATTTTGTCCTCGAAATTCATACTTGTCATTGAAAAAGATATGGATATTGGTCTTGCATCAACATTTCAGGCTCCCACGTGACCTCTTCCACGATAGAATTTCTCCACAAAACCTCTAGAAATGGAATAGTTTTTCCCGAAGCACATTGTCCTTCCGATCTAGCATCATAACTGGTTGCTCCTCGTAGCTTAGATCCTTTGTGAGTCCAATGGGTCGCTCTGGCAGCATATGGAACCCATCATACATATGCTTTCAGAGCATAGACACATGGAACACGTCATGAATCTGAGAAAGTTCTGAAGGCAAAGCTAGCCGATAAGTCACCATACCTATCCTCTCAACCACCTATCCAGGAATCACCTCGTAACTCACCCTCGGGCCCTACTCCCGTCTGACAAGTAACTAAAGTTCTGAAGGGATACTTGTACATTCGTGAGCTCATTCCTCCGCTCCGTAAATAGCCTCGACTCTCGTGCAGCAACCCTATAGGGTTTCAAACCAAGGAAAACATGTGAGTGGACCTAAAACAAATAGTTTTAAAAACACAAGTTCAAAAACATAATTGTTACCCTCTGTTTTAAAAAGCTAAGCATGAATACAAAAAATTTCCATAGAATCCAATAAATATGTAACAAAACACAAAACCTCAAATTGCATATAATAACGGAAATCCACCAATAACATAAACCAAGGAAACCACAAAACCATACCCAATACCAACACCAGACACGATTATACCAAAGCACAGCCACAACGAGCACATTACAACCAACCATGCTATACCAGCCAATCATACTGAGCTAACCCATCCTCGATGTCTGCAAACTGAATCATCGTATCAAATATGCACTACCGGTAGGCTAATATCATTTAGGAACTACGGAGTCCATCTTGACGCCAGAATATGGACTGTCTCAGGAACGACGGAGCATTACCTTGACTTCTGAGTCATGATCCTAGTCTCAGGAACTATGGAGCATTACCTTGACGTCTGAGGCTACTCACCAGTCTCGGGAACTATGGAGCATTACCTCGACATTTGAGAGACATCTCGAGGTGGGTTTCCCCATAAAATCACATCACATATATATCATATCCAGAATCACATCTCATCTACCGAAGAACACACTTTTAGTCCATATCATTTTCAAAACCAAGTCCATAATCCAAAGTATCCACAAATACAATATATTCGATTTCTCAAAAAACATGCATCGAACAATTATTATAAAATTGTCCAAAACTCATCATTATCATGAAAACACAATTAAACCCACATAAGACATTTCCAATCAAATCACGACTCAAAACCTTGGGTCTAAGCCCAACAACACAAACGAAATAATAATTAAATATTCATAAAATCACCAAAAATCGTATAAAATTAAAATTAATCAAACATTGTCCAAATCACACAGAAAATCATTTAAAAAATTAAATATGAATGCATAATAATTTTAAGGAAGAAAGGGTCCACTCACAGTCGGTCCACGTTGTCCGGTACTGAATTGCACCCCTTTTTGTAAATCCCGAAACCTCTCCCACCTGTCATAATTCACTCTTAGGGTCACTAAGTATCCCAATTAACTCACACATTAATCCCCTATTTTTCTGGGATTTTTAAAATTAAACATAAATTTTGGACAGTCAAACCTACCCTGAGACGATACCCGATCGCCTCGAAAATTATAGCGTTGGACTCGTATCATTGAGAACATGAACTTTCATGTTGCCTGCATTTCTAGGTGGGCTACCATGCGCCCTCACACACCATATTTCCTCCTTGTACATAGGCTTCGCATGCAGATACTGTTCATTGTCTCTCTCACATGTTTCTCTAGTATTTGGGTCACTAGGTATTCGGATTGCCCACCCCGGCGACCCAACTTGACCTGATCATTTCTCACTCTATTTTCAGTCTTTTTCCTCCCTTTAATGTCAGTTACACTTCAATCTACGCAATAAACGTCCTATAATCACAAAACAATGTTAACTTACCTACATAACCAGTTATGGATCCATGAACTTCGGTCATGGTTTCTCCGTCCCAGTTTATCTCGTTCTAGTATCCAGCAAGCTTCCTTCTTGCCTCAGGGTGATTGTATGATCTCCAGAAATACTCAAAACTGTCTTCTCCCTAGGTTCTTGGCCCCAGGATTGAAAATAGGGAGGTCACGGGTTCACACTTCTTTCTCACCACACCGTGTTCCCCTTCGTGTTCCCCTGCTAGTTCTTCCTTCCTCATCTCTTCCCTGAATCTCTCCTCCATCAACTCTTCTGTTGTTTCTCCATCCTTACTCTCTTTGGACTTCCTCCCTATGTTCCCTTTCACTTTCTCATTTTCGGCCCTTCCTCACCAAAGCTCTCTCCACACACACACACAAGGAACATGAATATCTAATCATATAAGTCAGTGAGGATATGCGAGGGAGGAAAAAATATCAGGTCTTTCTAGACCAATTTCACTATAAAAAAAAATCCCATGTGTAAAATTACTAATTTTCCCTTGCTCTAAATTACCGTACCCTTAATCATGTTAAACCCATAACCTCACATCCAACCTTCGATTGTAACATACTACCTGTCTACGGCTTCAGGAGATCAAGAGCTTCATAACGGTCGTTACGAAATGCCCATTTGACGCCCGGGGTCAAAAGGTTAATTTTTAACCATTTCAACGGAAAAATCATGCCAATTTTTTTCCATAATTTCATTTTCCTCGAAGTCCGGGTTAGTACATCCCTCGCCATCCAAACTGTACCATTCTCTTCCAGAGAGAATCTCAGAAGGACCCAGTCCCCAACTTGAAACTGAAGGGCTTTGATGTGACGATATGCATAACTCTTTTGACGATCCTGTGCCACCTTTAATCTATCTTTGATAATCCTAAATTTTTCAATTTTTAAATCTGAATACGCCAGTGTCTGCAGTCTCATCTCCCCTACCTCAGTCCAACAAACAGATATCCTGTACTGACGACCATATGGTGCCTCGAAAGG
Organism: Prinsepia uniflora; assembly: GCA_032719365.1. NCBI lineage: Eukaryota > Viridiplantae > Streptophyta > Magnoliopsida > Rosales > Rosaceae > Prinsepia > Prinsepia uniflora. The sequence goes on from CM064868.1 coordinate 32,312,859, forward strand.
AGACATCCCAATGCTGGCTTGGAAACTGTTATTGTAGGCAAACGCCATCAAATGCAGGTAAGTATCCCAGATCCCACTGAACTGTAACACACAAGCTCTCAACATGTCTTCCAATGTCTTCCAAGGTCTGAATAGTCCTTTCAGACAGAGCATCAGTCTGAGGATGAAAAGATGTAGTAAAGTGTGTCTTGGTTCCCAGAAACCGTGTGAATGCCTTCTAAAATATCAAAGTAAACTTCGTATCACTATCTGAAACAATGGATTCATGGACCCCATGTAACTGAACAATCTGATCCATGAACAACTGAGCTAACTGATCCAACCGATAACCCGTTCGTATAGGCAGAATGTGTGATGACTTTGTAAGTTGATCCACAATCACCCAATACCATTATGGCCCCTTTGAGTTTCGGGAAGCCTAATCACAAAATCCTTAGTAAGATTATCCCATTTCCACTATGAAATAAGGAGTGGATGAAATCTCCCATAAGGTCTCTAACTCTCTACCTTAACCTGTTAACACACTAAGCGCCTGCTCACAAACTCAGCAATGTCCTGTTTGATACCAGACCACCAGGTAGTACTCCCTTAGGGTACGATACATCTTGGTTTCTTTAGGGTGGATTGCATAAGCAAAACTATGAGTCTCCTCGAGAATATTTCTATTTAGTTGCAAGTCATCAGGCACACACAACCGACCCTCCTTGAGTAAGGCCTCATCGTCCTTGATGTACAGTCATGACGGTTATCTGCTTTGACCTCCATCTTGATGATGCAGAGCGTCGGATCCTGAAGCTGTGCTTTAGCACCTGATCAAGCAATATGGGTCTCACATGGAAGGTGGTAAACAACATTCCATGTTCATTTACCCCCAGTACAATCCCCTCCTTCCGAAGCTCCAACAACATAGGTAGATGAACGATATGGGTGTAAGATAAGGAGCCTTCGACCTTCCTACTCAAGGAATCTTCCACTACATTCGCCTTTCCCAGGTGGTATTCCATAGTGCAATCCTAATCTTTAATCAACTCTAACCATTTCTGCTGGCTCGATTTCAGCTCCCTCTGAGGGAACAGATACTTAAGGCTTTGATGATCAGTGAAAATTTTGCACGTCTCCTCATAAAGATAGTGCCTCCAAATCTTCAGTGTATGCACCATTGCAGCAAGTTCCAAGTCATGGGTAGGGTAATTCATCTTGTGAGGTTTTAATAACTGGGATGCATACACAATAACCCGTCCATGCTGCATAAGTACACATCCCAAACCCTGCAGAAATGCATCACTGTAGACCTCAAAGTCCCCATTGTCGTCCGGAAGGGCCAAAACCGGAGTGGTAGTTAACCATTTCTTCAATTCCTCAAAGCTCCACTCACACAAATCATCCCAAACAAATTTGACTCCCTTCTGAGTCAACCGCGTCATCGGAGCTGCAATCTTGGAGAAACCCTCCACAAAACATCGACAATACCCAGCCAGCCCGATGAAACTCCTCACCTTGGTTACCGTGGTTTGTTGATGCCAATTAGAAATTGCTTCGGTGTTTTAAAGGTCCACACTAATTCCCTCAGCCGAAATATCATGACCGAGGAATCCCACACTAGTCAACCAAAACTGACACTTACTCAAGTTGGCTTATAGTTTCTTCCATCTAGGTGTGCTCAAGACTAGCCTCAGATGATTCTCATATGCCTTCGGACTTCTCAAATACACCAAGATATCATCAATAAACAAAATCAAAAGACGATCCAGATACTTCCAAAAGACTCAGTTCATCAAATCCATGAATGCTGCTGGGGTGTTCGTCAATCCAAAATGACACGACTCAGCCCAATCCTCCATCGATTAACGCGGGATGTGCCATGCTCCCGTCTAGAACCCCGTGCCAAATCAGGGATACACCTAACCCTATCGGGGCTTCCAGAGTACGCTAGCATTTGTGGAGGCATGTGATGTGTCGGTCTCTACTACAGCCCGTCTCCGCGATCAACTTGAAGGTATTAAACATAGGAAAAGCTGTGAGTGGACAAAAAGAAATAGTTTATAAAACCATTTCACAAAAAGACATTTATGCCCTTCACTAAAAAGCATGCATACATTAGAAAACAAGTTATCACAACCATTTTCTATAAATCAAATCATATGGCTTTTCAGATCAACATCCAATGAAAACCTTTATCAATCAAAGCCATTTCCTCAGTAGGGTATCAGCCTAAAACCAAAACACGTGGGGTCTCTGCCCAAATCAGTAAAATACAGTTTAACCAATCCTCGACATCCGAGATGTCTAATCAATAATGTCATGGTCTCTAAGGCTACGTGTGCCACTCGGGGTCTTATGTCAGAGAACTCCCCAAGATCCACCAGTGTCCGGGTGATATCACCAGACACTGTCTTGGGTGATACTCATATCTAGAAATCCTGAACCTAAGCCTTTGCTCGTCGAAGCAGCCCCTCTCAAGCAATGCTCGCACTCCTGGTCTTGAGCCTCTCCTTGGAGCGGCCCCTCATAGGTAGTGCACCGTGACTACTCCAGGATACTACGAAACGGCTGGAGGAGACAATCCACACATATGGATGGCATATATAAAACAGTAATCAAATCCAGTGGAAAATCATAAAAACCATTTATACCTCCAATCCAGTCTAAAACATTTCAATAGGGTCTCAACCCAAGTATACTTTCCACAACCTTTTCCATAAAATCAGGATTCCCTAACTTCGATCCAATTCAAATCTCATAGGGACTCAACCCAAAATCATCTCAATAGGATCTCAAACCAGAAATCTCATTTCATAAACCACAACTGGGACTCAAGCCCGATATCATAAACCAATTGGGCCTCAAACTCGATATCTCATAAATCAACTGGGCCTCAAGCCATGGATAATATTTCAAAATATGAAATAATTCCATTGTTCAAATCATTCTCAAACAAAAGAACGTATAAACACCTGGCCTAAGCCCAAAATACAACATAAGGTATAAATCTCGAAATACGTGCAATACCACATTTCCACAAGAATGTGAAAACATGGCAATCAAATATATATATATATATATATATAATGATATGCACTTAAAACATCTCAAATCATGTTCATAAAACATATAAAATAGTTATGCATGAATCATATTTAGAAATCAAATGGCCACTCACAAACCATCCAAGCTGCACGCTTGCAAGCTGCGCCGTAAGCTTCTTCGAGGTTATACTGAACTCTCCGGGTCGTCCGGACCAGTCCAAAACACACTTAAAGGTCACTACCAACCTAGAAAAGTCCTAATAAAGAACCCTAAAAACTCCTGCAAATGTCAACGTGCCCCGAACACGTTTTCCTAGGCTAAAAACCAGAATTTGGCCAACCTAACGATCTCCGATCGACCAGAAACCACCACGATTGGATTCAGATCGTCGAAACCGTTCGAATGGGATGGATCTCACCTCAAAATTTGTGCCCACACGCCTCCAAGTGCCTGTCAAAGTTTCGGTCAATGCTGGTTAAAGTCAGTGGCTGACGTCAACAAGGTCAACGCTGATGTCGGCGAACAACGGTCAATTGGGTTAGGTGAACGAGTCGGGTGAACGGTTAACCTGGTTAACGGCTCATCGGAGAAGATGACCGGCGCAGCTGTGCGCCGTCTCCACGGCTAGAAAACTTGATTTTTTTCCCGAATTTTCAGACCTTGATTTCTCACTCATTTCTCAACCAAATTTAACGTTCCACCTATGTAAATTCATCTACTCAATCCCAATAATCCAAATCTAAGCCCAGAAATTGAAGAAAGTACCTGGTTTTGAACATATAGCCTCCCAAAGTTTCGGCCAACCTTCAAATCGACATTCCGGCCACTCCCGTCGTCTAACTTTGTCCAAACTTGCACCTACAAGCTCGTAGGAGCTTAAAGAACATAACCCTGGCAATAGGATCATGTAAAAACATCTGAAATCGAAAGCCCAAACTTTGAAAACCCATGGCCTTACCTTTCCCGTGACCTCCTCTGCCGTTCACGGCGGCTCACCCATCCTTGTTGTCCTTTCAGCCTCTCTCACGTCCTCTTTACCTCTATGTGGCCTCAAGAAGGTGAAGTGTTGAAGATGGAAGGATGGTGGGGGTGGGTGTTCGAGTTTGAAAAGGAAAATGTGAGAAATGAAGATGAAAAAGGTGAAGGGAAATGGTTGCATGAATAAAATAAAATGGACCATAGGGTAGGTGACATGTGTCACTCATCATATGGTCCAAAATCAGATATTTTGGGTCCCACCAAAGACAAACCTTTTTGAATACCGAAAAATTATGAATAGTTCCCATAAACGTTCTAGTCCCATAACTTTCCTGTATGATGTCTGATTTCGACGTGTTGGCTATCTACGGACTCGTATCGTCTCAATCTACGTAATGGTCTTCGGTCCTCGTGAATTTGACCTCCCGGGTCAAAAGTTAATATTTTGCCATTTTAAGGGTAAATACGCCGACCTTCCATAAAATTCTTGACTAATACCTGATTAGCCATGATAACCCTCAATTAGTCCTCAATCAATCCATAGATTCAGGCCGGGTTGTTACAATTTTCCCCTTAAAGAATTTAGTCCTCGAAATTCAAACTGATCCAAATCTACATCCAAACTAACCCGACCCATCTCAATCCCCCTGAGATTAACGCGGGATGTGTCGTACTCCCATCTGACACCCCATGTCAGATAAGGGATAAACCAAACCCTCTTGGGGTTTCCAGAGTACGGCAGGATCTGTGGATGCCTGTGATATCTCGGTCTCTACCACAACCCGCATCCACGATCAACTTGAAGAGTACCAAAAACAGTAAAAACTGTGAGTGGACGAAAAATAACTATTTATAAATCCATTTCTAAAAGAGCATTGTACCCTTCACTAAAAATCATGCATGCATCCGAAAACAAGTTATAACCATTTTTCTTTAAATTAAACTATAAGGCTTTCAAAGCCGTAATCATTGAAAAATGCTTCTCAAATCAACCAGTAAAAAAACATTCTCAATCCAAGTCATTTCCACTGTAGGGTCTCAGCCCAAAACCAAATCATATGGGTCTCTGTCCAAAAACCAAAACATAAAATACAGTTTAATCAATCCTTGGCATCCCAGATATCTAATCAATATTGTCAAGGTTATAAGCTACGCGTGCTACTCGGGATCTCAATCCGAGGGTTCCCTTGGGACCACTAGTGTCTGGGGTGGTACCATAATGGTATGGCTTCCCCAGATCACGGCTTGGGGTATATCGATCTTTAGCAATCCTGATCCTGAGCCTCTCCGTAGAGCGGCCCCTCTTAAGAAATACTTCATGACTACTCTAGGATACTACGGGACATCCAGAGGAGACAACCACTTGTAAGGATGGTATATGTAAAAACCAAAATTAAATTAGTGGAAAATCATCTTAAAACCATTTATACCTCAAATCGAGCTTATAACAATTCAACAGGGTCTCAACTCGAGGTATAGTTTCCAAAAACCATTTCCACAAAATCATGATTCGAGGAATCCGATCCAAATCCAAATCAAAATTCAAATCCAATTCGCAATAGGGTCTTAAGCCGGGAATCTCATTTAAACCACAATTGGGACTCATACCCAATTTCATAAACCAACTAGGCCTCTAGCCCGATAATATAGACCAATTAGGCCTCAAGTTTGATACCTCATAAAACCAAATAGACCTCGAGTCCGATAGTTCATATTTCCAAATCTGAAATCATTTCATTAATCAAACCATTGAAAACACAAGTCCGTATAAAACCCGACATAAACCATATACCTCGAAATTCGTGCTATTCCACATTATACGTAAATACCAAATACCACAATCATATGCACTCAAGGCATCTCAAATCAAAGATATAAAACATATAAAACAGTTATGCATGCATCATATTTAGAAAGAAAATGTCCACTCACAAATCGTCCTTGTTTCGTGCCTGCAAGCTGCGCCGTAAGCCATTCGGGATATACTGAACTCTCTGGGTCATCCGGGCCTGTCCAAACATACTTAAAGGTCACTACCAACCTATCATGGACACGCATCCTTAGGCTAAAAATCTCAATTTGTCCAACCTAATGATCTCTGATCGACTTGAAACCACTACTATTAGATTCAGAACGTCGAAACTTTCGAACAAGATTGATCCCACCTTAAAATTCATGCCCACGCACGAGTCAGAGTTCCTAGTCAACGCTGACGTTAGCCGTCACTAGTCAAAGTCAACGGACGACGTCACGCTAACTTCATACTGACGTCAGCCTGAGAGGTATGACACCTGTCAGGTCTGATATTGCCACGTGTGAGCACTCAATTGGTCCACGTGTCTGACACCTGTCAGTGATGACTAGACCTGACAGTTCCCTTGTGGCAACGCCTGATTGGCCACGTGGCCTGACACCTCTGACTGGTGATGACATCACTTGTTGACATCATCATCGTCTACTTCTCGATGGGTCACACTCGTTTAACTATAATAGGTCAACTAGACTCGCGGCTCAACGCGACTGGTTTTCACTCCTCCGACCACCATTTCATGCCATTTTTGGAGCTCTAGGCTCGTCTACCACCTAGAAATCGATCTACAGACTCAACATTGAGAAAAAATTCTAGAAATTACCTTTCCAAAGCTTGAACAGTGACGATCCCTAAAACTCCTCCTTCTTTTCGATTCTGACCACCAGAACCTTCAAAATCGATCCCTACAGCCTCACACAGTCCCAAGGAACAGTATTTTGATCAACCAAACAGTCCAACAAACCCTCAAAATCAATTTCGAATTTTTGAAATCAAAACCTTACCATTTCGGGTTTCCAACCACCGTGCATGGTTGTCTAAGCCGTTGCCACCATCTGGTTCGTTCGGTTTCACTCTCTCACTTCCCTTCACAGTACAGAAGTAATGGGTGAGAAATGGTGAAGGTGTGTGTGAGTTTAGGTTTAGGTTTCTTTGGGTTTTCGGGTTAGAGAGAACAAAGAAGAAGATGAAATAATATCCCAAACAATTGGGGTTTTGGCTAATCAGATGAGGGGCAGGTGTCACTCATTGATTGATCCTTCCTAGATTTCAACCCAATACAATAAGACCACCTGTACACTTTTTCTCGGTTTGCATAAATAGTACCATTTTCCTTCTGTGAACACAACTTCCCCGTCGAACGTCCAATTTCAACGTGCCGCCTGTCTACGATCTCGTGATGTCCAATCTATAAAACGATCCTCGTGCATTTGACCACCAAGATCAAAAGTTAACTTTTTACCCATCCTTAGGGGTAAAATCATCATTTTACACCAACCGACCGAAAATCCATGACTAATTCCCAATTATTCACGATAATCCTTAATTAATCTCGTAAACTCGGGACGGGTCGTTACACAAACTGTGGAAATCCAATCCTGCGCCAACTCGAGGCTCCCTCATGTAAACATACACGTCCAACAACTAGCCACAGTACTTATCTGTAACCAAACGTCACTCGACTTTAACCACAATCCAATGGTCAATGCTGAAACTCAGCTTAGTCCTCCGTGACCGTATCCAACAAAGAAGTGACCAACCGTAACCAGAAGCTTCCAAAGATCCAAAACTCAACCTCACAAACCGACTTCGAGTCTCAATGTCCAAATCTCAACTTACCGTCTTGCTCAGTTGACAAATCGTACCGACAATCCAGCTGAACCAAGCTGACATACCAAACTGATATCCTTTAGCTTTCAGCCCGACTACCCTTCTCAGTCGACGATTCAAGTTGACATCCTACTTTCACTATGAGATCTCAAATCTAAAATTTCCCGTCGTTAGACGGTTTCCTAACCGTAAGCCACGCTCACGACTCACTGTCGTGCTAAGCCGGTACTCAAAGACTCCACTACCACTACTCGAGTCACTGACAAAACCCTCAACTCACTCTAGAGTCCTACTATGGTACCTCATACCAAGCCTCTACTCACTCAGCGCCTAAAGCTATGATGCTGACTAGAGGAAAGTCTTAAACTGTCACCTCATTCATTCCGTTGATACCAAATTGACATCTCACTCATCCTGTGGTAACACTAACCACCAACTCAGTTAACTTGAGTGCATTCAAACCCCTTCGAATACTTGCCCTAGCAGGGATAACACCACTCAAACTCTAGGGTTCCTCTAGCTAACCACGGCTCTGAGCTCCAGCTCATACAATCACTAAACCCTAACAAGATCCCTCTACTCATAAACACAGTACTTGATATCCAGTCCACGTTCTCAACGAACCAACAATATTAGAACCAATTCGATTACCAACACGTGCACAGCTACTGTCCAACGTGTGTAGGTATTAGGAGCACACAACATAGAACCATGAGGCACCACTCAAGTTTGCTCGAGAATTGTTCTCACGCACAACGTAGTACGGACAAACAACCACAAACCAGTCCACACACCACAACAACCTTGAATCTTGTACGTCCACTACATGGTTGCCAACCAATCACGCTTCAATTCTGGAGTACCAACTCACATCCACCAAGATCTACCAATCACGTACATATTGGTTACCTGCCCCAATTAGTGACACTCCAATAGGTGTGATAACGAACCTGCCAACATCCTACTCGAGGCATCGGCTATTCCTGTTTTCCTGAATGATACTCAATGTATCGTCTCATTTTCCATGAAATAACCTTTACCCAATAGTCAATACACTCATCATGTTTGAGTGAATCCAAAGTCTATTGTCCTGACTGCAGTGGCCAATCCCAAACTCTCTTGATCCACAACCACTCGATCATCCATCACGTGATCCTCGATTCTCTCGATCGTCCCAACCCAAGCTCCTAAGCCATATAACTTGTCAGTACTGATTTCCTACACTTAATCCATGATAATGTCCCACTCTAGGATAGTCAAAGATGATGACATCAAAATTTATCCTACGTAAGTGTAAATACCAATCCAACTACACCCACCAATGTCAGGTAAGAACAACAACATCTGCTCCTCAACTCAGTCAAATTTGATCCACTGCCTGTCCTAACATCCAGGTACCAAGAGAAATCTCCTGCCCAACCAATAATATATGTTGATAACTACTGTAGCGATCCTTCCACGACCAATTCACTCTTCTATTCAGCTTACCCTTCACGAGTCATAAGAAGTTCACTTGGAAATTTAAGGAAAAGGAAGTATATTTATTAGTATTCTCGTCAAAACCAACTCCCGAAGTTCTGTCGCAAAAGACATTGGGTCTCCTATCAGTAACACTCCTAGCCATAACTCACTCGAACATCAATCCATGTGTCTTAGAACAAATCCAACTCAAGGTCAAACCTCACTTGTCTTCCATTATACCGTTTATACACATCCAATTGGTAGTAATGGAACCACTTGATTCTAATGTCCCAAATCCTATGGGATCAACTCCCGCATCTAGCACTCATGCACACTTACCAAGGAAAGATAAAGCACCTGTTTCCAATTCAGACGTACAGGTACACTTCCGTAATCGAGTCCAACAAGGAGGATACTATGATCAAAATCACATCCTCTCGACGCACTCAGCGTTCCTTAGAATCAGCTGATTGATGCTGATATTTCATCAACTCATCTCAGTCATCTCCGTTGGATCTTCCCCAATCACAACTCGGTGGAGATGATGTGGCATCTCGCTACTATTCTCAACGCCTAAGCTCACTTTGTACTGCCCAAAGCTCGAATAGATGATGTGCTCATCCACTTGTACACTACGACCAATCGTAAACCTCTACTCGTCAACTCGATACAAGCGAACAACCAATCTCTTACTCAGCTCGGGAAACTCTACCTCCTTCGTCAGCCAACAACACTGGGTGAAAACTGCATAAGAAACGTTCCCCAAACGTCGCCCAACGCTTAACAATCTCGACCACAACCCTCGATGGCAATGTCTGCCCCAACTTCATGCAGACACAACCAAGGCAACACTCTGCTATCGAGATTCTGTACTCAGACGGGAGACTCACCGCATGTACCAACTGCTCTGCACCAATCGAACCCTGTTCGATTTACAAGCACTGTTCTCCTCGTAATTTGTCCAACCAGTCTCAACCAGAGTCGTCCACGACCTCGGCTGCTCCCAGCATCACAACCAACCTAACCATTTCATGGTCTCGACTCTGAAAAGTCGTCGTACTGGGGTAACTAGTAACCAACCAACTAGTAACTACCATCTGAGGATCTCAATCACTCATAAAAGTGGTTATATCCAGCCCTCTTTGGGGTCTAATCTCACTAAATCATGGCATACCGTGCCAAACATAGCTTACCCGAGGTTCGTTTCCATTAATTTCTCCTACTCTTACCCTAATTATCAGGTTGATGATGGGCTATTTCCTCAAAGAGACATCACATCCTGCACATACGTAACATTTCAAGAGTAACCGAGTGCTCTAATACCAAGCTAACACGACCCATACCATCCTCCCTAGATTAACGCGGGATATTCCATGCTCCCGTCTGGCACCCCGTGCCAGACCAGAGGTACACCTAACCCTCTCGGGCTTCCACAGTACTCCAGGATCTATGTGAGACATGTGATGTCTCGGTCTCTGCTACAAACCTCATCCACGATCAACCTAAAGGGTATTAAAAACAGGAAAAGCTGTGAGTGGATGAAAATAAACAGTTTATAAAACTATTTCACGAAAGGACATTTATACCTTTCATTAAAAAGTATGCATGCATCAGAAAACAAGTATCACAATCATTTTCTCTAAATAAAATCATATGGCTTTTCAGATCAACACCCAATGAAAACCTTTATCAATCAAAGCCATTTCCTCAGTAGGGTCTCAGCCCAAAACCAAAACATGTGGGGTCACTGCCCAAATCAGTAAAATACAGTTTAACCAATCTTCGGTATCCCAGATGTCTAATCAATAATGTCACGGTCTCGAAGGCTACGCATGCCACTCGGAGTCTCAAGTCCGAGTACTCCCCAAGATCCACCACTGTCCGAGTGATATCACCAGACACTGTTCTGGGTGATATCCATATCTAGAAATCCTGATCCCGAGCCTCTCCTCATCGGAGCAGCCCCTCTTAGGCAATGCTTGCAAAACTGTTCCTGAGCCTCTCCTCGGAGCGGCCCCTCCCAGGCAGTTTACTGTCACTACTCTAAGATACTACGAAACGTCTAGAGGAGAAAATCCACACATAAGGATGGCATATGTAAAACAGTAATCAAATCCGGTGGAAAATCATAAAAACTATTTATACCTCCAATCCAGTCTAAAACATTTTAATAGGGTCTCCGCCTGAGATATAGTTTCCACAAAACCAGGATTCCCCGAATCCGATCCAATCCAAATCTCATATGGACTCAGCCCAAAATCATCTTAATAGGGTCTCAAATTGGAAATCTCATTTCATAAATGACAACAGAGACTCAAGCTTGGTATCATAAACCAACTGGGCCTTAAGCCCGATATCATAAACCAATTGGGCCTCAAGCCCAGGATAATATGTACAAATCCGAAATCATTCCATTGTTCAAATTATTTTCAAACACAAGCACGTATAAAAACCTGGTCTAAGCCCAAAATACAACATAAGGTATAAATCTCGAAATACGTGCAATAGAACATTTCCACAAGAATGCCAAAACATGGCAATCATATATATATATATATATAAACCATATGCACTCAAGGCATCTCAAATCATGTTCATAAAACATATAAAACAGTTATGCATGCATTCTATTAGAAATCAAATGTCCACTCACAGACCATTCAAGCTGCGTGCTTGCAAGCAGTGTCGTAAGCCTCTTCGGGGCTATACTGAACTCTCCAGGTCGTCCGAACCTATCCAAAACACACTTAAAGGTCACTACCAACCTAGAAAAGTCCTAATCAAGAACCCTTAAAACTCCTGGAATAGTCAATGTGTCCTGAACACGTTTTCCTAGGCTAAAAATCTCAATTTGACTAACCTAACAATCTCCGATTGACCTGAAACCACCATCATTGAATTTAGATTTTTGAAATATTTTGAATGGGACTAGTCATACCTCAAAATTCGTGCCCACGCACCCCCACACCTCGATCAATGTTTCGGTCATTGCTGTTCAAAGTCAACAACTGACGTTAGTAAGGTCAACACGGACGTCAGCAGTAAATGATCAACGGTCAATCTGGTCGGGTCAACGGGTCAATGGGTCGGGTCAACGATCAACCCGATTAACTGCTCACCCGAGAAGATGACCAACGCATGATAAGCCTTGATATAAGCATCATTTTATACCTTTTTGCTTATCATTTAATGTTTAAATTCCAAAAAATAGGAGAAAATAATATATTTGTTAGAAATGTACAGAATTGGATTAAGCTCGGAATTATGAGAATTTAGGCGAAAGAATCACCTCAATCGGAGTTATATTGAAGAAGTTATGATTGAATGAAAGGAGGCCACCAAAAGGCTTGAAGGAATTCGGTAGGGGCCTACCGAATCCACAAAGATAGCCCAGAAACATTTTCGGTGCGCGCCTCCTGAATCCTGAAGCTATATTCGGCGCGCACCTACCGCATTTGATTCCAGTTTACCTATTGCGCACTGACTTCCCTTTGACCTCCGAAAATCCTTCCCATTTTCAGTGACCCTCCACCGAAATTCATCCTGAAGCTTTATTTCATGATTTAGGCATATTTTGAGATACTTCCAACTTGCTTTCACACTTATTCTCCATTTTGTATTAGGATTTCAATCTTATTTCCTTTTGTTTTATTATTTTCACTCATTTTACTTGTATGAAAGATTTTTAATTAGTTTTCTTATATTTTTAGGAAACCTTTTCCTTTCAGAATTAAATTGTAACCTCTTATTTATTTGGGGATTAATTTTCTCTTATAAATAGAAAGGTTTAGGTTATTCGTAAAGGGTCCCTCATTCTTGTACCGAAATTCTACTTGACCAAACTTTCCAATTTATATAATTGATATTACTTTGCAAAATTAATTACATCATACTCCATCTGCTATCCTTCATCTGTGGAATAGTTGGGCATCCCCTATTGTGTCACCAAAGAGAGTTCATTCACTTAGCATTCTTTGGGCTTCCCGAGAGAAAAAGTATATTACGACCTCTTCCTTCGTAGTTATCTTTTGGCATGAATATCATTTCTATGAATTGATTATTAATCTTATCCTGGCTTCATGCTTTATATTGATTTCGTATAAATCTTCCATGTGTTCTAGTATTTTAGTTTTTGTTATATTTGTATATTGGTACTTAATCCTTGATAGATAAGTTGGGCGTTCCCTAATGTATTATTGAAAGTGCGACATGAGTATCTCCCTGCACGTACTTACGAATATGCAACCATCTCGTAGAACTAAGGTTATAGAATTTCGTAGGTTTGAAGTTAACATAATTCATGAATGATTAAGGCATAAAGAATGAGTTGACCACGTGTAAATATAGATTAGGTTAGTTTAGGTTTAGTATAATTACTTAAAACTTTAAAATCAATTTGTACCCTCAATTAACTAATCAAACGATAATCATGCTTGGGTACCCTCAATCCCCGGTTAATAACAATCCATATTTACCAATGCTACAATCTACACGAAAAGGGTTTTTAATTGCATAAGTTTCCTTAAGTGTTGAGTGTGACTTGGTGTTTATTTTAATGCTTAGTTTTTGCGTATCAGCGCCGTCGTGCGCCGCCTTTTCCGACGGCCGGAAAACTCCATTTTTTGCTCGAATTTCAAACCTTGATATCTCACTCATTTCTTACCAAATTTAACGTTCAACCTATGTAAATTCATCTACTCAATCCCAAGAATCCAAATCTAAGCCCAGAAATTGAAGAAAGTTCCTGGTTTTGAACATACGCTCTCCCAAAGTATCAGCCAACCTTCATATCAACATTCTGGCCACTCCCGTCGTCCAAATCTGTCCAAACATGCACCTACAAGCTTGTAGAAGCTCAAAGAACATAACCCTGTGTAACGATCCGTCCCGGGAGCCGGGATTAGTAAAGTGTTTAGTGACGGATTAGCTAAGTTAATCAGTGGTTAGTTGGTTACTTTTGGACGTTTGCGCAGAATGACGATTTTGCCCTAGAAACGGGCAAAATGTTGACTTTTAGTTCGGACGGTCAATTGGAATTGACCAATGACTATGACGTAGTTCGGGACGTCACGAGTCCGTAGACAGGTGGCACGCCTGATTCTGACATCCGAGGAGGAAGTTATGATGTTTGGAAGGTTGAGGGCACTTTCGTAATTTGGTTTAAAAGGAGGAAATTGTTGACTTTTTGAACGACACATTTTCTTCACGTGAACCGAGGACCGTTAGATAGGTCTCGATGTCCTGAATACAACGACAGGCGCACGTTGTCATCGGACGTCGGACGGTTAGGTTGTGGTTCTAGAAAGGTGAAGGGCAAAATAGTAATTTGGACTTATATGGGCATTTTGGTCTTTTTACGACCTTGGAAAGTGTGCCCAATCAGATATTGTCACATGGGTTGAGATTAGTGGATATTTGTGAAAGTGATCCACATGGAGTGTGACACCTGGCAGGTTCTTGAAGGCTTCCAGCCTTTTCTTCACGGGTAAACTAATATGGTTAAATTGGCGGTTTGGGTTAAACAGAGAGAAACAGAGACTGAGACAGTGAGAAAAATCGACCAGTTTTCAGGGTGTGTGAGTCTTTGAGTTCGTGTGTGTGTGATTAGAGGATGTTGGGAGTTTGGTGAGTGTTTCTTGGTGAGGGTTATTTGAGGAAAATGACTGTGAGGAGGTGTGAAACCCAGGAGAAAACAGAGGATCGTCACTGTGCACAACTGTGGGATCGATTGAGAAATTAGCTAAACGGGTTCGTGGTGAATACCAGTAAAGTGAAAACGGCTTTTGACGACGGTGGGATTCTGGTGGTGCTACAGAGGGAGGAGGGAGGTGAAGGTAAGCTTAAGTAGAAATCTTTGTTCCTCTGTTTTGGACTGAATGTTGTTTCAGGTTGAATCGAGAAATAGGTTGTTTAGATACTTGGTTAGCTTTCTTTTGGACTCAGGAATGCAAGCAGAGATTGGAGGAACTTTTGGTGGCCGGGGAACGTCGGTGAGGGCTGAGACAGAGGATAAGCATTTCGGGTTTTGTTTCTTCGAATCAGGAAGGTAAGTATCGACTTTAATTTCATGTTTTTATTATCTAGATCGATCACTTAGCTTTAGAAGAACCTAAGGAAGTAAATAGGACTGAAATTAGACCTAAAATTGGACTAAACCGCCCTCGCCGGTTCGTAGAGGTTGACGATGAATAGTGCTGGGTGCGTGACGGTAGAGGTTGACGATGAATAGTGCTGGGTGCGTGGCTCCCACACGCAGCCCCTTTGGGCAGCGTGTGAGGCCCCTTTTGGGAAGTTTCCAACACGAATTTTAAAGTATTCGATGTAACGAACATTTTGGCGCTGGTTTCGAGTCGATTGGACATCATCTCGATATGTTTCGGGCTATCCGAAGGTTTTAGGGCTTGGTTAAAAATAGTTAAAAATACGAGAAAATTATGGGGCTTTAGTATGACCTTTTTGAAGTAGTTAGTGACCTTGATATGGGACTTGGACAGGTCCGGGAAAGCTGAGGATATCGGAATGGCCGGGAACAGCGTAAGTGCACGCGTATCGAGGCGATGTCGGAATAGTCTGTGAGTGCACTTTGTTTTCTAACTCTTAATGCATGCATATATGTTTTCTATACGTGCTTCTATGATTTTCTTTATGATCTTGTTGGTTTACGGTTTTGCACGTTTTTCGAGGAAATTATGGAATTTCACGTTTTACGGATTTGACGGATATTGGGATTTGAACCTGGTTTTAATGGTTTGATTTCGGGATTTGAAATATGATTTAAAATAAATTATTTAAAAAGGATTTCGGAAAAGGTTTTTCGGGCTTGAAGCCCAGTTCAAAAAGTGGTTTTGAGAACGTGATTTCGGGTTTTTGAATCGGATTTTCGGATGACGATTCGGGATTCGATTTTGGACTTGAAAGTGGATTCCGAGTTTGGGTTCGGAATGGTTATTTCGGATGCCGGCTTACGGGATGATAGTTTCGAACTCGAATTTGGAAAAGGAGATGGATATGAGTTCTGGGTTTGGATTCGGGATCCTGATGAGATTGCGGATTCGTATTCGGAAATGGAAAAGGGTTTTCAAATGGTTTGGATTGGATTTGCTGGATCTAGTTATTGGGTTTAAAGACCCGGATTATGATATGAAGGGGGACGGGTTGGGTTTAAAGACCCGAATTGAGTTTAAAGACTCGGGAGTTTAAAGACTCGAATATTATGATTTTCCCCCGTAGGCCTATTGAATTTAAAGACTCGGGAGTTTAAAGACTCGGATTATATAGAGGCCTGGATTGAGTTTAAAGACTCGGAGTTTAAAGACTTGGATAGATCCAGCAGGTTCGATGAATGGAAATGTGGTATGGTTTTCAATAATGGTTTTCGATGGTTTTGAGCTGAGGCCCGGGATTTGGAAAAAGGAAATTGTGTTCGGTTTTTCTTACCTTGTTTGCTTAACCGGAGTGTTGAGTGGTTTTATGACACGAAATTGATATGCATGCATGGTTTTTGAAATAGAGGGTATAACTGAAATTGTTTTATTGAACTATTTTTTTTAAACTTATTCTTTATTTTTATCAACTCACAGTCTTTTCGGGTTTTCGATACCCTCCAGGTTGTTGCGGTACGAGCTGTTGGTCGAGAAATACAGAGACATCACAACCGCGCTCCACAGTAGTTCGCTGCACTCTGAGAAGTCTGGTTACTATTCGGATGGTTGGATCGAGAATCCCTTGTCTGACTTACGTGTCACATGAAGGTTGGACGTCAGTTTAGCCTTCGTAGCATGCGTAAGTTAGACGGGATCGGGATTTAGCCCTTAATCCCAGGGAATTAGGGGTGGGTCCGGACACCCTCGGCTTAGAATCATGTAAAAACGTCTGAAATCGAAAGCCCAAACTTTGAAAACCCACAGCCGTACCTTTTGTGTGGCCTCCTCCGCCGTCCACGGCGACTCTGCCCATCTTTGCCTTCCTCTTAGCCTCTCTCACGTCCTCTTTACCTCTCTGTGGTCTCAAGAAGGTGATGTGATGAAGATGGAAGCATGGTGGGAATGGGTGTTCAGGTTTGAGAAGGAATATGTGAGAAATGAAGATGAAAAAGGTGAAGGGAAATGGTTGCATGAATAAAATAAAATGGGCCATAGGGTGGGGGACAAGTGTCACACATCCTATGGTCCAAAATCAGATATTTTGGGTCCCACCAAAGACAAACCTTTTTGAAAATCGAACAATCATGAATAGTTCCTAGAAATGTTCTAGAACCGTAAATTTCCCATACGATGTCTGATTTTGACGTGCCACCTATCTACAAACTCGTATTATCTTGATCTACGTAATGGTCCTCGGTCCTCGTGCATTTGACCTCCCGAGTCAAAAATCAACATTTTACCCATTTTAGGGGCAAAATCGTCATTTTATGCCGACCATCCAAAAAGTCCTCGACTAATACCATATTAGCCACGATAATCCTCAATTATTGCTTAATCAATCCATAGATTCGGGACGGGTTGTTACACGAAAGGCATGACCAAGAACTCATAATACCTATACCGAGTCTAAAAAAGCGGTCTTAAGAATACCCGATTCCTTGATCCTCAACTAATAATATCCAACTGAAGATCAATCTTGGAAAATTACTTAGCACCCCTTAGTTGGTCGAACAAATCATCAATCCGTTGTAACGGATACTTGTTCTGCACAGTCACCTTGTTAAGCCGTCAATAATCCATGCAAAGTCTCAGGCTACCATCCTTCTTTCACACAAATAGGACTGTGGCTCCCCAAGGTGACATACTCGGTTAGATGAACCCCCCCCCCCCCCCCCCCCCCCCCAAGTCTACTAGATCCTGCAGCTGAACCTTCAATTCCCTCAATTCTGCCGGTGCCATTCGATACGAGCGTTGTGAAATAGGTTGAGTGCCCGAAAGTAGTTCAATCGTACACTCAACCTTCTACTGAGGTGGCAATCTCAGTAAATCCTCCAAAAACACATCTGGAAACTCCTATACAACTGGTATCTCCTCCAAACCTACTAAAACATCTGAGACATCACAACATATGCCATATATCCTTGATAGCCACTTTGTAGCAACTTCTCAGCTTCCAAAGCTAAAATAACCCCCAAAGGAAGTATCCTCTGATCCCCACGGAAAATAAATAGTGACAAGTCGGGACTATGAAAGTCAATTGTCTTCTCAAATCACTCGACAAAAGGATGATGAGTAGTCAACCAATCCATCCCCAGAATCATATAAAAGATATCCAAGGGAATCAAGTCTACCTTAAGGTCAAAACCCTCGATCCAAATCGAACAGTCCCAAATCACAGAACTAGAAACTAGCATTGTACGAGTTGGAGTACTGATACCTATGTCCTAACCCAGTGGGGTCAACTCCCAGTCCGTAAAAAGTGCAAATCCTCTAAATATGAAAGAGTGTGGGGCCCCAGGATCCATCAATACTCGTGCAAATTATCCAAAGATAAATAAAGTACCTGTCACTCTTCCATGTGCCACACGAGCCTCATGTTGAGTGATTGTAAACACATGGGCTCGTCCCCCAGTGGGTCGGCCACGTCCCTTCTGGCCACTACCGTATGTGTCGCCCCCGCGATCAAGTTTCTGACTCTGACTCCCATTAGCCACAATTAGAAAAGGAGTGGTCAAGTGCTGCCCCAACTCTGTTTTGATCAGAGGTCTCACTGCCTAGGAGGTAAGGGCACTCTCGCTTGTTATGACCAAGCTCACTACAATAAAAGCAACCATCACCACTGATTCAAGTAGTCTGTCCATTACAGCCTCCAGAAGTCCCACTAGAATGGGACGATGATTGAAATCTTGATCAACCCCTTTAGAACCATCTTTGTTGTGCTCATCAACCCGCACGACTACCACTCAAAGAACTGGAGCTAGAAGTACCCCTCTTCCAAGCACCTTGAGAAGAGGACTCAGCATACTGTTGGTCACGGCGCCGCCCCAAGTCTCTGTACTGTTGATGATGCTGCTGTGATAGTGACAAAGTTAACTCAATTTGTGCAGCCACATCTGATAAGGCCCGAAAAGAAGTATAGACGCCTGAAAGCATAGTAGCCCAAAGCTTGGTCCTGAGACCATATATAAGCCAACGAATCCTGACCACCTCAGTCGTCGCTGAATCATGTGCATACCGTGATAAGTCCACAAACCTCTACTCATACTGAGCCACTATCATATCCCTTAGTTCAAGCCGAAGGAACTCTGCCTCCTTCTGATCACAGTAAGACTGGGGGTAAAATTGTAGCATGAAGAGCTCCTTAAAAAATTCTCAGGTCACTGTAGCTTCATCTAGCCATGTCAACAATGTGGTCTCCCATCTCCTCTCAACATACTCAGTCAGATAGAAGCTAGCTATCACAACCCTAAACTCCGGTGGGCAGTTCATCACCTGAAAGATCCGATCAAAGCGTGTAAGCCAGACCTCGAATACTGCCAGATCAACAGCACTGGGAAACTCAACGGATCCAAGCTGCTAGGCCCTCTCAATATCTAGCCTCTGGTTGTTCTTTCTACCTTCATCATCACTATTAGGTGGTGGACGGGGCTGTCGTCGTGGAGCCATGATGTCTAGAAAGAGGAAAACATTAGTAACAAAAGACTATGCACAACAAGTGTGTGACCCACAAGAAAGTACCCAAGTGCACTGACACCAAATTGTCAAGTCTACTCCCAGAAATACCTCGTTTCAGGACAGAGGCCTGCTCCCTTCTGACTAAGAAAATTAAAATACCAAAATTTCCCTTAGTCTAGGAATGGAAATATGCATAAAATGTCAGACAAAGGGTAAGTCCATGTTTCAAGGTTGACGAAGTTTAAATAAGGGTTTACAGAGCACTAGCATAATAATAATAATCCAGAACCCTAATTTGGATCAAAATGAGTGCATAGTCCAAGGAAAATGGTGCCTCACCCTCAAACAAATCCTCATCCCTAAATCATCCTGGAGGATAAGAAAACCATTGAAACAGTGAGTGGAAAAAAAATCTTTGGAAAACGGTTTTCCGAAATAAATCTTTTAATACTAGAACCCGTAAATAATTCAGAAATCATATTCCCAACATTTAATCAAGTCATAGCAGTCCAAAACATTACATGAAATCATAGATGAATAGGTAAATATGCATGCATCAAGGTTATGAAAACAAATATCCACTCAGTCTAATCGGTAGCTCAATCCTAAGTTCAGCGCTCCTCAAAGGTCCATGGTGCATTCTCACCTGTCAAAGTAACACACGGGGGTTACCAAAAACCTATATAAGTTCATATGTAAATATCCCCTAAACCCCAGAACAGTAAATCAATTCCAAACATGTTTCCTGAGAAGAAAAAGGCCCAAAACTACCCTCAAACTACCTCTTATCGCCTAAAACAACCCTAAACCTTTCGAACAAGATTAGTTTCACCTCGAAATTTGAACCCCACACGCCATTCAAAGTTTACACGTGACTGGTCAATGCTGACCTCAGTCTTAGGTGACGTGGTACTGACACCCCTATCAGACCCTGCCATATGGCACCGCTAGCACGTTCCCTTTTATACTTATCTTTTAATACTTAAATACGAAAATTTGTAGAAAATAATATATTTTTTAAGAAATGTGTAGAATTGGATAGAGCTCGGAATTACGAGAATTTAGACGAAAGAAGCACCTCAATCAGAATTATATTGAAGAAGTTATGATTGAAACAAGGGAAGTCACCAAAAATAACGTAGGATTTCGGTAACTGGCTACCGAATCAGTCTAAGAAGGCAATCTCCAGTTTCGATAGTCTCTTACTGAACCTCTTATACTCCCTTTGATGCACGCATCCTGAACCCCACACTCACCAGCTTCGGTGAGCACCTCCTAAATATCTTCATGCTATTTCGACGTCTACTTACCGAACAAATCTATAGCCTTCCCTTGCACTTTGACTGCCCTTTGCCCACCGAATTGCAGTTCCAATTTTAGTAGCGTCCCACTGAAACCCTTCCCTGTTCAATTCCAGCAACATTTCCTTCTTTCTAGGAAACCTATTTAATTAGTATTTTTATTACCTTATTTCTTTAGGACTTTAATTAATTAGTTTAATCCTTTTCCTTTTAGAATTTAAATTGTAAACTACAATTTATTTGAGGATTAATTTTCTCTTATAAATAGAGAGACTTAGGTTATTTGTAAGGGTCGCCCATTTTTGTATGAAAACTCTGTTTAACCAAATTTCCCTCTTCAATAATTTGAGATTTCTTTAGCATTATCCAATTACAGCATACTCCACCACAAACATCTTCATCCGCGTCAATACAGGGCAATTCCCGGTTGTCTCACCAAGGAGTATCGAGCCACTTTGCATCCCTTGGACAATTCCCGAGATAAAAAGTGTAACACGATCCCCTTACCCTGTAATTGTCCTTTTCTATTGAATATCGTTTTGTTGGATGATCTTTAATATAATTTTGGTTTTATATTTTATATTAATTCCAATAATCTTCCATGTGTTTCAATATCTTGGTTTTTGTTATACTTGTATGTTGTTCTTAATACTTGATTGGATCTCTAAGGTAATTCCCGAGTCTAGATCATTGAAAGTGTCTAGGCAATTCCCAGCATGTACTTGAGATAATTACTTGAGATAATATGCTTGTATTTGGTAGAACTAAGGTTATTGGATTTCGTAGATTTTGGAATTGGCATAATTTATGAATGAGTTAGGTTTAAAGATGAGTTGACCATGTAAATGATTAGGTTAGTTTAGATTAGTTAATTACGTAGGATAATAGAAACAATCAAGTACCCCCTAATTAATTAATCAAACGACAATCTTGCTTAAGTACCCTCAATCCCCGGTTAAGAACGATCCCTACTTATCAATGCTACAATCTACAAATTTGCATATATTTTTTTTAAGTGTTGAGTGTGACTTTGTGTTTACTTTAATACTTAGTTCTAGCGTATCACCTGATACGTGTTAGATGACATCATTATGACATCACCTAATGGCGTCTTACTTCACCTAATGGCATCTTTATGACGTTAGCACTTCATGACGTCATGCTGATGTCATCACTTGCCGGAGAAGACAACCGCGCAGTTGCCTAGGACGATATGGCTGGTCGAAAAACCTTCATTAAACTTCAAAACTTCAAACCTTCATAACTTCTTCTTATCTCAACCAAATTTGGCAAATTTTATATCAAAATTCATCTACTCAATCCAGGGATTCCAAAAGTGAAACTAGAATTGAGAAATATTAATTGGATTCGAAGATATAAGCCTCGAATATTTTGGCCAAAACATAAACAATCCCATTGTGCAATAATTGTCGTTCTTCCCTTCAAACCTGTCATCCTTAGGATCGTAAGGGTCTCCTAAGTATGATTCCAGCCTTAGTTCTTTCAAAAGTTCCTCAAAATCAAGGGTACAAAGTTGGGTGGTTTATGTGTTTTGTATGTGTGTGTGTGTGTGTGTGTGTGTGTGTGTGTGTGTGTGTGTATTTTCTTGGATGGTTGGATGGGAAGGAGAGAGAGAGAGATGTGAGAAATAAAGTGAGGATAAGGATCTTATCCATATCCATTGAACCAAAATATCCATACTTTCACATTTCAATAATGTCCCTACCCAAAATAGAAAGCTAGGCTTAGATTCAAGGCAAAATAGTCAAAGTGACTATAATAATTCCAAGAAGTCCCGATAAAATCACCAACTTATGTAATTTAATTTTTCGAGGTGTTACAATTGTTACACGAGCATGTAGGCATGGGTTTCCAGATAGGTCCCATTCTCTACATGAATATTTCTTGGATTTCAACTCCACTCTAAACCACCTCCCACTTTGATGACTAACTTTGAATACTTCATTCCCTACATGCCTTGTAACATACCACTGACCCTCTTTTTGTTTCTTCTCCAAAATCTTCCTTATCCTTGGATCTGTTAGATGCCTCCCCTCCCCCCCCCCCCCCCCCCCCCCCAAAAAAAAAAAAAATTCACCACTGCTTGTTTCCTTATAGAGTACGACATCATCAAATGCATTTTGGTTCTCTCAAGCAAGGTTATTGACAGGACCCACCCCGATTATCGCCTCGATAATCGGGAAGCATCCTGCTCCCGTCTGACAATCGAACCCAAAAGACTGGAAAACTAATTAATATTACAACACACCCATTGTCAGACCAGGGAGATTAAACAAATACATCCGACTGGACGTCAAGTCCACAGTTTCACAGAGCAATATTACACAACAAGTTAAAGAAAACAAGTCCTACTCTGTGAACTAACTACTCCGCAACGGAAAACTTTATGCCTCCGCCTCTGCCTCGGCGCTTGCCCCCGCACTTGTACCACGACCTGGAGGGAATTTAAAACAACCAAGTGTGAGTGGACTGAAACATAAGTTTTATAGGAAAAACAGTTTTTCCGAAATCGGGTTCGCCCTCCAGTTTTATAACACGCATGCATAACCAAATATTCAAATTTTGCATATTAACTTTTGAAAACTCTTTTTCCGAAACACGTGAAAAACTTTACAAAGGATCGCCATAATTCATGTAAAAACCATTTAATAATTCCAGGTTTCAGAAACCGTCATTTTGAACGTTAATTGCACAAATCAAGTAAAACGTGAATCATTAACCACAATTATGCCGTTGGATCCATCCGAGTCTTTAAACTCAACATCAGGCCTTCCCGGGATATCAACGAGTCTTTAAACTCAAAACATGATTAATAGGCCTCGGGGGTATCATAATAATCGAGTCTTTAAACTCACGAGTCTTTAAACTCAATTCGGGTCTTTAAACCCAATTTTCGGGCCCGCCCCCGTCATCAACATACCGGGTCTTTAAACCCAAAACCAGATCCAACCATTACCCGGGTCTTTAACCCAAAACCGTTTTAAACACAACAAACCAGGATTCATCACAAACCGTTTTCCAACATTATTCCGAAAACATTTCTCATCATAACAGGATTTATGTCCGAATTCACATGCAAATTCCAACACATGCAATTTCCAAAAATTACTTCACAATGTGATCAAACATCATAAATCCGAAACATGCATATTCATATCCAGGTACTTCATCAAAATCATCACGCATGCAATAGCAAAAACCGTAATCTCGAAATGCGTGAAATACGATAAATATCTCGAAAAGCATGGAAACATGTAAAACCGTTATATCATATCACCATCATAAAATCATAGGTAAAACCATGAGATAAATAAGCAAAATAGTCATGCATGCCCAATTTAGAAATCAAAAGGTCCACTCACGGTTTTAGGACGCGTCAATCGCGTCCCGCGTGCTCCTCCGAAGCTTCGGAAGTGTCCGGGCCTGTAAAAATGTACAAGAAAGGTTACAAACATCCCCAAATAGCTCGTAAGATTTTCCCCTAATTTCCCGGATTTTTCGGCAAAATAAACCTTAAGGACCTAAACTTCCGGGCTCCCGAGCTTATCCCGAACGACTCCCGAACAACTCGAATCCAAAAGGGAAATTGTTAATTAGACTGAAAGGATTATTTCTCATGTTGACCGTGATCGGAGTTGACATCACACGCGCCATCACGCACCGTCCAAAGTGGCTGCCGCGTGAAGGCCACGCGCCAAGCTACAGTGTCTTCTCCCTTACCCGAACAGCCTGCTAAACGGGTCTGATACCCGCGACTCAACCCGATCAGTTAGCCCTCAATTCTCAATCAATTCCTCCCGTTTTCAATCCTAACACCTTCTATACTCTATTAATTTTAAGTCTGTACTAATTATTAACCTCGACTGTCCCTAAACCGTTTCAACCCAGACTTGATCAGCCGAACGGGTCGTCACCCTGAACTCATCCAAACTAACCCCATTCCCAAATTAATTTCACCAGTAGATTAAGGGAACTTAGACGAACACAATGGCACTAACAATTTAGCTCGCTGTTACCTGGAAGTCGTCGTCCTCAGCACTGGTTTTCCCCTGAAACTGAGACTCAGGTTCCCGGCCAAACTGTCCTCCTCCTCCTTCAATTCTTGCACGGTTGTGCACGAAGTGACCCCAGAAGTCTAACACGGCCTTTGGTTTCGATCAACAGGCTCCAGAAATTGAATGAGATTTTTCCCTCCAACTGGTTCCTCCCTGAACAGTACTTGGGTTCTAGGGCCAACAGTGGTCGTCCTCACCGAAAACTTGCACCCACGTGATCCTTTCACTCCCAGAAGTCCCTCAGTGTCCTTAGTTTGGCCCCAAAACCGTAGGAATTGAACCTTGAAACTTCCCTCCAAAAACCCGAAAATGTTTCCTCACGGCTCCTCTCACAGTTCCTCACACTCTCCGCTCCCAAACTGAACCAAAATGACCTCCCCACAACCTCTAACTCAGTTAATCGATCGCAGTGAGACGACAACCGTGAGAATCCCTCAGCTGGTCACTGCGCAGTTGCCTCCCGCAAACAGACCCCAAGAACAAATTAAAAACCTCTCCCGTGCATTCTGTCTCAGCCCAGACACGCATGGATGCTTCCCACAATCTCAAAATTCATAAACTAAACCCACTCACCAGTCCACTTAGCCATAAACAATTGCACGCACAACGCTCCAC